>OZ005659.1:228046466-228453966 GCA_963930645.1 Salticus scenicus | reverse complement strand
TTTTGCCACTTGTGAGGACAACTCTTCTGACGACCACAATTAACAAGGAGACGGCTTTGAGGAAGGCTGAGATCCCGGCTAAAACCACTAAACTAAAGCGTCAAAAGACTGACACAATTTTAGATATACATATATATATATATGTATATATATATATATATGTGTGTGTGTGTGTGTGTGTATTTAAACCTGACAGATAAATATAAGACTGCTGTAAGATATAGAAAGTTTATCTTCAGTCTCATAGATCTAGAATAAATTGTCAAAATATACTAAATCATCATGTTTAATCAGTAACTAAACATAATACTATTCAAAAGTAAAATAGCTATTCTAAAAATTTGCACGATAATTATGCAAAAATGACGTCTCAACAGCGATCGGGGTCTTCTTCCAAACTGTCTACTTGATGACTGTGGTCGTTTCCTGTCTTCTGCCGCTTGTGAGGACAACTCTTCTGACGGCCACTATTAGCAAGGAGACAGCTTTGAGGAAGGCTGAGATCTCAGCTAAAACCACTGAACTAGAACGTCAAAAGACTAACACAATTTTAAGTATATGTACATACATTTCAGTCTCATAATTCTAAAATAAATTGCCGAAATATACTAAATTATCATGTTTAATCAGTAATTAAACATAATAGTTATTCTGATACTGTAAAATAATTATTCTAAACATTTGCAAGATAATTATGCAAAAATGACGTATATTCGCACAGTTTAATATTGTGAATAAAATAAACCATTTCCATTTTGTCAAAAAAAAAAAAAAAAAATGTAAAATACAGAATTTTTTTTTTTTTTTTTTTTTTTGACAAGTACGGATGCATATCAGGATGCATATCGCTTTTTAATTTTTTAGTATATTTTGCATAAAAATTTTAAATTCACAAATATTTAATTGACAGAAAAATAAAGTATTAAATGCATTTCATGAAGAAAAAAAAAGGTTATGAAAAAGTATTGGTTTTTGTTTTTTAATATACGCCCACAGTTACAAGTACGTGTGGGTAGACATTATGATATTCATAAATTCATAATTACATAAAAGAAATATTACAATCTAAATATTGTTCTGTTCCCCAATCTATTCTGAATGGATTTTTAATTTACGCTTATAACGAGATTTTATATTTTCTAAGTATCTAATTCAACTAAGAATAATAAATTCTGTAATTTATTATTCTTAGATGTTGTAATTTAATATTATTTTTATAATATAAGAAATTCTAGAGAATATAAACCAATTTTTGTCAAACATAGCGTGCTTTCATGAAATTTCGTAGTGATATTAGAATTGTTTAGAAATATATTTCCGGCATTGACATTTTTGATGTATTTTCTCCATGGAAATAACAAAAAGCAGTATAATGGCTGTCATTTAAAGTAAGTATTTTTCCTTAGGGAAAATTTTCAACATTTATTTTAAATGATAAATATTTTTCCCTCATTTTTCATGTAAGAACTTTATCGTAAAAGTACATAAAACCTAATGGATGAGAAGGATGTAAAATTAAAGTTGTGCCTTCCTTTCGTTTTTGTTGAAAATGTTAAATAAATAATATTGTATGCTTTATAAATTTTGAGAATTAAATAAAACATACATTTAATATACATTACTTTACATTACATAAAAATATTGTTATCAGGATGTCATGTTATGTGTTAATGAAAAATACTGTACTTTTTATGCCAGTATTTTATGCCAGTATTTTTATGCCACTATTACCCATAAATGCCGAACCGAATACAATATTTCCATTATCGTAGCTAATAGAAATATTGTATTCGGTTCAAAAATTTGATATCGAGTTTTCACCTGATTAAGGCGTTTTAAGGTCTCTTGAGTTCAAAAAGTTAGTTTTGGGAATTGGTCAGTGCGTGTGGAACATTCTTGCTATCATACCTCCGAAACTAATAAAGATAGAACAATGAAACTTCAGAATTGAGATTGGTCTGGTGTGCAGATGAATTTTTCAAATCTAGATGAAAATTGGAAAATAGGACATCGGAAATCGAAAGTGGGACCGTAAGCCTGTATAAATAGCTCAATTTCAGGTCTCGCAAGTGCGTTCCTTTAAAAACAACGGAACGGATTTTTTCAAACTCGCCATATTAAATCCTTTTAAATATCCTTTTGTATGCAATATTGTTTTCCGGTCAATAATTGAGTATGCCAAATTTTGGTAAAAATTGGTATCTCAAAAACGGCTCTAACGACTTTCTCGAAAATTGTTACAAAATTCCATTTTAGATATCCTTTCACAAGTATCACCTGATTATTACATGACAATTAACAGTTATCCTGCTTATGTAGGTCAGTTATGGATCTCGGAAATTGATGTTTCAAAAAATAACTCTACAATTTTTTTATTTTTTTTTTATTTTACTTTTTTTTAACTCACTATGTAGACTTTGTTTTATATGTCCTTACACGTTTATTAAGTTTCTCTATCAAAAATTATTTTAGGTTTCTACTTCGTTAGGTCATTTTAATGTCTTCTGTTCACATCTCCAAAAAAAGCATATAATACGTGTAATAGTGGATAATGGAAGCCGTGTAGTTGTTTAACACCACATTTTTTTCCGAACAAAATAGGTAAATGGTAATTAAAAGAGATTTCTTGTAAGAAATAATAATGGTTCCGTCCTACTAAATTTCAAATAAGACCGCATGGACCATTTATAACCTTAAAAAAATATATTTTATGTTAGAGTTTCTACTTTTTTTCTTAAATAATACTGTGTATTTATTATCATTATATATATATATATATATATGTATATATAAAAAGGGCATTCCATAAAAACTGAGAGTAAAATAAAAAAAAAAAAATCAAGAAATATATTTACAGCAAAAAATACATCATTCTTTTTCAAAATACCTTCCGTCAGATGTTATGCAACGGTCCCATCGTTCAACTCATTTTTCAAAACAAGTAGAGAAGCCCTTTTCTGGAAGCTGCTTCAAAGAACCCTCCACTGCTGAAATAAGTTCAGAATCTGTATTAAATTTTCTGCCATGGAGCTTCTCCTTCAACGCCGGAAACAGCCAGAAATCGCATGGTGCGAGATCTGGATTGTAAGGGGGATGTGGCATGATTTTAATATTGCATTTACTAAGATATTGCTGAACAGAAGTAGCGACATGCGGGCGAGCATTATCGTGATGTAATGTCCAATTCCCTACCAGTTCAAATAATCATCATGACCTTTTCAGCAGATTTGGTTTGTCGGATTTTTTTTGGAGGCAGAGAATCAGTATGTTTCCATACACTTGTTGCGGACTTGGTAAGGAGATCACAATGATGCACCCAAGTTTCATCACCTGTTATTACAGTCTTTAGGAGATTTGGATCAGTTTGAAGCATCTGTTTCCATTCACAACATTAATGAATTCTTGTTTTCATTTGTTCTTTAGTAAGGTGATGAGGGACCCATCTGGAACAAACATAGCGAAGCTGTAAATTGATGCGTAGAATGCGAAATATCGACGTTTTCGAAATGTTTGTTGATGCCGCTATCTCCTCACATGTCATTCGCCGATTTTCTTGAAGGATTACCCACACAGTGTTAACAATTCGATCATTCACAACACTTTTTGGTCGCCCAGGCCTAGGAGCCAGTTCTGTAGACAAACGGCCTTTCTTGAAATCACCATGCCATATAAAAGTCGTAGACTCACCAAAACATTTGTCTTTGTAAGCTTCTTTCATCAACTTAACTGTTTGTGGAGCCGTTTTGCCCAAACGGTAGCAAAATTTTATGGCACAACGCATTTCGTTTTTTAACTGTGAATTACTCATCTCCTTTTCTGTAGGGCAAATAAAACAGTTCTTTAAACAAGCATGGAAATATGAAAATAAAATCGTCTGGTTCGTTTAGAATTTTGTATAAACGTACAGTTAACAGTTTGAAAAAATCGCCTGCACTTCTATTTTTTAGCTTCGCAAAGTTGCCACTACGTAAAAAAATAACTCTCAGTTTTTATGATATGCCCTTTGTGTGTATATATATATATATACATATGCACGTACAAATGCATTTTTTTTTTTAACATGCAAGTTTAATTGTATATTGTACAGAGACAGGAAATCTAAATCAGAAAATCGTGCTATGTATTAAACAATAATCAGGCAGTTCGCATAGATTATTAACACTTTCCAACTGTGCGTACTAATCACATCATTTAACTTTCCAACTGCTTGCCATCTGCTTTTCCTATTTGTTAACACGGCGGATAGGTAGGAAGGCTGAAATACAGACAGCTAAATTAGCTGAAATCATAATCACTGGTGAACATTGTTATGATGTGTTAAAAACGGTTAGCACAAACGGAAATGCAATTCCAGCAATTTTCAGTTGTAGACCTTCATCCTTAATGTATCTAAATATTTAGTGTATCCCTGAAAATCTTAACATTAATTGCACAATATTCTCAGCAAAGCAATTGAACAACAGATGACATTTTCATTATGATATGTTCTGTGTTAAATTACTTAAATGGGATTTATAAATATGCCTTTCGTAAAACGCAGTGCATTCGAGTAATATTGGATATCCCCGTACAAAATTCAGCTGTGATATTTAGGTCACTTCAAATACAGAATATGTCGATTGAACCTGAATAACATTATATCATTTTAAAACCATTATGAAAATATGTATGAATGCTAGAGCCGGACTGATGTATGCATAAACCGGTGGGAAGTGGGGCGGACTAAAAGACAGACAGATAGGAAAATTCAAATCATAACCACACTTAAATACAGCTATAAAGTGTTAAAAGCAATTAATGCAAGCGAAAATACCATTGCAGAAATCTTCAATTATAGTCCTTAATGTAACTGAATATTTTTGTATGGCCCTATAAATCTTAATGATAATCATTTCTATATTCTATAGAAAGCATTTTCCTTGTATTATTAACGTAAATTTCATTATGATTTGTGCACGATAAAGTTATTAAAATATAATTTATAGAAATAATTCTCACAGAGCGCTATAATTTGGAATTCTTTGGTGTGTCCTTGTAGACAAATCAGAGATGTTATTTATCCCATTAGTAATAGGGTACATCCTATAGTAAACTTGATTAATATATATGAGATTTAAGATATCTCATGAATACTTACAGAAGTTAGAGTTTGGAGAGACGGACAGACAAAAAACCGAAGTCATGAACTGTTTTGAACTTTGTTGGAAAATGTTAAAAAGCGAAATTAAGAAATTAGCTTTTCCTAATAAAATTTTGTGTTATATAACGAACCCAAGCTCGAAAAAGAAAAAGTAGTTATTACTGAAAATTATTACATATTTTCAGAATTTATAAATTTATTTTTTTTTATAACTTTAAGGAAATGCTTAAAAGAACATAAAAACAAATTCTTTTGACAAAAACTGATCTAAAAATCAACTTATAGTTTATTCTTATTTATATTGCTTTTGTTTTTCTTGATCATTTTTTTGTAATGAAATTAATATATGCTTCAAAATTTCAGTATCACTTCCATATAAACTTTAATTTTCTTTGAAATATTGAAGCCACGAAGTAAATCTTAATTTTGTTAAAATATGAATTTAAGATAAAAATGAAATGAACTTTTTTATTAATTAGCAGATTTATACATATAAAAGAATAGAGGACATAAGTACGTCTTTTACGTTATAGCAATAAGGACAGTGGCTAAAAATAGCTTGAGTGGTGTCAGCTATTATCTTTTCGGTACGATAATAATTAGAATGAACGTCTTTTTCTGCTTGTGTCAACATAATAAAAGAACAGAAATTCTTTCATATATTTTGCCTTAGATCTTCTTAAAAGGAAACCGATATTATTTGTTTTACAAAGTTTTAATGTCCAGTTTTAATTTATAAATGTATTGTGTTCTTTTAATATTTCAATAAAATGCAGAACAAATATTGTAGGGTTTTTATTATTATTATTATTATTATTATTATTATAAAACATTCATATGTATCTAAGTTAATTTATAAAATACAAATATGATATTAGGCCCATCTTTGAAGATATAAACTTAAATTTTTATAAAACAAAATCTTTGAAAACCATGAATACAGAAAATTGATACTGAATACTACAATATTTTATTAAGCCTACTTTCTTCAATGAAAAAGAAGTGTCATATAGAGAAATTAAAGTATAAGGTTTATTTTGTATACAAAATATGATAAAAATATGTAAACCTGGAATCGAACCCAGGCAATCCGCTTATCGTACGAATTCTCTGCTACTAAGCCGCTTACCCTTGCACTCCTACATAATATCTGTTGGCGAAGCCACTGCGTCTGAAAACGCAGATATAGCAGGTGGGCATACTAATCATGGCACAACTACGACAGACCACGAAATTTCTACTAAGAAATGTTATAATAACACAAAGCGGTGTGCCCAGGTTCGATGCCTGGCGCCGGTATTTTTAACATAGTTGGTATAAAATACCAATTGTACATTCAAATTTCTCTAAATGAATATTCATGGTTTATGAATTGATAAATAATATTTCTAAGTAAAAATTCCGTGGTCTATCGGAGTTGACCCATAATTAATAGGCTCACGTGTTATATCTGCATTCTCAGACAGCGGGGCTTTGCCAACGGATATTATGTCAAAAGTACCAATTTGGTAATATGCCTGGGATACTCAGTGGTAGGCAACAGCAAAGAAAGTATAGGGTTCATGTTCGATTCCCAGCTCTAGCATTTTTCACAAATCTGGTATAAAAAATCAAACTTACACTCCATTTTCTCTAAATTAATACTCATGGTTGATGAATTGATAAATAATATTCCTAAGTAAAAAGAAGTGTGTTTCATTTTTTATTCACTCCAGTTTTTTGTTTCATCCTCTGCTTAATGGAAAAAAACGATTGTGTTATAAAGTAGTGTAATGGTTAATGTGGTGTCATTTCTTGTACGGCATTTTATTAAAATTTTAATTTATACAAAAAATTACTCAGGTCCATTTAACCAACATTAATATATGAGGGGTTAGATAATGTATGGCAATAATTATATTGTATGTCAATAGTTAGTGTATGCTTTTAGCACAATTAGTGAAACATTATCTTAAGGTTTTCTCCAAAATCATATTTCTATAGTTTTTTATGAACACAATGTTATGTTTCCTTTACATACTGTGTAGTTTATTGATAAAATTATGTTTCGTTATGCTTTTTTACTTGTAATCCGTTCAATAAAATACCGTCCTATCTCACCTGTATATACGTCAAACGTCTTCACGGGGACTCAAATGTGAACGCTTGTTCAGCTTGTGTAAGTGAGAAAATCAGCTTTTACGCCATACAATTTCTTCAGTTTATCAAGTTTCAGACCTTTTTTGAAGGTAAGTATTACGAATTTTGTAACCTGTTTACGAAACAGTAAAATTAGTGAAAACCTAGTGTCGTTTCGATAGGGGATTTGAAGTAGTTAGTAATCTGATTACCATGAACACTTATTCCTACCAACAGGTCATTGAGGTTGACTTATTCTTCATGTTGGTGATTCGGGTAACATGTAATATCAAATATTCCGTACATTATATATATATAAACGGCTAAGAGATTTTCTTGGACTCTGTTTGTCTGTGTGTTGACGCATGTTGCCACTAAATTTTCATACTTTAGTTAATTTAAAAAAAATCTAATTGTCCGATCGAAAAGTTAATTAATCCGACGTATTCAGAAAACTTTGTCCCTTTAATTTAGTGCCTTGTTTGGAACGAAATTGTGATTAGTTTTTTTTTTTTTTTTTTTTTTTTTTTTTATTATTTACTAATTAAAATATGAAAATAATAACCTGGTAAAAGCTTTAAAAATGAACATTTAAATTTTTAAATGTTGCCAATATATATATATATATATATATAGGTAAAATATTAAATTTGCTCATGCGCATGAAAAAATGAAAATATGAAAATGGAGTAAAAAACAATTTAGATAAAGTTGCACGAGAGTTCCAAAAATTAATGGAAATATAAATGAGCGTTAAATAAATAAAATACTCGCTTGCTCAGTCAGAATTTTTAAGAATACTTTATATGTTTATTTATTTTCACAAGTAAGAATAAATTTCTTTATACTGTAATGTAACTGTTGCATTAACTGATTTAACAATAAATAGTTCATTCGCTACCTTCATTGATTTCATAAATTTAAAAATTATTTCATTAACAAACTTTGACCTATTGGCACGCAAGCAGCATCTGACCGAATTTTGTACATTTTGATTTTGATTTCAAAATTTTTCCCGCATTCAGAATTCAGTTCGTTCCCGAGCCGGGTTTTTTTATTATTATTATATGTGTACTAGGACTGGGCGTCATATCGATGTAATGTAAAAATCGATTTATAGCTAAAATCGGTGATCCGATTTAAAGATAACATCTACTACGAAATTTCGGAATGGAGATATTAGACGATGTAATTCTGCATCGATTTAGAGATAAAAATCCGATGTTAGCTAGGCATCAAGTTTCCTCGTCACGCTTGCGAGTTAATAAATCAAGGGAAGTTTTATCGACTTAGCGAAAACGATTTGACAATAAGTGAAAAGCTGTCTTACGATTTAACGTAATATGAATTGCGCTACGTGCCGACTTTTCATTTCAAAAGAGATGCCAGAGAGTCGATGCGCCTAAACCGCTTGTCGTCTGCTCCGTTTATTCCAAAGGAGAGACGAAGTACTGCGCTTGTGCTATGCTAAATCGGGGAGAATAGAAAATACGATTTTAGATAAATCGTAACTGTTCCGAACTTTCAACTTCTTGCGGCTTTACGGAGACTCCGGAGACTCCAATTTGTTTGCTAAGTAATGATTTCTTTCTTTTTGTAATAAGTAATTATTTTCGACAATCACAGTATGCATTGTTGCAATAAATATTAACATAAGTGCATGGAATTTTTTTTCATTAAATTACATAGAAAATAAATTTATTTTTACAATATTTAAGAATACAGTAAATTACGATAAAAATAGTTTTATAATGCAATACAATATATCTGTTTGTCATTATTATTATTTATTCAATAATTTAGCTTTGTCTGACACTTATGTTATTAGTATTTTGCAAGAGGGGGGGGGGGATTTTTAAAGAATGTACACAAGAACTTTTAAAGGCGCTCCTTATTACGTACATTTTATTACGCTCTTTATAATACTATTAATAAGCTTCGAATATTACTTTATTGAAGTAAATAAAATCTACAATATTAATCCTTTAAAATATTATTAAATCGAAAAAGAGTTTAAATCTTTTTCATCATTTAAAATTAAATTTATTTTTCAAACTCTGCTACCTATTTCATCTAACGAACAAATTGGTATTGATTTTTTTTTTCAGAATGATGTGTGGTTTGTTTAAATGCAGATTGGATATTGACCGCCAGAATATAACGTATTTCGGCAATATGACACTAAAAAGCAAAAATTTTGTTAAATTTTAGTAAAATTATAAAAAATTTAGGAATCAGCTTTAAAAAAAAATTACGAAATTATTAGTTAACTGGGCAGTTGGTTCAAAAATATCGCGTAAAATTTATCAATCGACTTGAATTTTTTTTTTTTTTTTTTTTTTTTTTTTTAAGAAAGCGGAAATTTAATTTATTGACTGTGGTAAAAGACAAATTTTACAAATCAAAATACAAAGTTCAATATTCCATCATATAAGAGGAACACTCAAAAAAGGGCTAAACAATTTAAAAGAAAAAAAAATAAAACTGTTGTGCCAAAAACCATCAAAAACTCTCTTTAATATCAATATTTATAACAACGTCCCCTAATGTTAATCATCCTGAAATGTTTAATCAACATAACTTTTCTTAATAAAAAC
Source organism: Salticus scenicus (assembly GCA_963930645.1). NCBI lineage: Eukaryota > Metazoa > Arthropoda > Arachnida > Araneae > Salticidae > Salticus > Salticus scenicus. The sequence continues at coordinate 228,444,111 of OZ005659.1, read as the reverse complement.
TTTACAGTTTGAAATGCATAATTTAAAATTTTAATTTTTAATTATGCGGTTTGGCGTAATTTTAAGCCATAGATGCTGAGTTATAGCAATATGGGAAATTGCATAAAATAAATGATTAATAGTAGCGTTGCTTCTTGGTCATTATACTGTTGATTAAAAGACTTGTATATGTAGGAGGGGTAGGGATGAGGTATTTTCTAAATCAGTGTTAAATCGATTTATCTCTATATCACGATATTAGATGGAAGATAAATCGATTTATAGAATCGCTACATCGCCCAGTCCTAGTATGTACATATATTGTTTATACATGTTTATACACTAATTTACAGCAAAGTAAGTCAACAGGTAGCCTTTTTCTTTTTATATAATGGCTGAACATATGTCAAACAAATTAATAAATCTTAAAATTTTGCGGTATTTTAATACTTTACCAACTGAAAAAATAGTAATATTTTAAAATTTCTGCATTTTCTTTAATCACGTATTATTCTAAAAACTACTACAATATTAATTTAAAATATTTTTTTTAATTAATATTCTTTAATGTCTTTTACTTATTTTTATAAGGTCTGAATGAAACTTTAAAAACCAAATCTTCACATCGCTAATCTATGAAAAAAATATATAAATTCCAGAATGACGTCCATTCTTACATTTAATTTTAGATTAACCTGTAAGAAAAAAGCTTCTGTCAAAATATATTGGCACATGCATCTTAATTTGATGCATCACCTGTCATTATTTATTGCCCTTTTTTGAAAAGTTCATCGGTTACAACAGTGGATCGTCTTTATTAAAGTCCCTTAGATCTCAAATTCATTAAGTGCACTTTATAATATGGATTGTATTTTTGAATGGCATGAGCTATCAATAAAATGATGCATTTTTACTATACGACAATGCATTAAAAAAAATAATAATAAGTCTAAAATTGTGTAGTTTTAAAAACACGTTCTAGATTATTAACACAGAAAAAACAAAATATTTTATAATCTGTACTCATCGAATTAAGTGCTAAAGGTTAATATGCAATTAAATATCCTTCTGCTTCCGGACGGATAGATTGATTTCTCTTTTCTTATCAGATGACAGCCATTTTAAAACAAAATGGCGGATAAAATTTATTTATGGAATTGATGGAGATATTTGATGTGAGCTATGTACGCATGAAGTTTAGAGCAATTCGAATCATATGTAGTTTTTCATGCTAATTTGAAGTTTTCTAGCATTTGAAAACAAGATGGAGGATCAATTTATCCAATGAAGATATCAAGTGCACTTATAAGGTAAGTCTACTCTACAAATTTGGTTCAAATTAATTCAGTGTTTCCAAACTCATCGTGTTGCACTTCATCATATTTTTTAAGTGGCCAACACTTCGAAACAAAATGGCAGAGCAAGTTGACGATCGAACTGATCCAAGATATTTTAAACATAAGTTAATTGTCCAAATTTAGTTAGAATTAGTTCAGTGTTTCAAAAATTAATGCAATAACAGCTTTTCAAGTGTCATCCTGATTTCAAGTAACTGCAACTTGGAAACTAAATGAGGGAGCAGGTTGTCGAGCAAACTCATTTAAAATAATCGTAACAGAAGTCTACTGCTCAAATCTGGTTCGAATTAGTTCAAAACGTCAAATGATATCTCAAAGATAAATTTTCAAGTGACAGTCTGATATTAAGTGGCCGAAACTTGGAAGCAAAATGACAGAGCAAGATTTATAACGATTCATCCAGAATATTTCATAGATAAGTCCACTTTTCAACTTCGGTGCGAATTAATTCAATATTTAAAAAATTTCGTCATAAGAAATTTTTAAGTGGGAGCCTGGATTCAGATGGCATCCTTAATTTAAGATGTCTTTCATTTTGTTTAGAAATGGTGGCTCGAATTCTTAAAAAAAAAAAAAAAAAAAAAAATGGTGGACATCCTTATATGGTCTGTGTATACTTCAAAATTTAAGCAAGTCCTGTCTTAAATACGCTCTTTACAATGTGACTTTCAAGTAGCCGCCATAAAAAAATGACGGAGCAACTTCTTTTAACGAACTCATCCAAGATATTTGTAAGATAAGCCCACCCTCCACCTTTGGTTCGATTTACATCATTATTTGGGAGTTATCGAGATGACAAATTTTCAGTTATATATATATATAGATAGATATAGATAGATAGATAGATAGATAGACAGATAAATGTACAAACAGATAACTGAAGGTCGATTTCTAAATAGGTTAAATAATTTCACTATAGTCCATTCATTCTACCGAGAGAACGAAACTAAATAAACGCACGTGCGGTTTGGCTGCGTTGAAAAACCTGGCATTCTGCCAGGGGTGCCAAACAGAAAGTGTGAATTTCTTTTTTTTCTTTATTTGCACTGTTTTGCTTGTGCTATTGTCTGATTGTTAAATTTGATAATTTTTTCGTGTGATTTCGTATTTTACCATAATGGAGAGTGAGAAAAGTTCTTTGAGTCCAGTGAAGAAGAGAATTAAAAAAAAACATTTAAGTAAGGAAAAAAAAATTAAATTCTCCAAATTGGGGATTTCGGCTGAAAGTGAACCTTCTTGGTTATTTTTGTGCAACCCTTTTATTTAGTTTCGTTCTCTTCTTTCGCTGAATAAACTATAGGTCGATTTCTAAAAAAATCAACCTAAAAATTTCACTTCAATTTACGACTTTTTAAATGCAGTGCAGTAATATTTATATATATATATATATTGAATTTTTTTTCCTTTCATATTATAGGTATAATATATATATATATATTTACTTGTTCAGTGCCGGATTTTGTCATTTTTACATCATTTAAAGTGGGAAGAATCTGTAAATCACAAAAATTCTGTGGGTTACTCAGATTTTTAGTTAGATCGTTTATCAGTTAATTAGATTGTTAGTATGTTAATATGTTAGTCTGAGTGGAGACTATCTCAAGAACGAAATGTTCTAAAAAGGTCGCACTAGTTTTAAAATATCACTTAAGATACTAAAAAAACCTGTTTATTTTACCCATTCGGAAAAAAAAAAAAAAAAAAAAAAAGTGGTGTGTCACTCGTACGACTCTCTCTTCCTCTGCTTTTCAATGCTATAAAGATAGATTCCAGATTAAGTAGTGAGAATTATAAGGTAAGACAATAAATTTCAATCTACTTTGAAAATAATCTAAAATAGGTTTATGAATAGTTTTCTTTTACGTATAATTCTGTATAAAGGGTGGGGGGTGGAGGTGGGGGGTGCTAACGCCCCGCTCATCTCACCTTTCAATTACAGTGCCTACCTTTATTTTAAAAACAATTCCAAAATTGTTCGTAATTTTGCTTTAAATTTGCCACTCTCGATCAACTGTTTTAAGTCACAACCTAATACGAACGACAAAATACCAAATTCGAATTTCCTGACGTTCTTTGTTCTTAAGTTATACATACACATTCTCCGCTAAAACTCGGACCTTTGTATTTAGGATACATCAAATGCAATATTTAAAATTTAAGAAAAAAAAAAAGGAAAAAAAAAAAAAAAAAAGAAAAAAAAAGTTTCAAATTAGAATGTCAAAAAATACTTTTCTATAGTGTGGGTATGAAAAAATAATTTTTCTTCCTAAGAAGTGTTTTTAGATATGGGGAACTGCAGCAAAACATTTCCATCAAATACATTCAATATAAAAGATTGTTTAGTTTAATTTTTGGTAGCCCTGTATATTGTATATAAACTATATGCATATCGCATTGTACACTTCAGTTTAGTTTAATGTTAAGAACATCTGACACAAAATGAAATACACTTCCAGTTACTTACAAATATAGTCACAATGTATCCAAATATTTTGGGTTGCCCTGTAAATGATTGATAAATGATTTCCAAACCACAATCTACACAAAACCTGTTTTTATTAAAATATATTCTTTCTTTTTTGTTTAGGGTAGCTTATAGATGTTATACTGACTTACCAGAAACTTCCCTCACATACATAATGTATTTAAATTCTCTTGGGCGTACCTGAACACGAACCATTTGCTTTACCTCAACAAAATGTTTAGTGTAGCATCCCTTTACGATACAGATTTAGAATACCGAGTTTGGTCTTCCTCACAAACAGCACATGTTCTCCAAATGTCATCCTCAGGAAGTCCTGTGAATGAAAATGGCATCTATGGACATCCTGTGGGTATCTACAGGATGTATGTTGTCAGGGCTGCAACTTTTTATTATTGAGATATTTTGAAAAGAGACAAAGACGCACATACAGACCAACAGCTGAAAAACCTGTTTTTTTTATTCAGAGGACCTGAAAACTTGGAAATGTAACAAAAAACGAATTTCGAAAATTTGATCTAAAATTAATATTTTCTCTACCTTATGTGTTGTAAGAAAAAATAAGAATATTTTTTCTTTTAAAATAAAACGTAATATGTCATATTTAAGTGTTATGTTCAAATTAATTTTAAAATTGCATTAAACTTTTTTTTTTTTTTTTTAATTATTTATCTATCAATAAAATTATTTTTATAAATTAAAAATTTAAATATATACTTGTTAGTAGAAAAATTTCTTTAATGAAACGCTCCAGTGTAATTTTACCAAAATAAACATTTAACTAAGAACATTTTTTAAATTTTAAAATTTATTTTCAATTTTTTATAAACAATTTGTTTTATCTTTAGAATGAATATTAATAAAATTTATTGGTAAACGCCTCGTGTAATTTATAGTTCAACGCATCAAAATGTAATTTATGTAACATATATTCTAATATAAAAATATAATTATTGTATCTTTTCACAAAAGGAGGTGCTACATTTTCCAAAATAAGGTGTTACATTTAATATCTAATACTGTATTAAATGCGATACCATCTAATCAAATGTTAAATGCAAAATGTAATCCCATAATTAATAATGAATAATTTCAAAAATGAATATATCAATTACGCTAATTAAAAAAATTAATTTCACGCATTGTATGTTCTTAATATAGAAATAATCTTGATTTTATTAGGACTAGTTAATTAGCAAGTAACCAAGAGGGAATGTAAAGCAAACATAATATTTATGACAACTGAGATTAAATAAGTATTTTTGTAGTCATTTCCTATTTAATTATACATAATACCCAAGATATAGTGTATTTAGAAAATTAAATTCACTTGAGTAAAACATAAATTCTTGAAAATATAATTATTCATTTTATGAGAATTACTTAGTTCGTTACGAAATTATCTTTCAATATAATTTTTTACTGCAAGAGAGGAAAATAATAGCAGTTTTTTTTTTTTTTTTTTTTTTTCAAGAAAAATGCATTTTCTACATTAAAAAATAATAATACAGACGTGTCAAATACAGAAATACACAAGAAACATATCTTTAAAAAAAAGTCAAATATCTATTTTAAAAAAAAATGAAATTGTTCTGTTAACTAAATAAAATCAAATTTGTGACCATAAATTACCCCTGTTTATTTTACTATTTTTAGCTTTTCTTGTCATTTTGCAGTTTGATACATTTTATTATTTAGTGTATAATTTATATATAACATTTCTGCCCAATTACATCTTTAAATGCTTTTGACTATCTCTTAGTTTCTCAACTGACCTTTTTTTTTTTTATCTTTTTTTCTAAATGAGTTGTAACAAATTTGCGACGATTAGCTATCTCCTATATCTTACCGCATGACTACCATTAATTAATATTTACCATTTTTTCGTCATTTCTATTGACATAGAATTAGTCTTATGGCTTAAAATATTTAGTACACGGTATAAACGTACGCTGTAAAAAAATTAAAAGATTATGTAGAATATAGAAAACTAATAATAAAAGATAACGAATTTAAAAATCGAAATTTCTTGCAGAAAAAGTAATTCTCCCAAAAGTAAAGAAATTTGTTTTAAAATTATATCTCAATCTGTCAAAAAATAAATAAACAAACAAACAAAGAAATAAAAAAAATCTGTAACCATTGATGCAAAAATTATCTGGTGGTTATATATTTTTCCGTTTTGTGCACGGAAAAATTGTATGGAAGCAGGAGTGAGAAGGGCTACGTAGCATGACAAGCCCTGCTTCCGTAGCTGAAAGGTAATTTCGTTGCCTACAATGCTGTGAAATCTGGTTCGACTCTGGCTGGTAAAACTGAAGAATATTATTTAATGCTAGAAATTTTATGGTGTGCCGACGGAAAATATCTGTTCATATATTCTGTGTATTGTTTTATTACCGAAAATGTTTGCAACGTAATTTTTACACACCATATGGATATTGTCTAGCAGTTTATCTGCCAGGAAATTTTTTGTGACATAACAGACATTTGGAGCATTTAAATAAAATCAAATATCTCGAGTTTGAGAGCATTATCTGCATTAATTCAATTTCGTGAGTTTAACTGAAGATGAGAGGGCACGTTTTTTCTAGAAATTCACACAAGCTGAGTTATTTTTATGATTTCATTTTCAGAGAGTTAATGTACAAAAATTTAGATCATGCGGAATTTAATTAAGACCCTGGTTTAAAGCCCTTTCGACACGCTTGTAGTAAAAATGTGGATTATTCTCTATTCTGTATTATCTTTTTAAGAAATGTTCTTAATTATTCATCAGCATTCGTGCATGGATGAGATATTTCAAAGAGTGAAACATTTCTTTAATATATTTAGATCGAACAGTAAAAATTGAAAACCCTATACAAAACTGTATGCATGGAAAAAATACATGAATTTCTTTCAATTTTCTAATAATTGAAAAAAAATAATCTTAAATATTCATTTTTATTTGTGCATGGATAATGCTTTTCAAAGATTGAAACATTTCTTTAACATATATAGGTCTCGCAAAATATATTTTAGACCTCAGACAAATCCCCTTCTGTATGCATGTAAAACATTTGTTAATTTTTCTCAATATTCTAGTAATTAAGAAATCAATCTTAAATATTTATCTTTGTGCGTGGATGACGTTTTCTTAGAAAATGAAATATTTCTTTAACATATTTAGTTCTAAGTGAAGGGAATTTGGGAAAAAAGGAAATTTGTACATATATTTTTCAATTAATTGTTGAAATATCAGCAAGCAATAAGCACTTCAGTCCAAAATGAAAGCTCTTTTTGCTCTCAATAAGAATACTGACGTTTCCTTCCCACCCTAAATAATTATTAGACTGAGACCTTTTCCAGATGGGTAGACCATGAGGAATATTAAAACGACTGCTAACTCAAAAAAAAAAAAAAAGAAAATGGACTGAAGCTTTTATCTTGAACGCATTAATTTAGTTGTTGTATCACTTTACTCACCTATCCTTTACACTTTACCTATTAACACATTGTTTGCAGGGCACGAAAAATTTTGTCTTTTAAGAAAAAGATTTCCATATCTACGCGTTACGTAAAATGAGTACTTTACTTTAAATAAGCATTTTGCGTATTCGAATTTAACACATTATGAGTTGCCTACGTATATATACGCCAGTAACCTTTCCCACATCAATTTTTGAGAATAAAATTAAATGGTTTAATCAATAAAAGATCCAAAAATAATTTTGTAAAATAATATAACATTTTAGCGAAACAAAAAAGGTTGGGCATACTATTCAAAATAGGAAATCGATCCAACGGCGAAAAGTATCAGTTATTTGTAAACATGTGTAAATGCTAATCTTATTCTAACTTTTCTTTCTCAGTTCTAAAAACGTTGCAAATTTCTTGTAATGCTAACAGTTTTTATTTTTGATTACTTATTTTAACATTCATTAAATACACCTTATAACAAACTAGAATATAAAATTAAAACTTGTCACAATTTTATCTCTTATAGCCGCGTTGTTTCCAAATAAGCTATCAATAAATATATTTATATTTTTAAACACTTTAAAACTTTTAATTAAATGTGATAATTGTTACAAGAAATTTTATCGTTTAATGCTTATGTTAGCTTATTAATAGTACATTTCTTCAAAATTTTAGGAGTTATCTCTGTATAACTAATTGTTTTTCAATATAAAACAAAACATAACCCCCTGTAATTTTATGATTAAGGAAATTTAATGATAATTAAAGCTTTCATGTAGAGCCTAAATTCTTATATGCGAATAAGACAGATTAGGGGGACTTAAAGACGTGTGATGTAAATTGAAAATCAATGACTTAGGAAGAACATAAATTTTAAAAGGTAATTAAATTTTTATTTGGACATTTTAAATTAATAAATATTTTTTTATGAAATACTGTATATTAAAAAATATTTACCATACTTATTCGAAATAAAATTTTTAATGATACACTGTAAAAAAATATGTTCTTATAAATAAATATATATTATCTCAAAATTGCTCCGAAACATTATATACTTAAATTTGAAAACACATGTACTTATTTTTGAGTATATTGACATGCTCAAATATGGGGTTGACCAATAAGAATCCCAATACCCCCATGTTTGACATGTCAATGTAATCACAAATGAGTACATGGGTTTTCAAATTTAAGTATATATTGTTTCGGAGCTATTTTGAGACAATATATACTTATTTTTAAGTACTTATTTTTACAGTGTAGAGCTAGTTTCACATACTTTTATATATATATATTCAAAATATGTCTTTTTTTTTCCTTTAACCAAAAATAATTTATTTCAAAACTTTAATTCACTGCGCCTATTTCACCATAGTAATGATTTAGTTTTGAGTAAAGATAATCTTTACATAAGTAAAATCTATTGTATGTGTGTGTATGAGTATGTCTTTTTCACTACTCTCTCTCTCTAACAACTGAACCAATTATAACCATACTTCATACAGCTACTGCATATTATCAGCGTTAAAAATACTGTAGGAGGAGCTGTGAAATGTCTAAAACAATGGGTTAAATTAAGCTTTAGTCAAAAGTTCATATTGTAATTTAAATATTTTACTACGAATATATCAGAAATAACGTAATGTCTTAATGTAATCAAAATCGAAGTAATTTTTATAACATATTGAGTTATAAGCCAAAATTATATTTACCCTATGATTACACTTGCACCTCTTTAGCTTAATAACCCTTTCAGGTGCGGCGGTTGCATAGTGCAACCACAAATGTTAATTCAAAATTTCCAAAACTGTGCCCGGGTTTTCTTTTATAACCTAGATGATCTTCGGATCTTCGGATACTGTGGTATGGAAGCACCTGTGACAAAAGCCACGCATCTTCTTCTGCCTAGGGAGGGAACTAACGAGGTGCGAGTCCTGAAAAATCACAACCACTACAAAGGAGAGAGGGGGAAAAACAGAGAAGGAACACCAAAACATAAATATGTAAACCCGGAACTCATAAAATAGGAAGCACAAAAAAATATAAAATAAGGAAGGTTAAGGATAGCATTACAAAATATAATAGAAAGTGTAAGAATAGTAAGAATATTTTTGTATTTTCTGGGATGAATATTTTTAATTTTTATTGTCCTTTAATTTAATTTTAATTTTAATTTAATTTTTTTTTAACAGATAATAACAAACTTAACATAAACAAACACAGGACAACACGTATAATCTCCGAGTCAGTTCCCGAAGGCGATAGAAAAGAGAAAAAATACGTAACATAGAGTAAAAGAGCAAAAAGGTTAAAGGTGGGAGTTCAGAATGAGGCCCACTTTGGGTGTGCGTCTGTTCATAGGATCGTTATGGTTAGAGCCCCTAAATAAAATAATAGGCCGGCGCATCACCGCCATTTTTTTGCCTCCGAAGAGGACAGCATTCCCTCTTGGCGTCCTTCTCACTTCCCTAATGATTTTAAGAATCTTGATCTGAAGCTAATCCGGTCAAGATAAGAGCAATAAGCTACAATAATATTCCTAAAAACACATTTTTTTTCACAGTAGATTCTCAGGATGTCATTTTATTCTGAGGATATCCTATGGATGTACTGGGGTAAGATGTGTTGTTAGGGCGGTTTTTGTTTCTTTTACAAAATGCCGCCAAAACTCAAATACACAGTAATAGAAGGTCTGTGAACATTTTATATTCACTTCTTGAATGATTATAGCAGTTTATCGCTAAAAAAAACTTCCATATCATAGTTTACTTAGCTGAAATTATAAACTATATAATAAAACAAGTTACTTTAATGTAACGTAAGACGATAAAAAAATGTTTGTCGCTTGTTTATCAGAGAAACGAGCTGGGTACATGTAACAAACCTAAGGCAACAAAATGTCTATTGCGCCTCGTTTATATAGGAGCCTTAGTTATGGTCATACGCTGCTAGTGTGTTTAAAGCTGGGTTATCTGAGGATTGTAGAGCCAAATGAAATTGTACATTTGAGTACTGAATGAAATTATTGAGAGTTGGAGTAGGAATCTCCTTAAAAATTTAAAAATCTCGACGATACCATGGCATATCAAGTATTTGCCGAATTGTTGCGTTTTGTGCCCTAATGAGTAACTTGATATGGGATTTTGCAGCATATGACCATGCGATACATGCATAAGGGAAACTTACACGAATAACTTCATTTAATTCTTGCCTTTTAATATTGTTGGCGATTTCTGGTGGCTGTAGATTTTAAATGAAGAAAATTTGCTTCCTCCTGAAAGGGTTTAAAAGCGACATTTTAAAATATTTTTATATTTTGTGCATTCAAAGATTTTTTTATTTTTTTTTAATCACAACTTATAAAATTCTGTGTTCTATATGATCAAATAGCACAAAGAAGCAGAAAGCTTATTATTTTAACCATTGATATTATTATTTTTTAATTAGATGATCTTAAAAGTAATATTAGAATAAGGAAGAAGTTATTTATTTCTAAGACAAACATTGCATATTAAGATATATAACAACGGAAATGCATAAAAATGGTATAATTAATTACATATGAAAGATTTAGGAGTTTACTTATTTAATAATTTTAAGGATTTCTAAGTACCATTAGTTCTAAGTATCTGAAAAGATTCAGTAAATACATAATCTACAACTACTTTTTTTTTTTTTTTTTTTATAGACCTAAATTTAAATTAACATTAAGCTTAATACAAACTTAATTAAAATTACATGAAATTTAAAATTAGATTCGTAAGCGTTCTCATACTATATGTTTTCAATAAATATTGACAAAAAATACATTTCCTTAGAAAAGACATTTTCGCATTCCCCAATTGTTATGTCTTTCTCCTTAAAACTAAATATGAATATAAATATTTTTTTCTTTTTCTTTTTTTATGCACAATCTAAATATTTTTTAACTTTTTTAAAGACTTCCATTTTACATATTGATTACTTTTAGTCTTTTCCTTATATGTAAAGTTCTAAAACCTTTTGAGCAACAATATACATAAAAAATATAAACTATCTAATCCCAAAAATCATATTAAGTAGTTCCTTCAATTCATGTAAAAACTGCACTGAGAAAAAATATATACCGCCTTCATCTAGAACAAATAAGTGGTCATTTTTTAAATCACTAAACTAGAATTATAGATTTCCGAGCTATGCGAATAAGACACGCTAATTAGCTGAATAGACGAAATGATCGAGAATTTCTAGTCTATACATTTCTAGATGGTGAAACAATATTCCGAATATTCTGAACATTCTGAATCCTTTGTATTGCGAGAAATTCTTGTTTGATTTTCTAGAATTGGATCATAAACCAAGATTATAATTGCTTAAACATGCCTCTTGTATTCACATTTATTTGCTGAGATTTTTAAATAACTTTGACCTCTATAATATAGATAAACGTTCTAGAATTCTAATCGGGGTTTTTAGAACTCTCTTTCAAACAGAATTTATAAGGATGGCATGGAACTATTTTTATTAGAGCCACAATCTAGAGTCGCGATGTCAGTTACAGAATTTTTCCTCAGTGTGAATCCCTTGAATACCTGAAAATATTTTGTTATCTCTGTCGAAGTATGTCCTTTTGGTAGATTATTTTTATTATGGAATTCCTTGAAGAAAAAGAGTTTTTCATTCTCGTTTTTTGAGACAATGTAGTCATTAACACAAATGCGACATTTACAAGCTATAACTTGATCTTAAAAATTACTGTCTGTGATCATCATCATTTGCAAATTAACGCTTTTAATTGACGGTCTAAACCCAAGAACATAAAAAAAATCCCCCACGAAAAAAAAAATCCCCCACGTTTTTTTTTTTTTTTTTTTTTTTTTTTCTTTCCATGAAATATTATTTTAAGGAAAATACAATTTAGTATTTAATTAATTTTATTACTTAAAATTTTTAAATGTGTAGAGTAGTTAAGTAGTTAATGATCAGAATTAAACTAATAAAAATTTGTCATTCACGAACACCCAAAGTTATATTTTTAACTTTAAGTACATTTATTAAACGGTTACCCTGTCCTTAATTTAAAAAAAGGAACAAAATTTTTAACCTAGAAAATCAATAATTTAAATTAAGTGTCTTCTCGAAAATGATATTCTATTTTGTCTAAGTACAGTCTTTTAGAAAGTTATAAGTACTTTAAACTTTTCATAGGAAGTATAACACAGAAAAATGTTAAATAGAAATATTAAAGCTTGGTGTCGGAAATGCTTTATATTTTTCGCCTGGAGATATTTTTGATTCACTGACAAACATTTTACAAAATTTGACGTTTCTTAAAAATATAAAATGACAAAATTTTACTTTAAAGGTGCTTTGTGAAATCTTTCAGGAAGTTCAAAGAATTGCTAAAGTATGTAGAAGAAATATTAACTCCAAAATATGCGTTTCAAATGATTTAAATAAAAGTATAGTAATCGTAATAATAAATCGAAATAGTAAAAATTAAATCATTAAGAATTTTATGAACTTTAAAGTTATACAAAAATAATTTATACAGTGTATTTCAAAATAGATAATATTTCTCTACATGAGGACTTTTCTAAGGATCGTGGCCCATAATAACGCGACTTTCTGAGAAATCCACGGAAAACTACGAAAGGATAGTTCAACGGGCTGGACATGGGTTCAAAATATTCTCCTTCTGTCTACCATCTTCAAAAGAAGAACCTATTAGTTTTGAAATAGAAAAAGTATAGAAATTCCAATTTTTTTTTATTTGTTGCATTCAAAATATTCTCCTTCTTGCAAATATATCCACTTAAACTGTAAAAAAAAATGTGTTAAAGAATTATGTAAATTTCCAACAGAAAAATTCTATCTTCTACAGTCAGCTGCAAAAATATTGAAGCACACATCCACGTTTTTCATATATATTTTTAGTTTGATCGCTAATTTTGTCATCAACTTACTTATTCATAAACATCAAAAAGACTAAAACCATGACTAGACAAATATTTACTTAACAAAACAGTACTAGACGCCCATCTTTTAAATACGAACTATTGCTAACGCTTCAATAAGTTTGCTACCGACTGTAAAACTACAGAAAAGTGAAGGAAAATTACATCAAAACTTGTGAAAAGAAACATTTCTTCTGAAATATTATGTAATCTGCAACATCTGATATCGATAATAAACAACCATCAAATAATTGGTGGTAATATATTTTTCCATTTTGCATGCGGAAAATTTTGCATCAAAGTACTAAGTACTAAGTAGCACTGCAAGATGTGCTTTCGTGGCCGAGAGGTAACATCGTCATATATCATCCTGTGGACTCTGATTTAATCCTGGCTTATAAACCTGGAGAATTTTCATTAATCTAGAATTTATATATATATATATATATATATATATGCATGTATATTTTTTCTCAGTGTAACTGGCCGCCTGTTTATCTGTCCGTCTGCTCGCTTCAAAATTCCATAATTATTTTTAAAATGTCAACAAATGATATATGTTATTCACTGTGGCATGTTGCCTATTTAAAATGTTATAAAAAGAGATACTGATTTGTGTACCAGGATAATTAAAAGGAAGCCAATATATTGCATTTTATGAGATGTATTTTTTCTGAATCATATTTAAAGAACTTTGTACTGCACAAACTTCAGTTAAATCGATATTTATTATTCGTATGATGAAACAAATTTTTTCTATTGTATACGGTTTGTTTAAAATTAAAAGTTACAGGACTACAATGAAGACTGTCTCCTAGATTAAGGAAAAGCTCGTGCATGCGTAGAATACCTTACCATCACTAAATTTGGCCACTTATCACTCTTTTGGTGAGATTTATTAAATAGAAAAGAGCATGTTTGTTTACAAATTATTCCGTCCGTAGGACACTATCAATACAAACATGATTTTGAATAATCAGAAAATGGCACAGTACGAAAACTAAGAATATACAGAAAAATGTGCATAATAATTAAAATAAAAAGAAAAGAAACACATTCACAAAGATGAATTATACATAAAATTCAGGGTACCCTGTCATATATATTATTTGCAATGAAAAAAATTACAGCATTTGAATTTCAATCAAATTGAAATGGTCAAATCGATCATAGTTATTTTCTTCGTCGGAATGAAACTTTTAAAGATGACGATAAAAAATTTTACGAGTTGTAAAAGTACATTCCGCACATATTTCGTTCATCTTTTATAATCAAATACACAACAAGCAGAAAAAACAAAAGCACTTCAAATTTCAAAGGAATTCAAGAATGGCGCTGCTAGCAAAAAGCAAAGCAAGAAAGAATCGGAGGAAAAGCTCCCTTAAGGGTTATTGAACGTTTCGGTGAAATATTCGCCAAAGACTTGCCAAATGAAAAGAAGGTCAAATCGGTGAGCATGCGCAGTAAAAGCTCATATAGAGAGTCTTTCCTCTATCTTGCTTTTAGTACAAAGAAATATTCAGATGCATTAAAACTACAATTAATAATAGGTGAAATTGCACTTCCGTTTGTGCTAGGTGTTTTTAACACTTTTTAACATTGTTTAAGAGTGATCTTGAAATCAGTTAGTCTATCTGTCTGACTCTATATCATTTTGTCTTTTCCTTGTTTGACGTAGACAACGTACATTGGATGTTAAATGATGTAACGAATACGTACAGTTAGAAAGTGTTCAGAATTTATGCAAACTGCATGATTTTCCTTGTTTAAATAATGGGGGAAAATATATTTATCAAGCTGAATATTTATAATTTCATTTTTTGAATAATAAACTAAAATTAGTTAAATAAATTTAATCATATTTAAATATCTTATTATTTTCGTTAGTCGATGATTTATTAAAGGGTTTGTCCATCTTTTAAAGAAAGGTTAACCAAATTTTAAACTAGAAAATCAATAGTTTAAATAAAAAACCTCCTCGAAAGCGAAATTCATTTTTTTTTCTAAATAGAGTCCTTTAGAAATATAAAAAAAGAAAATATAGAAATATAAAAAAAATTTAAAGGAATAAGAATGTGGTAGGTTGCGTGATAATAAGGTGATATTATGTGATGAAAAACTCAAATCAAATACTCCATTTAGAAAAACACAACATTTAATATATAAAAAGTAACGAAAGAAATGCCGGGCCGTGAATAAACGGCTTACAGTTGAACAAGAACCAAAACTAAACTTCTCTCAAGTAAACAGATGCAGTTACAGTGTAGTAGAGAGAGTAGTAGTTGTTTTTAACTACGCTAGTAGCGCCGTACAAGTTGTTAGAAACATAAAATAAATAAATAAATAAATAAATAAATAAAATTACTTTGAAGATATTTTTCGAAATCCTTCAAAAATGCATGGAAATTTTACAGTAGGCAGAAGCATTAACCATGAAATATGTGTGATAAACAATTAAAATAAAAGTGTGGTTTTAAAAAACTAAATGAATTTCTCAAAATTAAATAATAGAAAAACGTTAAGAATAAAATGGATAATAAAATAGATAGGGAAAAAACATAAAAAATAATCTGGTGTGTCACTCACACGACTTTCCCTTACCCTGAAATTTAATACTATAAATGCAGATTGGCGATTAAGAGGCAACATAACGAGTACTGTTATGTAAAACTATGTTAAACAAATCAAAGTAGGCTTCGGAAGAGTTTTATGTTAGTTCTGTGTGAGGGGGCCACCGCCCCCTCAATCCTCCGTTTCATTAATGCACCTACATTTATATAGAATTTAATTCCGTTGTTAAAATTAAAAGTTTACTTAAAGTTATACAGACAATTTTCCCACGCAACATTCATTGAAACTTATCAATCTTGATCAAACTTATATTAACTTCAAAATACAACATTTGGATCTCCTAAAATTATTCGTTTTTAAGTTACTCTAAGAGACACAGACAAAGATCAAACGTTAAAAAACTTGACTACGGTAATCAGGAAGCATCCAAACGTGTAAATATACAAAAAACAACTGATGAATATTTAACTTAAGACCTACATTATTTACCATATCTCTATAAGGAATTTGTTTCAATTCCCGAACAGCTTTCCTAGAAATGGTAAAATTGTATTAGTAAAGAACATGCACTAACAATAAATAACTAATGTGTTGTGGCCACCACATGACTTTCTTCTATATTTTCATATGCAAATTCACTCAGTAAAAGTAATTTATTAAAATTATTATTAAAAAAAATTATCTTGCATGATAATGCAGACGATTTCCATGTTAGAAAAGTAGTATAACACTAAATATCCAAAAAAAAGTTCAATTTACTCTCAATATTACATTTATTTATTTTTATTTATTTATTTATTTATTTATTTATTTGTTATAAAGGAAAAAAATCGATAACTTTATTTTAAATTATCGCATATCGATGGTTCAACCATTCGTTTTAAAGGTATTGGCGATCTCTTTTGAAAGATACCCATCATAAAAATTTACTCCACAGAGGGGAGGCGAGGCTCCAGTTGACTATCTCTATTACAATATATATATATATATATATATATATATATATATATATATATATATATATATATATATATATATATATTCGTTTCAGTTGGTTTAGTGCAGTCTATAGATGCTAAACTCTGCTTACCTGCAATTTCCCTTATAGACGTAATGTATTTGAATACTCTTGAGTGTCCTGTACACGAACCACTTGCTTCATCTCAGCGAAAAGCTTAGTGTAGCATCCCTTTATGATACACATTTAGAATACCAAGTTTGGAATATCTGCTCTGTTCTTGAGATATGCTGATAACAGCAGACACACACACAGACATACAGACGCGCACACAGACACACTGACTAAGAACGGGAATCGACAAGGATTTATTTAACAAACCGTATGAAGTGTACTTTTTTACACAGGAATTTTTGCTAGTGTTCGGACACTTTTGTTACCGACAGTATATATATATATATATAGAGAGAGAGAGAGAGACCTGACAAATATTCTAACTTATCCGTAATAGTGTTGGGCCCCGCATTTTTTTCCACAGAAAAGTATTTGTAGATTAATTGCCCTCTTTCTTAATTCTGAGTACATATTGCTGAATATTACTCTACAAATTTACTGGTGGGAAGAAAAGGAGGGACCTAACGCTATTACAGATAAATTAGCATAATTGGAAGATATACATGCACATATATATGTATGAATACACATACAGTCACACACACACACACACACACACACACAGATATATATATATATATACGTGTGTGTGTGTGTGTGCGTGTGTGTGTGCGTGTGTGTGTGCGTGTGTAAACAAGCATATCATATTTCATATATGACAGCTAAGTCTATACTTATGTATGAATTATTGTAAAAAAATTAACATATTAATTTTTGACGTAGTTAAAACCTAGTCCCTACTATTTCTAAGAAGCCTAATGTTTCAAAATACCAAAAATGTTATTTGTAATAATAATGTAAAATTTGTAAATGTAAATTAACCACCTAATATTTAAACTAACCAAACAGAAATATAAAAATTTTGTTATACAATATATATATATATTCGTAAAAATACTCTATAACAAAAAAGTGACGCACCGAAAAGGAGTAATGCAAACTGGACACAAATTGACATACATACAGGTTTTGTTGGAATCAAGCACCAATTCATCATTATCGTCGATCCTACGTGCAACTGGTACTTCATTGACTTCGAATACCCTTAACAGGAGTCTCAGTGAAATGGGTTGAGCTCAGTCCCCGGATCACTCTTCCACTGTGGACGTTTGGAGCATAAAAAGGGTCCTACAACCAGTTTGGGATTTTACCAATCTAACTCAACAATTGGACAGAATTTGGCACGATACTTCACAGGAGCACATCTGCCAACTCTATTAATTAATACCAAGCCGAATAACTGCGTACATAAGGACCAGAAGTGGACCAACGCGTTATTGACTTGTTTACTTTATAAGACACTTTCCCTTGATCAAATCATTCAAATTTCCTGAAACTGTAATCAATGTATTTTCTCCACATGAGCATCACATCTACCAATTTTTGCCCCATTCGGACCTCCCATTCTACCCCTTCTACCAATTTTTGTCCCCACTTCTTCTTGGTGCGTCGTTTCTTTCTTTCTTTATTTATTTATTGTTATTGAGTGTAATATATAAATATGCATTTAGATGCATAATTACGCATTCAGT
Organism: Salticus scenicus; assembly: GCA_963930645.1. NCBI lineage: Eukaryota > Metazoa > Arthropoda > Arachnida > Araneae > Salticidae > Salticus > Salticus scenicus. The sequence continues at coordinate 228,425,656 of OZ005659.1, read as the reverse complement.
ATTTTATGTATTCGTCTTTAGTGAAAGAAATAATATTATTAAAAATTCCATTTTCTCGAAATTGCTTTCCATAAGATATCAATATAAGAAAAACACAATTTAATATTTAAAGATTTTTATTATTTGAAACTTTTAAATAGTTAAAAATTTAATTGACAGTAAAATGACATTAATCATTAATCAAAATTAAATTTTCTATTTTTAAATTTGTTAAGTGCATTTATTAAATAGTTTGTCTATCCTTTAGAAAAATGGGAACTAAATTTTAAACTAGAAAATCAATAGTTTAAATTAAGAGCCTTCTCGAAAATGATATTCAATTTTGCCTAAGTACAGTCCTTTAGAAATGTAAGTACTTTAAATTTTTCAATGAAATGAGAGCATAAGAAAATGCTGAATAGAAATTTTAAAGTTCAGTTTGAGAAATGCTTTATATTTTCCGCCTGGAGATATTTTTCATTAATTGACAGCCATTTCACCGCATATGACGTTTATTAAAAAAAAAAAAAAAATACTTTAAAGTTATGTTTGAAATCCTTCAAGAAATGCATAGAATTTTTGTACTAAGTATAAGCATTATTACTCTCGAAATATGTGCATTAAAAAATTTAAATAAAAGTGCGATCTTTAATAATAAAATGAATATCTGAAAATTAAATTATAGAAAACTGCTATAAATTTAAACTATGCAAAATATTTATACATAAAAAAAAAGAAGAAGAAGGAGAAAGAAGTATTTTGTATTTATTTTTATAATTTTAATAAAATGACATTTCTAAATTTCTTTCAAAAGTTTTTGATTTTATCAAAAGTATTATGTCGTACTATGGTTTCCAAGATTTAGAATGAACTGCTCTTCTCTTTTACTTCTTTTGCACACAAGGACTAAATAAAAACATTTTTTAAATTCTTTAAAAAAGTTTTTGATTTTATCAAAATGATTTCTAGGATTTAAGAATAAACAAATTTTCTCCTTTTCTTTTTGTTGTTAATAAGCATTAAAAAATTAAAATCAAAGCATATATAAAATATTATTTATGAAAATGTATATCGATTTTTATACAGCTCTGATATCGTAAGTAATCTGTAAACGTATTATCTCTCTATCTCAAGTTTGTCTTAAAAATCCTTGACGAAAGGGAAAAATGAGTTTAAAAAAAATAATTATAAGATAAAAGGGCGAATATAATATAACTAGTAAGGGCACGCATTTATTTATTTATTTATTTTAATTACAACAGGCTTTTTCTTTTTCTTCTTTTCTTCACTTTTTTTTTTTTTTTTTTTTTTTTTTGGTAATAATGGCCACTTTTTAAATGTATGTATGTATGTATATATATATCAATACAAAAACCCTTAATGGGTTAAAAGTTTGTGACGCAGCTACTTTATGGTTATAAGAATTTTTGAAATATGGGTCTTAAAAATAATGATATCGAATTTTATGTGACACTTTGCTATTAATTAAAATGTACATAATTTTGTTTTATTTGATCATTTGCTTTTTTCTTCTATTTATAACTACAATGCAAACATAATATTTTTAACTTCAACATAGACGGATAATAAAATGTACTTACTGATGCTTTTTCATTTGCATTTCAAATTCAAAATAAAGGTTTTAAAAGGAATGATATCAAAATTCCAGTGACGCCTCGATTTCACTTTAAAAGATTTGCTTTTAGATTGCATTAAAATTACATTTGTTTTGTCTAATAAATTATATTTACACATTGAAACAGTGCTTTTAATTTTCAAATATACTGTCAAATAATCACATTTTCACAGAGTTTGCATTTTAAATTAAAATTTTTTTTTTTCAATAAATTGAATTGTCTTTTGCGTCACGCTATCCAAAACTACAAGTAAAATTTGTGCAAATGTTTTCTTTGCATCACACTATCTCTGCACATATTTTCAGACAGTTGGATACTATGATACAAAGTAACATTTGCACAAATTTGACTTACAGTTTTGGATAGCGTGACGCAAAAGACAATTCAATTTATTGAAAAAAAAATTTTAATTTAAAATGCAAACTCTGTGAAAATGTGATTATTTGACAGTATATTTGAAAATTAAAAGCACTGTTTCAATATGTAAATATAATTTATTAGACAAAACAAATGTAATTTTAATGCAATCTAAAAGCAAATCTTTTAAAGTGAAATCGAGGCGTCACTGGAATTTTGATATCATTCCTTTTAAAACCTTTATTTTGAATTTGAAATGCAAATGAAAAAGCATCAGTAAGTATATTTTATTATCCGTCTATGTTGAAGTTAAAAATATTATGTTTGCATTGTAGTTATAAATAGAAGAAAAAAGCAAATGATCAAATAAAACAAAATTATGTACATTTTAATTAATAGCAAAGTGTCACATAAAATTCGATATCATTATTTTTAAGACCCATATTTCAAAAATTCTTATAACCATAAAGTAGCTGCGTCACAAACTTTTAACCCGTTAAGGGTTTTTGTATTGATATCATTACTTTTTAAGGGTTATTGAATTAAAGATCACACAAATGAGTTTATAGCACTATATAAAAAGTATTTTTGTATTAAATTTAACTTGAAAGTAAATTTTAAAATTATACAGCAAGTGATAAAACTTTAAAGAAAAACAGAACAATACAAAAACATACTACTTTGGGGTGGGAGAAGCTATTACATACAATAAAATTGCATAACATGTAACTATTAGAAATAAACTTTATAAACTTTTGAAAGCATTTTCACAAGAATTTTTTTTTTTTTTTTTTTTTTTTACTCATACTGAAAAAGTATTATTAAAATAAAAAAAGATTTTAACAGCTAATTTTTTTTTTCCATTGGCAACTCCATATTATTACAGAAATATATGAAACTTGTAACATTTATTTTTTTATATAATGAACATCTGAACATTCAATTGGTAATGTGGGTCCCCGGGAGAAGAAAAATATTTAAAAAAAATTACTCCCTATTATCCACAGAACAAGGTGGGGGTATCACCGTTACCAATGGAACGGCTCATTGTTGCCCACTTTTGTTCAGGCATTATGAATAATATAAATATTAAAAAAAAAGAAAGTTTTGTAAAAATTAAACAACAGATGTCAAATTTTTACTCAAAACTCCTGTGTAGAAATTCTTAATGGTTACCTGATGTATAAAAATTTTCTAAACTAAAAAGGTTATTCTGTTTTTTCAAAAAATAAAATGTAAATATTTTTGCTATTCCTTGGCCATGAACACTTATAAATTTCAGTATCATCTGCTTTGTACCAATGTTTGTTTTTTCGAACTATAGCTGTATAATGGCCGCTTGTTGCACTTTTACCATGATGAAATATTGCACCTTTTAATATGTAATTTTTATCACAAAATTTTATTTTACTCTGTGTAACTCCTGACAGTAACAAGTTTGTATTTTTCTGCATGTTTGAATTTATTAATTGCAATGAAAAAATTAAAACATTTTGTGTATTTTCAATGTTAGTTTTAGTAATTAAAACATTAACGTTATTACAATTAGGGCATTTTGCTTCTTTACATAAATTTGAATTCCAGGCATTAAAATTATAGTCAAGTAACTCCTGAAATTGAAATTTGTTTTTTGTTATTGGTATTATTAATTTTCCTATTTGAGTTTCAATCGCTTCTTGGTTATCATATTCACAATTTTGACATCTATAATAATTTTTAATATCAAATGACATAAGAAATTTTAAATATCTATATTTATCAAGAAGTAACTGTAAAAATTCTGTGCTATCCTGCTGCTGTTTAATATCAAACATATCATCATCATGAAACTCTAATTGTAATTTATGTGAATCTAAAGCACTACTGGATATGGAACTTGAAAAATCTAAACATAGTTTTTTTAATTCTGAATGTGTGGATAACATTATTGCAGAGTTTATACACTTTATATTAAAAAGACATTGTAAGACAGAGTTAACGTAACAGGAAACACCATATGGATTATTAAAACCATGAAAATTACTTAATGATTCTATTATGTCTTCTCCGTGTTTCTTAATTTGTGCATTTTCTATATCAATTAATGGAGGTGTATGCAAGTGTGTTAAGTAATTGTTTTTATCAGGCACATTCTTATTAACAGTTTTGTCTAATGAGAACAGTTTTATGTCTGGTTTAAATGTAGATTTCAATCTATTATACTCTAAAATTGCACTAGTCTGAGCTTGAATTTTATTTGGATTTAAATTAATTATGTGTAGACCATCTAAACATTTAACTCTGGATAAAGCAACATACACCTGACCAGATGAAAATATCGAGCTACCTATATCTACTACACAAGTGTCTAAAGTTAAGCCTTGGCTTTTATGAATAGTTATTCCATACGCTAAACATATCGGAAACTGCTTTCGGAAAACAAATATGTTTGTAAATAATTGAAATTTTGCAGTTACAGGTTCTATGTCAAATTCTCCAGTCTCAAATTTTATTCTAAGTTTACTAATATTTTCAGTTGAAAAGTTATCTTTAAAAATTTTAACTATAAAACCTATTGCACCATTTACTAAACCGTTAGTTACATCTATATTTCTCAATAACATAACTTTTGCTCCTAATTTGACTTCTATTTCATCTTCTAACCCTGCAGTTCGTGTATTATCTTCCTTAATCTTACTTAAGGATTTCCGCGCTTTATCTTTTTGTGCATTAGTTTTTGCTTCAATTATATCAATAGCTTTGAGAATAACTTTTGGTTTACTTGAATAATCTAACATACAGGTGTTAAAGAGATTACACTGTTTTTTTGTTGGGAATAAACAAATAGTTTTACATTCTAATTTTTGTACATATTCAACTAATTCTTTCATACAATCTGATGGATTATTGGATTTTAGAATAATTTCTCTTTTACGTAAAATTAACTCATCAGAATCTGTCAATACACCGATACGGATTGAATCTAATATGGATGCATATACTTTATCTGTTTGCTGCCTCATGTTAATAGACAATTCGTCATAGGTAAGTAATTCTTGCCAAATATTTATAAAATGTAATCCAGCAAAATGAGTAACGCTAGTTTCTTTAGAAATGCTTACAAAAGGGGAATGTCCCATTACAGGCGGAAGTTGTAATAAATCACCAAAAAATAAAATATTTATTCGCCCGAACCAACCGTCATCTTCATCCATGGTGTCAAAAATTTCCGATAACCTCATGTGGATATGCATTAACATTATATTAGAGACCATGGAGACTTCATCTAAAATAAGCAAAACTAAATTATTTAACTCAACACGGATAGAATTTAATTTGTCATCTGATAATTTACTGTACTTAGGTATATTGCCATGTTCTACTGGTAACTGCAGTAAACGATGAATAGTCAAACCATTTATATTAAAAGCAGCGATTCCAGTTGGTGCTGTTACAGCGACTTTGCTAAATTTATCTGAAATATAACACCGAATAACTTTAATCAAATATGATTTTCCTGTTCCTCCGATTCCAGACACAAATTTTCACAAAATTAAGTTTGGAATTAAACGCTTATTAACATTATTGGATGTGCAAGTATTAATTTCTTTAATATATTGTTCCAAACAATTTACAACTTCATCAAAAACACGTTTTTGATCTACATTTAAATGTTTAATCATACTATCAATATCTTCCTTTGGCAATAATTTTCAAAATCTTCTATTTCATTTCCTATTGGCTCTACAAAATTAATAATATTAAAGTCATTTTTATCGTCCTTACTATTTGAAAGCATTTGATTTTCTATAGTTTCAATTTCTGAATTCAAATCATTTTTAGCCTGCTGTATTTCTTTTAAACGTTCATGATTCTTCATTGCCTCCAGCAAATTTTCCTTGCAATCAATAAAAGATTCACTATACGTTTCGAAACGACCTTTTAATTCCGAAATAGTTCTCCATGGTTTAAACAAAATTAATAAACAAAAATAATAGTTTTCTGGCTCTTGTTTACAGTTATAATTGTAATGGTTAATTAAATACGGAAATTTTCTTTTACGTAAATATTTTTCCCCATACTCATAAGAAATTACGGTTTTAAAAGAAGGTTTTTTATTTACAATATCATACCATCTTGAAAAATCAAATAAAGAAAGATTTTCAAGTTGTTTCGGCCTATGTGGATAATGTGTATCAATCCAACTTGCACAATAGATATCAGTTGCATTGTTACTTAATTTACTCAGTTCCTTTTGGGTTTTTAATTTACGCGATCTGTTAATTTTAACATCTAACCATCTGATAACGGTACCAGAATCAGTTCCAAATAATGAATGTGATAGTAAAGTGTCAGCAGCTTCTAAAGCTCCACATTCCCGATTCGATAATGCTCGTAAACCGAAGTTCCATAAACGATTATATAATGGTTTTGAAGAACAAAAATCATTAAAATCATCAGACGCAAATGATTTTTCAGCTTTGGTTTGATATTTTGTTACGTATGTAGTTAAAGATGCTGACTTTTCACCGATAAACTGAATATCTACATTCCCACACCAGGCTAGCATTATAACTGCATTATAATCATTAATGTAAACTTCGTCTTCATTTCGTGGCAAATTATACAAACGAGTTTTCGTTAGCTTTCTTCGACCTATTACTGCATTAGCAACTTCATTAACATGTAAATACTCTGAAATGTCACGTGGAAAACTAAACCTACAAACTCTAATAGTTTTATTTTTAACTTTTTTAGCACGCATACAATATGAATTATGTTTATGAATTTGGTATTTTGTAACACGATCATGAAGTAGAGGAAAATTAGTTTTATTAGGAATTTTACATGTTATATATTTATTAATGAATCCAGCAATAGAATCTAAACTTGCTTTTCCTAAGACTGGGGCATTCTTAATCCATAGCAATAAATGAAAATGTTGTAATCCACGGGACTGATACTCACGGCGCCAAGCATAATGCTCAACTATACCTAATGGACCATTACTAGACGTAATAAAATCTAACATAGCTTGAAATTTGTTTTCGATAAAACGGGAAGTATTTACTGGATCTAAAGCTATTAAATGTGATAAAGGTTTATCTTTATATTTTGAATTTGTTTGCCCTAGATACATATGTAAGTCTTCCCAATGATATTCACTTGGACTCAAAGTTAAAAAGAAAGTAGCAGGGCCATAGTTTTTCACCATACAATTTAAATCATTACGTGGTTTTGACCAAAACTGCTCTGTATTTCGTAATCTACTAAAAATTGTGGATAAATTACCCTCCAATTCCTTGCTTGCAATCATATCTAAGCACTCCTTTGCAGTAATATTTGATGTAGAATTTGTAATATTTAATTTGTGAAAAATTCCCGCTTTTAATTGTCTGATACTAGCATTATTTAATAAATAAAACAAATATTGTAAGTTTAGTCGAAATTGTGAATGAGAAGATTTTAATAAACATTTAATAAACTCTGCTGTAGGTAAATCAATTGATCGTATTTGAGAATTACCATTTTCACCATAACAAAATAAGTCTGGAAAGCATTTTAAATCTAATTGCATATCTCGATCATCTAAATTTTTTTCCATAATTTGTAAAAATTGATATATTGTGCTAGAATCCATGTTAATTCTTTTTCAAATAATGGATGTATTGTCATGTTGTTATAATAACCATCTGTCACATCTTTTTGCGTCAACATTGCACCCCCTATATCTGGATTTCTATTATCACAATCTAACTCAATATCACAATCTTTTATATTTTCTAACAATTTATCAGCTGAAGTTGGTATAATAATGTGGTGATACAAGGGATTATTTTTTTTTAACCAATGTAATGCTTCAGAAATTTTATTTATGTTAATTAATGTTTGCCAAATATGATTGTGTTTAGATGGCACACTACGAGCTAATACATAAAGTTCCTGATCTGTCATTAGTGCATCAGATGGATTTGGTAATTTTTTAAGTGTCTGTTCTAATGGTAATGGTAAATGAAAAACTCTACCGATTATTTTCTTAACAAGACCTACTGGTGTTTTTTGTTTAAGACCTCCCTGAACTGTACCCATTCTAGTGATAACTTGAAAAGCTTTTGCACGTTGAATTAAATTTTTTTCAAATTCATTTAAAGTGGAAATGCACTCTGGAACTGGTTTGAATGCCAAATTATTCAATATACATCTGGAAGGCATTTGATTAGTTTTAAATTTATTCATACAATACACACAAATATATTTGAAATCACTAAATGTTCCTTCATAATAATCTACTAATTTTCTCCATTCTGTATTTGATTTGAAAGACACACTGATAATTGGACGGATGTTCCGTTGATGACAAAGTTGTAAGCAAGAAACACAAGTATGAACAGGCCAATCAGTATCTTTTACCTTGAAGCTGCGAAAAGCTTTGTTAAAATAATCGAAAATTTCTCCTTCCTCAAATGGAAATGAATCAACAATGAAAGAACAACTTTTAATGCTAATTTGGTCACAAATATCTGTTAAATGTTCTAAATCAAAATTTAATAAAGAAAATTCATAGTAATTTATACTTTTTACAGAACGTAAAATTTTATAGATTAATCTTATAATTTGACGAATATCTGGAAAATGTGGGGCAATTGAACGAAAAAATAGTAAAACAGAGTCACAGTTATCATCAACATAACAAAAGGATGGATGGCCTAGCTTACTTTTGTTATAATAAATATGTGATTCGCATTCATTGTTTTCATTAGAAATGTTTTCAGTGACGAATGTTTTTTTTGTGTCAGAATTACGACAATTATCAATAGTTTGAAAGAATTGTAAGATTTGTGAACATTGTAAACTTAGAATAACATTTATAATAGTCAGAAGACGATCAAATATTTTTTGTTTGTTAAGCAAACATATATTAATGTTGCAAATCCAAGTGTTATTTTTTTCACCACATTTGAATAAATTCACAATTTGGCCCTCACTGTTGCATTCTAAATTCATTTTATAATTAGAAATGTTAGTGTAAGTGGAATCAGTAAAAAAATTTTCTGACGTTAAAGTATGAAGAGAATATCCAACTAATGCATTAAAATTTTGCTCTAAATCAGAATCTGGATTAACTTTTAATTTGCTATATCTTAATTTTTCTTTTAAAAAGATATATGTTTTACAAAATGTATTTATTAAACTCTCTCGATAATTAGATATTTTATTCACAACCTTTTCTGCCTGTAATCGCCTGTCAATATTTTTATTACTTCCCCAGATTCTCAGAATTAAACTTTCTTTATTTTGAGGTAATTTAAACAAATTTTTAATTGCAGTAAATTCATTACTTATATTGTGACTCTGATTGGTTTGTGCTAATGAAATTTTTTTGTGAATTTTCTTTTCTGTCACTCTGTTTTGTCGTTGGACCGGTGTCTCTAAACTAATCAGTTGCTTTTTTTTAGTTTTACTTTTATTTATTTGACATTGGGCTTGTGTCTGTGAACTTTTCAATTTCCTGTGTGTGCTAAATTTTCTTAACCTTTCTTCACGTTTATCTTGTGTTTCTAAACTAATGTGTTTCTTTCTTTGATTTTTTCTTTTATTTAAGTACATTTGATGTTCGACTTGTGTCTGTCGATTTCTATATAATTTTTTGCGTTCTCTTAATTTTCTTAACCTTTCTTCACGTTTTATTTGTGTTTCTGAATTCATGTGCTGCTTTCTTTTCATTTTATCTGTGTACACTTGACGCGCTGGGCTTGTGTCTGTCGATTTCTATATAATTTCATGTATTCTCTTAATTTTCTTAACCTTTCTTCACGTTTTATTTGTGTTTCGGAATGCATGTGCTGCTTTCTTTTTCTAATTTTTCTCAACCTTTTTTCATGTTTATTTTGCGATTCTGAATAGAGTTCTTTTCTCTGTATTTTAGTTTTGGGTACTTCTCTTGTTTTTGTTAAGTTGGATGTGTATTTAGATAAATTTACTTTAGTGCATTCATTTTCAACATTATGGTTATGTGTTACACGAACAGACATTAAACTAAATAGAGATTCTTTTTTTACAGTATAATTATGATCACTAGTATCAATTAAACAACAACTGTTCAGTAATTGGCTAGCTAAACATTCAATTGTTGCCATACAACATAAAATAGCAGCACCTTTTCCCTCCAAAGCTGGACATCATTGACAGTTTCGTTTGTGTGAATCAAAACAATAATACTTAGATTTAAATTTCATAAGAGCAAATGTATAGCTATTGCATGTAAAAATTCCTGTTGTGTATTTATTTATTTCAAAAAAAGAAGTTAATGATGGAATTAAATTATTTAATGTACAAATGCCCTCCTGTATATGTTTTATACTTCCATTACCACTATGCATTTCAATGTTTTCATAAAAGCTAAATGTATCGCCATGAAAATTAACTGTGTTAAAAACTTCATCAAATGAAAGGTAATCTGAATTAGCATTAATTTCTTGATTAATTGTGCTTTTAGAAGTTCGGTATAACTCATCCCCAATATGTAATATATAGTCAATATCACTTGAATCCCATGTGTCAATATTTTTTTTAAAGAAATACGTAAGTGCAACACAAGACATAGGTGTACATTGTTTACCACGAGTCTCTAAAAATATTTTATCGCCTTGATCAATATTACCCATTATTATTGTGAACTCATTTTCATCTGGTCGATTTCTTAAATTTTTGCTAATACGTTTACGAGGCCGACCTCCACCACATAATTTTAAGTTTTTAATGTTAGATAGCATGGATTGTGTTGTTTTATCTGATACAGTATCACTAACTGAATTTATTCCAGCCCCAAGTACACAATGATTCACTTGTTGAAAGTTTACTTTACATAATGAAATGTTATCTGATAATTTATCACCTAAACATAATACAACTCCCCAAAAAATACAAGTTATTCTTAATAGAAAAAACCAAACAAAATTTGTAATTTGATAAACACGATTATAAAAGAGGAATGGATCAGAGGAAGGCGAATTGCAAAACATTGAGTTAGAGAAAGGGGCGATGCTAGATGGTATGTTCAAATAACAGGAAGCCTGGGACAGCTGGTTAAAGCAAGGAAAAACACGGCGCATTGGGGAACCAGAACGACGCAGCGAGGAACGAGCAGGACGCAAGGGAGGAGAAGCACAAAGCAGCGGAGAACGAGCACGTGGCAAGGGGGGAGGAGCCCGACGCAGCAGGGGACGAACAGAACGCAAAGGGCGAGGAACACGAAGCAACGAAGAACGAGCAGGACGCAAAGGGGAACGAGCCTGACGCAAGGCAGGAGGAGCACCAAGCAACGAAGAACGAGCAGGACGCAAAGGGGAACGAGCCTGACGCAAGGCAGGAGGAGCACAAAGCAAAGGAGAACGAGCCCAACGCAGCAGGGGACGAAAAGGACGCAAGGGGGGAGGAGCACAAAGCAACGGAGAACGAGCCCGACGCAGTAGGGGACGAGCAGGACGCAAGGGGGAACGAGCCCGATGCAAGGCGGGAGGAGCACCAAGCAACGGAGAACGAGGCCGACGCAGCAGGGGACGAACAGGACGCAAGGGGGAACGAGCCCGATGCAAGGCGAGAGGAGCACCAAGCAACGGAGAACGAGGCCGACGCAGCAGGGGACGAACAGGACGCAAGGGGGAACGAGCCCGATGCAAGGCGGGAGGAGCACCAAGCAACGGAGAACGAGGCCGACGCAGCAGGGGACGAACAGGACGCAAGGGAGAACGAGCCCGATGCAAGGCGGGAGGAGCACCAAGCAACGGAGAACGAGGCCGACGCAGCAGGGGACGAACAGGACGCAAGGGGGAACGAGCCCGATGCAAGGCGGGAGGAGCACCAAGCAACGGAGAACGAGGTCGACGCAGCAAGGGACGAACAGGACGCAAGGGAGAACGAGCCCGATGCAAGACGGGAGGAGCACCAAGCAACGGAGAACGAGGCCAACGCAGCAGGGGACGAACAGGACGCAAGGGAGAACGAGCCCGATGCAAGGCGGGAGGAGCACCAAGCAACGGAGAACGAGGCCGACGCAGCAGGGGACGAACAGGACGCAAGGGGGAACGAGCCCGATGCAAGGCGGGAGGAGCACCAAGCAACGGAGAACGAGGTCGACGCAGCAAGGGACGAACAGGACGCAAGGGAGAACGAGCCCGATGCAAGGCGGGAGGAGCACCAAGCAACGAAGAACGAGGCCGACGCAGCAGGGGACGAACAGGACGCAAGGGGGAACGAGCCCGATGCAAGGCGGGAGGAGCACCAAGCAGCGGAGAACGAGGCCGACGCAGCAGGGGACGAACAGGACGCAAGGGGGGGACAGCACAGGGCAGCAGGGGAGAAGAGAGAAAGTTTGAGTGCGGAGCGGAAAAGAGAACCTCAAGCCTAACCGGAGAGCAAAATGTAACTCCCGCAGAGACTGGTACCAGTGATTTAGGTGCTGGAACCGACTTGACAGTATGTGTTGCTGGCTTAAACACACGAAAGGTGAAAGCCCACCGTCCACTGTTAGACGATTCTACACCATCAATCCCATGGTAAAACATTCTCTGGTCCCTAAACACATAAAAATCCCCACCTCCCAGCCATTCCCGTGCAACCTCCTGCCTTCTATTGTTCTCCAACACAAGAGTGGCTCCAGCACCATGGCACAAGGTAACAACCTGTTCAGAATCATGAGCAGGTTCATTATCCTTATGAGTGCTAAGTCCTGAAGTCCCACTTGGATAGTAGACCACTAGACAAGCATTTGGTTTACCTAGCCGCAAATCCCTAACAACCCCTGCACACAGATGCTCTACTTCTGAGAAGGCCCCAAATGGCTTAATTTTTCTACATAAATCTTTCCCATACCCATACAACCTATCAGCAAAAAGCCACTCAAAACGATTCCCTTTACAACCCCTTGCAATTAAGCCATCATTAATGTTAAGCTTCCTAACAAATTTCTGCATTGCTGCCTTCTCAGAAACGCTAAGCCTGCCACGCTCCACACTCGGAAAAACAGTGCGCACAGGACGAGAACAAGAAGAAAATTCCAAGGAAGGAGAAGAGAGAGAAGGCAAAACACATGAAGACATAATAGGCAAATCCTTACCTTTAGTTTTACTTACTGTTAAGGCTTGTGGCACAACTTCATCTTGCATAGACAAGTTCCAGAAAATTCTTGAATGAATTCTGTTTGATGTAACTTCTGCATAACTCAGTCCACCTACATAATCTTCATACCTGAAATGAGAAAAAAAATACCCAGAAAAACATTGCGACAATGCAAGACCAGGCATTCTCAAAACCTAGAAAGAATCAAAAAGAAAAAAATTATATTAGAAAGTAAATACAATAATTATAAGATTAAACTTTTTATTTTCCATGTTTTTAAATTTTCTATTAAATGGTTGAACCATAGCTATACGCAAGCAAAGTGTGATGTCACTAACAGTTAGTGGGGCCCCCCAAAAAATTTCTATATTAATTATCTGTTGCATTTTTTGTAAAAAGTAATTAAAAATTAACAAAAAATATTTCCCTATTTGAATCTCTATATTCAGATATAGTCAGGGCCCGAAATTTCAACTTAGATTACACTCGCTGAAAAAAAAAGTTACTCGCCACAAAATATGACTTACTGTATTTTTTATAAGGTGACCAGAATTTTTTATTGGAAAAAAGAGGAAAAATTACACATTGTCTTTTATTTTAGGTATAAGAAAATGGAAGACATTAAATTTTGAAAAAAAGGTCATTTTAGAGGACACAAAATTGAATGAAAATGATTATAAAAACAGATTCAAAACCTATTTTACATAAATCGTGGGAACATTTTTATCTCAAATGATGAATTTATATCAGTATACCTTAATTTAAATTAATAATATACGGATACAAGAGGAAAAATCCCTAAATTTTATAGGTGTCAATGGACAATATAGATTATTATTATTAATCTTTGCTATAGACAAAAACTTTTTTTTTTTGCGGTACTTTGATACAGTTACATAAAATGTTAGTAGACACTTTTTTTTATTAAAACTATAATCGTAAAAGAAAAAATAAAATTTATATTCGGCAGATGAAACGATTTGTTTTAACGAAAAATTTATAGAAGTTCTCACAAGTATAACCTAAATTAGTCTTAGTAATTAATAAGTTTTTAAAGTATATAAAGGGGATTCTTTTCACATATCTATATTTTGTTGAACAGTTGCTTTGTGAGAGCGTTTTTGTCAGGAGGACATAAAATGAATTCAACTAACTTTTGCATATTTTTGTGAGGTGGTGGCAGTGTTATCATTAAGACCAATTGTTTACACTAGGGCTCTCGGCTAAAGGGCAAAACTGGGAAAATTCATTAGTGGCCAGTGCCCGGTACTGCCAATTTTGTTAGCAGCCACTTTTTACATGATGAGACTATTTCTTTCAGATTGCAAACAGCTTTGTCACCATTTTGTGGTATAATAAAATTAACACATGGACAATGGAATTGTAATTTGTAACTTCACTCTTTTTAAAAATTCTAAATTGCACATCCTAAATTAAAATCTGTTTAAGGCTGTATTAATAACAGCAAAAGTTTTTATTTTTTAATTAATTCAGTAGTACTTTTTTTTCTTCAAATTTATTTCAATGAAATAACCTGTTATCATTCACAATTCATATCGATATTTTCTAGTAAATGAATCAGTTGATTCATCACTATTACTATAACTTTTACATGGTCATGTGTAAATACAGTTAGCAATTTTATTATTTTTCCTTATTTCTAAAAACACACCTTTTTAAATGATTTTATTTCACTAGAGTTAAAGTATTTCCTGTTAAAAAGAATAGGTATAAAAACTTAGCTTAATTAAAAATAACCTACTTAGCTGCCAAATTTGCAGCTTTAAAAATAGGGAGATTTCTACTTGAAAATAAAAAGGAAAAATGAAGATTTCTACCCTAAAGAAAGCAAAAACGAAAATTTTTGAAAAATAGACTGGATATAGTTATATATAAGTTATTGTCTCCATGCGTTAAATCGAGTTACTTTTGCTGTAAACTTGATAATTTTTTAATTTTAAATTTCAAAATTGTGTCGTCCTTAGAAATTTTTTTTGTATTTGGCAATTTCAGCAGTGGACACGTTGAGTTAGCACTTGCGCAGATGCTTCCATGGTTTTATGAAATGTGGTCGAAGAATATCAAATAGAGCTGTACCGAGTACTCGGTATATACTCGGCCTATTTGCCAAGTACTCGCTACTTCATAGCTGCCAACCTTCAAGAATCAAAATTAGGGAGATTTCACATATGACATAATTTCTGACGTAAATAGAATATTAATAGCATAGCAATTGTTGGAAAAAGAAGGAGTAAATAAAAGGAAATTTTTGCAGTATCTTGAGGCTTTCTCCTTATTGCAAATAATGAGATAAATAAATAAAACAATGAATTTAAAATGCTACGAGATTATATTAAATTCTAACCTGACCATACTCTAATTATACATATGCACACACACATACATTGATTTGGGAAAAATTTTCCTACCTGAAAAATCTAACTCCATTTACCCTCCCCCCCTCCCCGTGTTTACACATTTGGTATAGATATGACATATACATACTTAATTTAACTGAGAAAAAATAGATTCATTAATTTCAGCAATAAGGTCTAAAATTAATTACATATGTGAGAAATATTGAGCACATCTATTGCTTTACTGTTTCTAGACTTGATCATTGATCACTATCTAGAGATAGAAAAAAAGGGGGGGGGGATAAAAAAGTAATTACAGAGTAAGAAATATCAAACTCTTCCAATTCTATTTCTAGAATCTAATAATGCAAGTTTAAAATGAACATTATCATTTATGTTGCATATGGTTAAAGATTGGGAAATAAAAGACTTCTGCAGAACATTTGATTGCCAATCACTTATTAGAAATAAATAAAGGGGGGAGGCATAAAATAATTACATGAGCAAGAAATATTTAACAATTCTTTTCCTTTACATGTTCTAGAATAATATAAAGCAGGTTTGAAATGAGTATTGACATTTATAATGTGGATGGATAAAGATTGGGAATCAGGAGCTTTCGTAAAGCATTTGATCGCCGATAGTTTGCTGAAAGTTTTGTAAAATTTCAGAAAATTCGGGAGAGTTGGCAGCTATGCTACTCGGCCAAATTTAGGCTATGTATTCGGCCAATACCAAGTAGTTGTAGGAATTTCACTATTTTTATGCATTATTGAAAGAAATGTGTTAATGAGAGATATTTATTTTATAACTAAACTAAAAAAATATGAAAATATAAATATACAGAGTCATTATAATTAAAATTTTTGCTATAACAGCTTTCTGCAGTTAAAACGGGCTGTTACCAAAACTTAGTATAGAGATGATTCATGATATGAGCTTTTAATTATAACTATCTTGTATGAATGCAATGCAATATGAATGTGCATTATTTTATAAAAATTTAGTGCATAAAATTGTATCTATAAATCAGACAAAAAAAAAATATTTTAGAAAAAAAAAAAAAAAAAAAAAAAGAACCTCTATATAATATTAACACAAAAATTTCATAATACATTTGTGCTAATAAAAGTATGACACTTTCAAATCGGTAAGAAATGATTGATTTTGAATTTTATACTGTAAAATAGCATAAAAATCTATCACCTATTCGGATACAGTCTACTCTTGAGCAAAAGGTGCGTTTATTTAGTATTTTAAGAACAAAAAAAAAAGTGAAAAGAGGAGGGGGCATTTAACCAAGTAAAGGCTTTTATAAAGGGCAAAACTGGGAAAATTCATCAGTGACCAGTGGCCGGTACTGTCAGTTTCATTAGTAGCCACTTTTTTAAGTTAGTGGCCACTTTTCATATGATAAGTAAGACTATTTCTTTCAAAAGATTGTAAATCACAAGGCTTCAGTGGAGCATGTGAACACACTTATAGTGTTCATACTCAAATATGGAGAAAAAACTTCTTAAATTTTCTAATTTTCAAAAAACTTTAGCAACATATACAAGAAATACTCCTCTAGAAATAAGAAAATTTGTCAATCAACATAGAAATTCATATAGAAATCATTGTTTAAATGCATATTTTTACAATACTTAATCATTTGAAACTTGGTATGAAGCTAAATAAGAAAAATGTATTACAAGAGAAAGAAAGTATTCATTTTCCCAGACTTCATAATCAACTTTTCAAGAATTTCAATTAAAAAAAAAAAAAAAAAATAGATTTCATACGTACTCCGTGTAGGCTTAACGTGGTGCTGTTGATTTAGTTATCAACAAATAAGAGAAATTCGCAGATTTATCGCTGGGTTCATCGAAACAGAAAGCAAAATATAATTAAATCTGCTCACACATTAAAAAAAAATTATTGAGTAGGAATGTATTAGACTAAGAAAGAAGAAAGCGAGTTAATAAAAACATGGTAAAATACAGTAAAATGTAATGAAACATAAAACCATCTTACCTGAAATATAATCCAAAAAGTTATCAATAAATAAAAAAAATTTGTTTGCAATTATGTTTGCAAATAAAAAAATAAATAATCACAAATATAAATTTAAAATCGACAAAATATAGAGCTAGATGCAGCAAGCAGCAATAGCAAGCACTATGAAATGCGTAAGATTAAGATTCGATTCGATTCGATTCGATTCGATTTGTGTTTGTAGCATGAAATACCTGGGCGCATGAACACAGAAGAGTTCAGCATCAGCATTATAACAAAATGAATATAAACTATTTTCATCCTAAAAAATTATAAAATCATCTCGAATAACTATTAAATAGAGTAATTTAAATTTTAAAACTATTTCTTAATTTAAAACTGAATAAAAGTATTTTTTTAATAAATCCATAAATCTAAAATAATGAATTCTCTTCATAAACAAATAGGAAAAATATATAAATAAAAAAATTGATTAAATATATGTATAATAAAAATTTTAAACATATAATAAAGTATTTTTGCGTTAAAAAAAAAAATCTAAATAATTCATTGGCTGCATTCACGTCGGTCAACCAACCAACCCACATGCCTCACAGTAAGAACCGAATGGCAGCGTTTCCATCGAAGAAACACATGTAATTGGTGGAGTAATATAGTTCCGTATTTAAAACAATTTATATAAAAAAGAAGAGTTTTCCTGGAAAAAACAAAAACGTTACTCGATTCAGAAAGATCCCATTAACAACATATATTAATTAAATTAAAATCGTTCGTGCGGTTTTAGTGTTTTACATCCTTACATCTTTACAGTGGACACCACACATTTTCCCTTTTTGGCTTTAAATTGAGATTCAGATCTCAAAACATACTGCATGTAGGAACGTAAAATTTTCAGGATGGATTAAGACCGACGATAAAAGATTATTTTGAAAATATCAGAACAAAATATGGTATATTTGCTGAGATATTAAGTGTCGGCTTTTACAAATCTCTTTGATGTCGAACTAGGCGTATATATGAGTTCGCAGCGTTCCGTCCGTTTGTCCTTCCGCTTGCGTCACTCGAAAAACTGCCGTTTTTCATGATGTGTGTGTGTGTGTGTGTGTACGTAGTTTGTAAATTATAATTATTGTCAGAGTAATATATACATATATAAATAAATATATATATATATATATATACACACATATATATATATATATATATATATATATATATATATATATATATATATATCACGTTCATGTGTATATATTAAAAAATAATCTCTTCTTATGCCTCCCCCCCATAAAAAAGAGAGAAAGAGAAAAAGTAAAAAAAAAACATTTAATTTTATTTTTTGAAATTACGCGCTTATTTACTTATCTATAATACATCTTTAACCCTATGTCTCATTTCATTTTCTTTTTTAAAATTGGTCATCTTTTTTCTTTTTTCAAAGTGTACTTTTGGAAAGAACTGAGTTAATAGCAATTTAAATGTATCGCTGATTATAACATTATAGGAAACTCGATTATCCCTTGAACTTATAATAAACAGATTAATACTTAAAACAAAGCTGGAGCTTAACATTTTGAAATCTATGCTGAATTGATCTGGACATATCACATGAACTCAGTTTATTATATACTGGGTGATTCAAAACCTAACGTGCAAACGTTTAAGGAATATAAGACACATCATAAGGTTTGAAAATGATCGTGAACGTCCTTTCAACCCACTGAGAAAAGGACATTTTTGGTTAATTTTTAGCAGTAAAACTTACAAATGGGCGTGACATTTATATAGGGCATTTTAACTAAACGTTTTTATATGTTAATGTTTGCTTAAAAAATAAAGATGATATATCAATATTACGTACAATATAATGCTTAATTAAACATGCGATTTACAAAAGCCCCGCACATATGCGAGTTTTAATGCTAAAAATTAACCAAAAACATCCAGTTCTTAAAGGGCTAAAATATTTTCGTCTCTGAGTTCCTGCGCTTTTTTCTATCCTTGCGATGTGCCTTACCTCCCCTCTAACTTTGTACGTTGGGTTTTGAATCACCTGGATACAGTGAAGTTTGGGAAAAATAAGAAATTATCACGAAAACTTTCTCATCCAATAAAAGCGAGAAAGTGATAAAAATGAGATTATTATTATACAACAAATTTAAGTATCTGACCATGATACTTCTGATATTTTGATAAACATTAAATATTTTAATTAGCATATAAATGACAAAAAGAAATGCTTTAAATTGGAAAATCAATTTTTATAGCTTGATTTGCAATATTGTAAAAGACTAATTTCAATTGTGACTATGCCTGACAACATACTAATTAATATTTCGTAGTACTGTTAGCCCCGCCTTATTTTTGACAACAATATCTTTTCAGAAAAATTTTCTTCTTATTTAATCGTAATTGCATTTGGAAAATATTATTCAAAAATTTTGCAGGCGTGAAAAAAAGGCGGTACTAATAACACTACGGAATATTAATTAGGATGTTAGCAAGTATGATTGTGACACACATGGCATTAGACAGTTTTCTTGTCCAATTCTAAGAATTAAAATTTAATCTATCTTCAGAGTTGCCAGCATTTATAGGAGAGACTGGGGCACAGTGGACCACCCTTATAAAAATCTCTTAATATTTAAATCGTTTAGTTTATATTGATACTCATAGATGACAACATGGTACTACTTGTATACATACAAAGAAACAATAGTAAATGCTAAGGTAGCCGTTTTATACAATTTTTATATTTTGAGCTGCTCAAAGTAATTTTTCAAGATTGAAGTTTTTTTTTTTTTTTTTTTTTTCAGGACTGATCTTTTGACTACAAGTATTGGATAGCTGTTAAGAAAAGGTAAGATATTGTTGTTTTAAGATTTATAAAAAATATTAGCATATTTATACTCTATATATAAATTAATTATTATTATTTGTTTTGTCTGGACACGGGGCACAGTGGACCACCTCTATGTGGGGCATAGTGGACCGCCTTCCAATGTGCTTAAAAGTCCAAATTAATACCGTATTTATTTTAGTTAAATTTACATATACAAATATAATGTGACTCAAAATAATTAATAAAAAAAATAATAATCTTAATGTTGTAATGAAATAAATTTCTTAAAGGGAAAATAGTTGAATAGTAGTATAATAATTATAAATGTCTAAATTTAATAACTATTTGAAGTTTTCATTATTAAAAAATAAATATAATGATTATGTGATATAATAAATAGTAGGTTATATAAATTTATTGTTGTTGTTTTTAGAAATAACATGTAAAAGATAAAAGTAGAATAATTTTAGTTAAACTTATGTCACAAATATTATGTAAAGTATTAATGTCTCAAAATAATTAATAAAAATGTTTGAATAGTAATATAATGTTTAATTATGTATTTTGTAATTTTATAACTATATAACATTAATAAACAAATTAAAAATACATCTTACTGTTTTCAGTGATGGCACGTAAAAGACAAAGGAAATTTGATATAGGATTCTTTCTCTAATTTCATTTCTTATTAATTTTGATTTTCTTTAAATGTTGGTAATTTTATTTCATAAAAATGTTCGAATTATGTTATTTAGTCTAGAATTGTATAAGAAACTAATTTTAGAAAAAATGAGTAATTTATATTAATTGAGCATGAACAACAGAGATTGGTCCACTGTACCCCGGGTTGTGGACCACTGTGCCCCGGTGATGGGGCACAGTGGTACAGTTTGTGAGTTCACACAATTTACTTTTTTATTCGTAATGTATTGGAAGTATAGTTATAAAAAAGTTAGAACATTTCATGAAAGGTTTAAAGAATATTTGCTAATTTTTTCAAGTATCTTGCTTTTTATTTTTGGTGAAAAAAAAAAATTAAAAGTGTAAAAGTGGTCCACTGTGCCCTGGTCTGCCCTATTTATTCCGGTGCATTTTTATCTTCGCTTTTATTTCATACTTCTTTTTCTAGAGGGTATATTTTTTTTCTTTTTTAGTTTATCGTAGTTATATATTGGAGAATATTGTTCTATAAATAAAGTGGTGCTAAATAAAGATGGGGCTAAAATGCTCCTGAATAAATTAAAATGTTGTCAGCTACGTATCTTAATAAAATTTGATGTGCAGATATATATGTATGTTTTCCTTATAAGTAATACAAATTTTTCAACCCCAAAATAAGATAATTTACAATAAATAATATAAAAATATAGCGTGACAGACAATATTAAAAACAGATATGATTTTCAATGACTCATCTTTACCATTAATTTGCTCTCAATTGAGACAAATTTGAAGTTCAGAAATTTTAATTTACACAATCAGGACATCCATCCGATACGTAATCTAAAAGAAGTTCTAAAATTTAAATAAATAAATATTAAAAAGTTATTTATTCCCATAACACACATTAAATGTGTCAAAATTTAAAATTATTTTTTCTTTTTCTTTTTTTTTTTTTTTCTTTTTTTTTTTTTTTTTTTTTTTAAGTTAAACTCAGGTTATTAATAAATGATATACAAACTTTATATGCACGCGTGTTTCATTATTTGATATGTCTTTTATATTGAAAATAATGAAGTAATTGAATTTATTAAAATTTAAAAAATAGTCTATAATTATGTCAACCTTTGCACGTAATTAATTAAAATAGTTATTACATAACAACCATAAGTTAATGTTTAACTAAAAAAAGAAGGATTAATGAATGAAAAACTCAAGAGAGTTGAGAAAAAATATAGTAAAATTCCAAACAGTTTTCAGAACGAGACTCTCATTCTCCTTTACATGATTATATATATTTAATAAATTTTCAAACTTTTGAGCAATATACAAGTTTGGTTTTGTATATGCCATCAAAACTAATTATTTAATTGAAGCGTCAAAATTTTTAGAAATATAAGTCAGAAAATGAAAACCAAATTAGAATTATTTTAGAATTTTCTATTCAATCCCAGTGAATTCTCATGAAATTATTGAAAAGACAGTGAAGAATATTTTTAAAGGTAAAAACTAATATATAGTGAAGATGTGCAAAATAGGAATTATATCATAAATTTAAAAATTTAAAATCTATTAAATATTTCTTTTAAAGTTTGTCATTTAGAAAATCACTAAATTATTTTTTCAGAATATCTATATTACTATTTAGTATTGATTTGTTGTACTTCAGGGAAGTAATTTATTCTTAAAAATTTTTCTCTAAAATTGAAAATTTCAAGTATTAAATCTTCAAATTGTTTATTCATTTGGTGTTGGTTGTTTTGAATGTTACATTAGCTGGTCTATCATACAAATTTCACTACTTTTTTTTTTTTTTTTTAGAAGTCTACCTACAGTACCGTTTTGTACGAAATTTGATATCAATTCCTTCACCCATTTTAACTCATCAATGCTGTTTCTAAAAAAAAAAAGAGTTCGATAAGATTTCCGAATACCGTATCCGATACCATGATTTATCTCATAATAACAATATTATTTAAAAAATAATAATCTTTCTTTTAATATTATCTAATAATAACTATGACTTTTTTTTTTCTTTTTTTGTAACAGTATGATTTTAATTAGTTAATTGTTATACTCAAATTTTTCATTTCGAATTTCTTAAATTCATTCTGCTTATAAGTAATTTTACATTTTGCCTTAACGTCATATTTATATTCTAATTTTCTGTTATTATTTAAATTAAAATTTATTATTGTCAATAGTAAAAATACAATTCATGAAAAAGAAACCTGTATTTTTATGTATGATTATTACCGACTCACAAAATCTGGAAATAAATCAAATGATTTTCGGAAAGCACACAGAATTTAAAGAAAAACTTCAATTTATCGCATTCTTTATTCAATTAATTCGAAACAATTTCCGACAAAGAGCCTAAACTATTTATTTCTCAATCGAAAAAAAAAAATTAAACAATGTTCATGACATTTGTCCATTTATATACAAATTATCCAATCATTTCTTCATTTCTCGTAACAAAATCAAATGAAAAGGAAAATTACTTTTGAGATTTAGAAAATGAAATGTTAGTGGGAACTACAATTTATCAGATTAAGAAACGTCATTAGTTAAATTGGTAATTTTTCCTTTTCCAAGACAGATTGAAACAGGCAAAGAAAGAAAAAAAATGACATTAAAATTTGTAAACGTAAAAATTGTTTAAATGAATAAAGAAAAACTAAGTTATGTATGTATATATATATACATATTATCTCCAATGGCACATTAAAAGACAATTGAATCAAAAGAAATAACAATAAATCTATAAATGAAAGCGATCTATCCAGTAGCTTTCCAGGTTGATGTCTGAGGAAGAGCAGGGCATCTATACACTGAGAAAAAAAATGTACCGCCTTCATCTACAATGAATAAGTGGCATTTTCTAAATGCGCATAAAGCACGCCAACAAACTGAATAGAAGAAATGATTGAGAATTTCTAGTCTACACATTTCTAGATAGTGAAACAATATTCTGAATATTTTGAACATTCTGAATGTTTTGCATGGCGAGAAATTCTCGCTTGATTATCTAGAATTGGGTCATAAACCAAGATTATAGTTGCTGAATCCCGCCTCTTGTGTTCGCATTTATTTGGAGACATTTTCAAATAGGTGTAACCTCGATAATATAGACAATCTCTCTAGAATTCTAATAGGGCTTTCTAGAACTCGCTTTTAAAGGGGGCTACAATTTGTAAGAATGACATGGACACAATTTAGATTGTACATGTTAGTTACAGAATTTTTCTCAGCAGTGAGGCAAATCCATTTCTTCGCGGAGATCACATGTTCAAAAAGGGTTAAAAAAGGGTCAGAAACCACGTTGATATAGATGTTTACGCAGGCAATCGTGGCCAGATATCAGATATTTTTTTTTTCTTTAGATAAACTTAAATTCTGTTTATTCTATTTCTCGTAACATTTTGAATTTCCATGATATTTGTTTGTGTTTTCAAAAACGTTGTTCAATACATTTGGCTATTAAATTATGCAAAAGAAATTTTTATAAAGCTTGCGCATGCGTAGTTAAAAACGATTTAGTAAAAGTGTATCACATTTAGTAAAAGTATATCGTAAGATATTTATAATATTTTCATTCTAATTGCTGTATGCTTTATCAAATGTAGCATGCTATATTTCAAGAAAATGGCTTTGTACAGGGTATAAAACCCTACGTGTTTTAATTAAACAAATGAAAGTTATTTTTGCAATTTTTTAAAGAAACTTATATCTCCATGAATATATGTTGTAGCCTCATAAAATTTTATACAGAAAATGAGAAAACTCTTCATAATCACATGCTACAGACAAAACGCATTTAAAGCATTAACATTTTGATTTTTGTTTAATTGTTTGCTGATCCCCTTTCCATTTTCATGACACATCTTTTACTGAAAAATATGAGGTATAACATGTTCTTTACATTACCAAAGTTTCAAGATGATTCCTAAAGAACTTTTCAAGATATTTCACAAAACATTAAAAAAAAAAAAAAAAAAAAAGTGTTCACATTATTTTGTCCAACATCTGCTTATATGTATATATTTATTTATATATCTTCCAGAAATTTATAATCAAAATTAGACTAGCTTTAGTGTGACGTGAAAATCCACTCAATCGAAAATAAAATCACATATACAATCACATATACAATAAATTAGTAGTTAATGGTCTAGTTAAGTTATTGGTAGGGGGAAAGCGCCAGTGGCGTCAATAACCACTCACTTAAACACTGGCTGGCAAAACAAAGATTTTTTTTTTTTTTTTATGGTTCGAATATCAACGTTATATTTGTTTTTGTTTTTGGATTTGGAATTTTTGGATTTTATTTTTGGTTTGATTTGTTTTTGGATTGAAATTTAAAAAAAATTAATTATTTTTGCCCCATAAGGCTGCATTTATTGTTTGAAAAATGTCAGTTACATGGTTTTCCAATTTCCAAAAGTAGACATTCTCTGGTTAGTGAAAGAAAAAGAGAAATATCATAGACCTACTGCTTATCCTAATCTTATTTTACAATACTTTTAGACTACTAAAAATTTTATATATATATATATATATATATATATATATGTATATATATATATATATATATATATATGTATATATATATATATATATATTTATATTGTTTCATATAGTAAAAGATTAGAAAAATTCTCTGTAAAAATATTTTAAAGATTATTTTCCTCAAAATTTAAATAATAAATTACAACTTTTAAACTTATTACTAGCAAATAGCAATCTCAAAAATTTAAGGTATTTAATTTGATTACAATTAAATGTATATATAGGGGTTTGCAGACATTTTAAAATTTCATAACTATTAAATGAATTGATAGAATTGAACATGGTTTGCGAAAAAATCATTCTCGTAAGGGGGGACTTATTTATTTATTTATATTTTTATTTATTTACTTATTTTATTTATTTATTTACTTATTTATTTATTGATTTTTATTTATTTTGTTTTTATTTAATTATTTATTTATTTAATTAATTATTTATTTTGTTAAAGAAAAAATTTATAATTAAGCTATTTGTCGATAGAGGGCACTGTGCGTAACCATATCACATATTTTCATGATGTACTATACTTATTCGAATACAAATGTTTGCAGGCACACAAATTCTAATCAATGTGCCCGTCGTCACCACAAATTACAGTTTGCAAACGAGTTAGGACTTTTATTTCCATATTTCTCTTTCACATCCGTGCGAAAAATTTAACTGTTTGTCTAACTAACGTCGACAAAAAAAAAATAACTATTGCTGCCTTGATCGGGGCTGGAACAATATAAATAACTATGTTTGGCTATATTGTTTTGCAAAATCGGTGCAGCTTTCACAGCTTTATGAAGTACATGCCCCCTGACGATATTTTGCATATGATTTTAAGCATTTCTATCCAATTATTATTTTGTAGTCCATTAGTTATTTTCTCTGTCATTAAGTTTAATGGTCCTTTTTTTAATTATTATCATTCATGCCGGCGTAAGTAATTTAAATTGTTTTGTCTCTTATTGGTTCTTAATTTGTATCGCAACATTTCTGTGTCAGTCTTACCTATAAGTTAAAATCAGTTCTATTTTTGTTGTGTTGGTATTGTTTTGAATCTATTAATTGCTAAATTTTAAGGTTAAATTTTATTACGAGATATATCATTTATACACACACACATATATATATATATGTATAGATTACAAAAAAATTTCTCCTTCAGGAGAATGATTTTTTCGCAAACCGCGTTCAATTCTATCAATTCATTCAATAGTTACGAATTTTTAAAATGTCTACAGACTTATGAGTTTTTTATGATTCTAAAAGTAAGTGATTAAAAATAGTGGTGCTAAACCATTTTAGAAAAACAATATATTTTGGCTACAATGCATTTATCTCTGTATATTCAAATTGATAGGAATTTTATCACAGCTTATTAAATTCATTTCGTCATATATAATATTCTTCCTTTTCAAGTTTTTAATAGAAATTCGGTAACATTTACCACTTTCCATTTTCTTTTGCTTTTAATTGTTATGTCTATAACTTCAGTACAGTAAATCAGACCTGAATTCAAATACTATTGTTTAAACGTCGACAATTATTCTAAGAAATACATTTTTCTAAAATACAGCTAGTAAGTTGGGATAGTTGTGTTAACATGCTTCCACGAATACGGTTTGTACAGACATTTAAACGATTCAACATAAATAGCACAGAAGATTCAACAAATAATTAAATTTATAAACCTAACAAGCAAACATTCATTTTGGGAGGATGGAGTTGCAGGATGGGGGTGGGTTCATTCGAAAGAAGAACAAAAGGTGATTATCTTGTATAAATCTTAGCTGCAATGGGCCATCAGGTCAAAAGTTAGAAAGCTCCAAATAGTTAGGTTAGGTTAGGTTAATATGGAGCAGGGAGACGAAATTCGGAAAATATTAGTAGAAATTCTTAAAAAAAGTGGAGAAAATCCATGAAAAATGAGATAATGAGAGAAATTAAGACAATACTTTGAATAAAAAGGTTTTATTTAAGTTATACTAAGCAGAAGTACAATCGAGATGAATCTCATTAACAAATGCATGCAGTGCACAAAGGCTCTTTTCACAATGTGCGCACTTAACAAAACTCATCTCATTACATTTCAAGCATTTGTCAAACATATTTGCATCGAAATAAAAGTCCATGGGTGAAATCCAGGGTTCAGGTTCTTCATCCAAATATCCACTTTTGTAGAATGCATACTTAATCATGCTCCTGAATCTCGGGGCGCTGAATTGATAAATAGCAAATCCTTGCATTTGTAGAAAATTCTTTCTTTGCCACAGTTGTATCGCGGAATTGGCAATAAGAGTATCAGTGATATATCTAATGAATGCTTTATATGGTCTGAAAAAGTAAACATCCAGTGGTTGTATTAATCCTGTACATCCGCCAGGGATAAGCTGCTTTATTAAATGTCTACCAATAGGACATGTTCCACTTGAAAGAGAATCATCGCGATTTGCACGCCACGAGTCCAGGAGCAACAAGATTTTGTCACGATCAGAGGGAATACTTTTCCAGAAGGCTTCATTGTAAAATCGCTTGAGATCCTCCTTGTTCATGTTTGCTGTTCGACCAGCAAATGAAACAATGTTTGGAGGATCATGTTCTTTAGAATTTGGAAATTTCCCGTTTGGTTCAGCAACAAGAATATACATCGGTCTCATGATCTCTCCATCCATTGAAATTACGGGCATAATCATGTAAGAATGAGTTGTTGCGCTCTGCGACCCAACAACAGTTTGAACTCTTTTTGTTCCTACTTGTCTTAATGTCCGATAAGAATGTAATTCCTTCTCAAATCGACTTTGATCAGTGTTAAAGATATTTTTCGCATCTAATCCTTCATGCTGAATAAGTGACTTCACAGAGATTACGAAATCATTGGCTAGCTGATGTGTTTCTCGTTCGTTTTCCTTCCAGTTCTTTCTCACCTTGAGTGTGATCGCTCGACTAACAATATTGTTTTTCTTTTTAAATCGAAGAACCCATGAGGCAGATGCTTTGAAGTTATTAAGATGTAGATGTTGAGGATCCATATTTTCTTTAATCTGCAAGGCCCAAAGACGAAGGTTGCGATCATGAACGGCAGCACATTCTTGAACTTTTTCTCTAAATATGTTGAGTACTGCATCATTGACCTTCTTCATCGTTGGCTTGTCTCTAGACTTTCCATACTTATAAAGAATGTTCATGTTTTTAATTCTTCGGAACTGATTCATAACCGTACTGGCCTTTCTATTAACGTTGCGTAGAGTGCCATCATCGTTTTCAGTAAGAAATTTCCAAGCAGCCTCTTTGTAATCATCATCCAAAATATTTCTTTTTTTAACAGGAAATCCTTTATAATCTGAATCTGATGTTGATGCTTGTGATGAATGAAGCACTTCTGGTGTAGTTGCAACCAGTCATTCCTCTTCCTCTTCCTCTTCTTCTTCGATCTCCGTATCCGAATCGTCTTCATCGCCAAAGTTCATTTCCATGTCACTCCCATCATCACCACCAAAGCCAAGCGTTTTTACCTCTTCGAATATTTCTAATCGATTCTCAATAATACCAACGATATGATCAAACAATGCGTTCTCTTCAACATTCATGTCCTTCTCTGCTGAACCATACTTCAGTTTTAGGGCATGAACGACGCTGCGAGCATCCATAACTGCCAGGGGTCGAAGTGTCCTATGTTTTTAATTCACTATCCCGTCACCATTCGTAAGCTAACACATTCCTTAAATTTTTGTTCCCCAGATTTTCAAGAAAGTTATCAAGAAAGTTATCAAGTTTATATCTTAAGAATAGTGGTGGGAGAGTGATTTTAAATATCGGGCACTTTCACCTCTGTGACTACAGGAAAAAGAAAAATAATTTCTTTTGAAGAGGTCCTGTTCCTCTCCCAGTGGGCCATAGCAGGTAAAATTTGTACAGTATACTCTTCTCAACATCCTCTTTCAAATGACTCCTCTCCTGATCTGCAACTCCATCCTCCCCAAATGAATGTTTGCTTGTAAGATTACATCTGCCTATTCTTACAACTACTTGATTACACTGTATGTTTTATATGAATATCAAGAATATTTTGTAGTGTTCAATAATTATCAGAATTACTTAAAAATTTTCTTAGTGGATTTTGCAATATTAAAAAATCCACACAATACTAAAAAATCCACTAAAACAATTAAAAATAAATTAAATTTATTAATTTTGTTTATTTATACATTAATTACTATTATCATTTCTGTATTTTAGTATATCTACATTTTTGTCAAAGTTAATATACCTTTATTCGTGCATTTAAATATTTTTCGTTTTGAATGTAAAATGTGTTTTAAAATCATGGTAAGTTTGTACTATTATTGAATGAGATGTGATTTATTGTGGTGCTTTAAAATGTTTAATGTCAGAATTTTTAAAATTTTGACTTTTAAATTCATCATTAATTTTAATGATGTAAAAAAATTATAAATAATAGAAAGTAAATAACATATTTTTCTTTACAAACATTGCATTTCTTCATAATAATTTATGGTTATTATCATAGCTTAGAAATATCTTTCCAGCATTGATGTTTTCAATATTTCTTTTTTCCGGAAACGACAAAATTTAGGATAATGGATATCATAAAAAGGAAATATTTCACTTTAGTGGGAATTTGTAACATTTGTTGCAATAAGAAATCTATTTTTCATAGTATTTTTCATCGTATTCTTATAAAATCAAAGTCGGAAGAGTACATAATGATGGTTTTATAGCAAATGTACAAAGTTATTTATTTATTTACTTTTTTAGATGCACATTGAAAATAATTCGTCGGAAGGAAAATATTGGTTAAAATAGTAATCATATATTATTGTTTGATATGTAACAGTGTGTAAAAAACGAATTGATCATACTTTTTTTAATATATCGATTTTTTTTACTTTATAATTCCTTGTCCATTAAAAAAATTGTCTCTCTTTCATAACCGAATCCAGGTATTAAAAATGCCAGAAAAACTTGTAAAATATTTTTTATTATTTGGTTAGAATATTTTTTAATACCATGGGAAAATGACTGCACAGTAAAAAAATGGGTGCTACGCTATTCAATAACCAAGGAACGGGGGAAAGTGAAAAATTAAAATATATATATATATATAGTTCCTTTTTTTTTTTTTTTTTTTTTTTTTTTTTTACAATATATTAACAGATTAAATCATAGTGAAAAGTAAATGGATATCACAGTAAATTTGGAAAATAATTGTTACTTTTTTTTTTTTTTTCTTTTTTAGATACAGTTAAGTAAAAGATATGAATATACATGACAATATAAAATCTGGAATCTAATTTTACATTAAACGAAATATAAAAACTAAGCGGTTAATTGGTTCAAAAATATTCTTCATGTTTTTTTTAAATCATGTGATAATACTAATTAATAACTCTTTTAATTGTGTCTTGAAAGTGTTCAAAATTCTGTTATACTTTGAAAAGGAAATCTGACAAAAATTGAGCTCAAGCCTGTCACAGCCCGAAATCAAATTAAAAAATTCGGCCCAAACCCGGACCGTGCCGACCTCTACTTCACTGTATTTTTTTTTTTTTTTTTTTTTTTTTTTTTTATGGTTATTAGACTGAGACCTACAGTTAAAGTTGTTTCCGAACCACCTCAAAAACAAAAAAAACCTAAATTAGTATTCGAACCCAGCACCTACCAGCTGAATCACATAATACTATCTATTCTGGCAGAAAATGCTACATCTAAATTGAATTAAATAATAAGTAATTCAGTACTGGAAAGCATAATTAATAAAATTAATGAATAATATATTGAATTAAATAAACTATTTATTTTGATAATTGATCTATGATTTATACTAAATATTGAAAAGTATATATATATACACTGTTTAAGTTAAAAATCGACTTCAAAATTTAATTATATACACAAAACATAATTATAATTTAATATATTTATCATAGAATTATAACAGCGCAAAAATCAATAATTTAGAAATACTTCAGAGTTTTATTACTACATATCAATTTATAGAAAAGTATATTTTATTTAAATTAATTTTTGTTGGTTTCTTATTTTAGATAGCTATTTAAAAAATTATTTAAAACAATTAAAATATAATAACTACTATAGAAATTTCGTTAAGTAAATATACTGTACAAAGGTGAATAAAATATAAACCGAAATTTTTGTTTTTTAATTATTTTACACAAAAATACAAACATGAAAGTTCCATAATATTTTTTCATGCAATTTTTTGATTTTACAGTAGAGCGCCGATTATCCGGATCGGTCGGGACCGAGGCTGATCCGGTTAACGAAAAATCCGGATAATTGAACAATTTATAAAACGGCCAAGTCAATGTTTTTTAGGTAACTTCCCTTCACACTTTTTCCAGGCTTAGAACTGGCAATTGTAGCAGTGCTTATTTAGCATATTACAAATTAAATTCCGACCCTCTCTAATTCTTGGGAAAAGAAAAATCCTAATCCTTTCATTCAGCCCTTTCTACTCTCCCCCCTGACTGAAACTGGGCGGAAGAAAGCGAGTGGAGGGAGCGGGAGACAAAAGGAACGATTTCGACCGTCTTCATACAATCTAAAGATAAAAACTGAAATTTCGTGGGATTTTTTTTTTTTTTTTCTTTTAGGGGGTTGGGAGAAGACGTGAAAGAAAAAAAATGCTCCATTTTTCATAAAATAGCATTATCTGAATTTTGCTTATTACTTATTATTATCATAAAATAAAACTATTCCCGGACTAATTTTCGTTTCAAGACTAATTTAGAAAAATTTTAAGACTAAATTTTTTCTAATTTAAGACTACACACCGCGAAAAAAGATAGGAACAAAGGATTTTTTTTTTCTTTTCTTCAAGTTTAGAATATGATTATTTATATTATGAATATTTTGAATATGATTCAAATATTTAATTTTTTTTTATATGATAATATTTTGTTATGATAATAAATGATCAGCACAATTTAGATAATGTTATTTTATGAAAATTTAAAAAAAAAAAAAAAACTTTATTCCTATCTTTTTGTGGCGGAGTGTAATCTTAAATTAGAAAAATTTTAGTCTTAAAAATTTTCTAAATTAGTCTTAAAACGAAAATTAGTCCGGCAATAGTGTTATTTTATGATAATAATAAATGATAAGCACAATTTAGATAATGTTATTTTATGAAAAATCAAAGAAAAAACAATTTGTACCTATCTTTTTGTCGCGAGATATATGTAATAGACGATTAGTCTTGAAAGTAATTAGGCAACTGTTACAATTAAAATTTAGTGGTGACTATTGGATAAAAAAATCCCCAAATTTGGCAACGCTGGAATGTTAGCAGGTAATTGTTGGATGCTGCATAGAGAGGTCCCCCCCTTCCTCAAGGCTGTAGCCGAGCGCAAGGTAAAGGGCTCTAAAGGGAGCTTCAATGTAAAGAAACACATTTAAAAGATAATGTGTTAATAAAGTCCCCTTTTAATGTGTATTATACATTAATTGTTTCGATTTTGTTATAGTCTCTGGGTAAATTCTTCCAATCTCCATCCTTACTTCGTGAAAATTCCTTACGTTATAGGGAGAAATGATAATCACACTGGAAAAATTTTCTGTAGTAGGTTACAGCACAGTGTGCTGGTAAAAGAATTGCCTACTTACTGTGCTGTATTTTTACAATGTGCTGTAAAATAAATTTGATGCGATTTTTACTCACGTGTGCTGTAATTTTCACAGTACGCTTTAAAAATATTTCCTGCAATTATTACACATGCGTGCAGGGTGTAATCCACAACACTAAGTAATTTGTTTATTTTTTTACACATATGATTTAAGTTATTTATTTTTTTTTCATGCAGAGCAAGTGGTTTTAGATAGCCCGGGATTCAAACTCACAATTTCCTCTTCTAGAGCCAGCACTTTGCAAACCGCACCGTTGGGCTCACAATTGCTTTTCTTTACAAATACGGATAAGGTCAACATCAACACTGATTGGTTGATAAATCATGTCATATGCACCAAACGAAATTTGAAAAAATTATGATACCGATTTACAGCACAGTGTGAAGTAACTTGCCTTCAATTATTTTTACAGAACTAGCTGTAATAATATACAGCAACCTATGCTGTATTTATGTTAAAATGTGCTTTATTTTTACAAAAACATTTTGCAATGCATTTCTGAATTCAGTGTATTAAAACACATTAGAAACACCTAACACAGTGCAGAAAAACTTGAAAAGTACGATTTTACAGGCCGGTGTATTACATAAAATCTGTAGAGATACTTTTTCCAGTGTTGGCTATTGAATTTTCTAATTTTTCAAGTATCAGGTCGGGTGGGTAGGACAAACATTCTCGTAAAAAAAAATCACGTTTCTGATCATGAACTTCCGTCTTTTTCGACGGAATGCAAGTTTTATCTCATCCAATGGCTGCCATCCCTCGAAACTAGAAGGCTCCACAAAATTTGCGCTGTTTCAAGAACAACGAGCACAGAGTTAATTGTCACCTAATCTTTTTTATGTCATCCTTACATTTGAGTTTTCTTCCCGCGAGGCTCTTCAAATTGCACATCAGGATTTCGAACAATTTCAGCTGGCATGAAGCTTTAATATATGAGAATTTTTATAATTATGCGATGCGTGACATGAAGGCGAGACTTTTGTACATTAATCATGACACCAAATGAAGCAAGGAAATAACTAAACTTAGTGCAATTCAGGTTGTCACGAGGCATCACAACCTTTCACGCCAAAAATTGTGCACCTACAGCCAAAACTGTAGTTGTCATACGAAAAAAGAATTCTTGTTCATATTTCAACAACCCTAGTGTTCATTAGATGATCTCTAAGAAAAATAAAAATAGTACAAAATAGAAGCATGGGTTGCGTATACAATTTACAATGAACGTCTGCTTCTTAAGACTTAATACTAAAAACTTCTTAAAATATTCATTCTGTCTAATTTAGAAATTAGTTGTGATGTATATATCTTGCAAATATATATATGCAGGGTGATCGATTTAAAAAAGTAACCGTTGGTTTTTCTTATTACCCTTAAATATGACGGATGTGGCAACTATTCTAACACTGAAGTATAATTTTTTTAACCTTGTTTAAGTATGGGAGACAATTTCCAACACCGTTGGATTGTTACAACTTTATATGTGAGGTAAAAAAGAAATGGAGACGCACAGTGTTATTTAATCCTACGATAATTTTATTTATAAAAAGCAAAATCTATTTTTTTTTTTCATTATCATTCTTACAATACATTTACATTATCATTATCATTTTTGCATTATCATTTCATAGGGTTTCCCAGAGAAGTCCTGCAAACATCTATGATTTAAAACAAATCGTAACTGACTAAATCTCGTCAATAACACCAACAATTCTGCGAAGTGTACCAAAAAACATGGTTCGACGTGTTTATGTTTGCATTCAAAATGGTGGCGAACATTTTCAACATTTTTTGTAAGGAATGATAATGCAAAAAAATTGAATTAAATTATGTTTTTCAAAAATAAAAGTACCACAGGATTAAGTAACAGTGTGCGTCTCCATTTCTGTTTTACCTCACAAATAAAGTTATAATAGCAGAACAATGTTAGAAATATTCTCCCACACTTAAACAAGGTTCAAAAAGTTATGCTTCAGGGTTAGAATATTTACCACATCCGTCAGATTTTAGGGTAATAAGAAACACAAACGGGTACTTTTTTAAACTGGTCACCCTGTATATACCGGATGATCCAACAATCATAGAAAAAATATAAAAAAATCCTTATTTAAAAAGTATTCACTATGCGTTTTTCACTGAAATATACAGAAAAACATGCATTTTCTTTTATATTATCTGAGAAAAAATATTAGTTACATTTTCCACCAAAGTATCGCGCTGTATTCGCAGTATCCACATACATTTTAAACGAATCCGTCAGATCAAGTGACGTAATATTGTAAATACTGAATGCTTTTTTTAAAAAATTTCCAATGTGTAACGTCTGATATTCATTCTAAAGAATGATGGCCATTACATTCAGCATTTATAGTCCAAGTTAAGATGTAGAATGTACAGCATCACTGTGAAAAAGTAAATTTACAAATATAGCGCCACCTTAAGAAGAAAATTTAAACTAGTATACTAATAATTCTTTTGTTACCTAAAAAAATCTCATGCCTTTCTGTTTATTTAAGTAAAAACCGCATATTGCTACATTTAATTCTTTTCGAATAATAATTTTTATTTTTTCTGTGACTTTTGGATCATCCTGTATATATATATATATATATATATATATATATATATGATTATGAAATTTCAATTGATACTTACGATATACATCGGGATTTAACTATACCTATTTTTTTTTTCTTTCAAATAAGAGTTCGGGTTATAAATATTATCAAATTACTGTAAATTCTTTTCCACTTCCTTCAACAGTACAATTTTACTTATAAAAACAAAACAAAAAATGATAAAGTGTTTGAAACCAAATTTGTAACTTTTATGTCCAACAATAAAAGTAATGTTGACACGTGTTTCTCATAAATTGAATTATTTTATTGATTCGAAAAACTTCTTGAACAATAAAATATAGCAATTTTTTTTTTTTTTTTTTCAAATGTTAGAACTTGAACTAAAATAGCGAAAGATAGAATATACGTGTTTTATTGCAAAGACGTATAAAAACATTTAGTAAATATATAAACTTATTTTATTAAGAAAGTAAATAAAATTGCTGACCAAATACTTAAGTTGAAGTTATCGTTTCTATTTATAGCTCTAATTTAAAGGAGCATTTTCGAAACAACTAAAAAGTTTTTTTTTTTTTAGTTATTATTATCATGTAGGATAAGTGTAAATTCACTATGTAATACTTTATCTTGCATTAATATGAAGAAAATTTTACAAGGTATACAATTTGAGAGAAAAAAAAAATTCTAATTGGAAAAAATATCGCACCGGATCCCCACTGCCTTTGGCAGCGCAGGCAATTGTGCGCTGCCCGCGCGCATTTATGTTCGACACCTCAATGAACACTATATTATCGCAAGGGAAAACATAAATAAGAAAAAAAATCTTCTCTAATCAGTGGAATAATCAGTTCGGGCCACCACTGCCTGAGGCAGCGTATACAGGCGCTCACGGCACACATGTTCCTTCGCCTACCGTTCCCGCCCCTTCCTAAATATTTTAGACTTTAAAAAATACTCGCAGTCGTTCTCTCGGGCTTTTAAACCTAATAATACTAATTTCCAACATTTCATCTGAATTTCCCTATTTTTACCCCTGCTCCCGATCCCTTCCTGCCCTTCGTAATAATTCTGTACTTTCGAAAATATCCGCAATCGATTTATTGGGCGTCAAAACCTAACAACACTAATTTTCAACACTCTAACCCTTATTTATATAATTTTGCCATTTCTCCTCCCCTTACCGCCCCTCCTAATAGCTTTACAAATTTGAAAATATCTGTAGTCGATTTGTGGGTATCAAAGAACTCTATGTATGAATTTTGAACGGTCTAACTCATTTTTTTTTGCCCCACCGCCCTTCCCCCACCTTTCTGACCCTCTTATAACTTTATAGTTTCGAAAATATCCTCATTTCACTTGCAGGTCTCTGAAACCTATCTGTACCAATTTTGAACGGTCTAACTATATTTCTATTTTTTTTTTACCCATAACCCCTCTTTCCCGCCCCACCTGGAACGAATTTCTAAAATTAAAGAAATTAGTTTTTATGCATTTGTGGGAGCTATATTTTAGAACAAAAATATCTCACGTATATCTTTTTTTTTTTTCTTTTCTGTTTGCGAAATGAAGGATTATTTCAAATCACGCTTTGCCCCCTCTCCTCCCCTCTTGGAGATTGAAATTAAAAAATTCCAGAAAGAAGTTTTTAGGTATTTGTATTAGCTATATATTAGAGCAAAAATTTCACATACATCTGTTTTTTCTCTTTGAGATATGTGAAACCACGTTCTGCGCATGCGAAATCACGTTTTGTCCCCTTTCCCCCTTTGGGGACCGAATTTCTAAAATTCCAGAAATTGGTTTTCAGGTATTTAATTAGCTGTATTTTAAAGTAAAAATTTTACGGATATCTGTTTTTTTCTTTAAGATATGAAGGGTTTTGTGAAATCACATTTTGCCCCCTACTCCCCCTTGCGGGGCGAATTTCGCAAAATTGCTTCTTAGAGGGTGCTTACACTATATGTTCTATAATCTGACCCAGTTTCGAGTCAGTAGCTCCAGTAGATTTTGCTGTGTGTTGATGAGTCAGTGAGTGAGTGAAAGTACTCTTTTATATGTAGAGATATATACTATCTAATAAATGTATTTAATGAACAAACAAAACAACTCGTATTTTTAGCTTATTACATTTATTATTATTTTGAATAAATAGCTCGGCAAAACTTGTGCTGGTTGAAGAACAACGAGCATAGAGTTTATTTCTAACGTGTGTTCATTCTTCCAAAAACTTTCTGTATCATTCATACACTTGATTTTTTCTTCAGACAAGTCTCCTCAAACTGTTCTTCAAGTCTTTAAGAAATTTCAGCTGGTTAAAAATTTTAATATGAGAGATATTTTATAATCATGCATTGGGTGGAATGAAACTGAAAGTTTGCTCATTTATTATGACAACAAATGAAGCATGGAAAGACCTAAACTTAGTGCATTGCAAGCAGTTACGCGTCATCACCACCTACAACGCCAAGAAGCATGCGCCTTCAACCAAAATTAATATAATTTCTACAAGGAAATTAACAAGCGTTCTGATTGATCAGTTTTAGATCTCGAAAAAAAAAAAAAAAAAAAAGTCTCAAGAACAGGTCAAATGATTTTCTTTAAGTTCTCTCGATTAACTCTCTTTTATATATCATTGTGATATATGTATTAATTTGGTACAACAGGAAAATCAGTAGTCGGCTGATTGGTTAGATGCATTTTGATCAAACTCACTGCAAAAAGAATTTGCATAAATGAGCTTAATGTAAGTCATGCGGCTATTACACACCAAATATTTAAATATAATAATAATAATAATAATTTTTAGGCAGACGATTGGTTTCAAACAAAATGAACAACTTGAAAACAGTTTTTTCTTTCTTTCAGAAATAAGCTAAAAATAAAATTAACACAAATTCAGACGTTTATTAAAACTTTAAGAGAATACTTGCAAAAAAAGGTTTAGGAAACGTATATAGTAACCAGTGTTAAGTAACGCAATGATATTTTTAAAGCAAAAAAGCTTATTTTATTTATTTATTTATTGTAATTTTGTGTATATGTAAATAATAATTAGACACCTCCCACCCCCCCCCCCCCACCCAACCCGCTTTTTTTCTTATGTCTCATCAAGTTAAAATATATGTAAATATTAAAGCAAATTGATATAAAACGTGCAAAAGAAATTTTGAGAAATGAATATAGTAACTATTGCTACAGAAATTTAACTGTCAGCGCATGACTTTCCATAGAAGGATATATTAAAGTCCTGCTTTCCAAAATTAAATTCTATTTTGTACTGAATTTTATATCTATTACTTAAAAAACAAACAAAAAAAAAATGTTTTGTTTTTCTATCGTTACATATAATATTTTTTAAAGATTAAAATAATGATAATAAAATATAATACATATTTAAAGGTGTCGTATCAGATTACGAATAAACATTACGACATTTTTTTATTTAAACTCTAAGATTTTAGTTTCCATGAATAAGGTTCGTACAAATATTTAAAAAAATTAGCATAAATATTATTAGTATTATCGATATTAAGTTTCAACAAACAATTAAATTTACAATCGTATGATTGCACCTCCCTATTCGTACAAACTATTTGATTACATTATATGTTTATATGAATATCGAGAATATTATATAGTTGTCAATAATTATCAGAATTACGTGAAAATTCACTTACATGATTGGGAAATATTAAAAAATTCCCGTTTAAATATATAGATTTAATTTATTAATTTTGTTTATTTATACATTAGTGAATATTATAATTTGTGTATTTCAACAAGTCTACTTTTTCATCAAAAGTAATGTACCGTTATTTGAACAGGGTAATATTTTTCGTAATTAATATAAAATGTGTTTTAAAATCATGGTAAGTTTGTACTATTACTGAATGATTTGTGATTTATTGTGGTGCTTTAAAATGCTTAATTGCAGAATTTTTAAAACTTTGACATTTAAATTTATTATTAATTTCAATGATAATTAAATTATAAATAAAAGAAAGTAAATAACATATTTTTCTTTACGAACATTATATTTCTCTAAAAAAATTCATGGTTATTACAGGGATGGAACACGGGCGCAGAATTCATACCGGAATCTGTTTAAGAAATTTTAGTACCTATAATATCGTTGATTTAAGAAGTAGACAATTTTCTTACATTGATAGTGGTATGAATACTGCGCCCGTGTTCCATCCCTGTTATTAGAATAGCTTATAAATATCTTTCCGACATTGATGTTTTTAATATTTCTTTTTTCCTGAAATGGCAAAACTTAGGTAAATGGATATCATAAGAAGAAAATATTTCATTTTAGTAGGAATTTGTAACATTTGTTGCAATAAGAAATCTATTTTTCATCGTATTCCTATAAAATCGAAGTCGGAATGCTTATTTTATAGCAAATGTACAAAGTTATTTATTCATTTGCTTATTTATTTAGTTTTTTTAGATGCACATTGAAAATAATACGTTAGAAGGAAAATATTGGTTAAAATAGTAATCATATATAATTTATTTTAAAACTTCGCATAGCTTTTACTTAACTTTCTTAAACATATTTTTAATCGAATCCTTAAAAAAAAAAAAAAAAAAAAAAAAAAAGGTTAAAGAAAGGAAGAAAGAAGGAATAATAATAAATGTGTGTTTTTGGATCTTAAGAAAAAATAAAATAAACATCCTTATCTCTTTATTTATTTTTAAATTTTCATTTATTTTCGGCTTTAAAGAATATATATATATATATATTTATTTATTTATTTATTATTATTATTATTATATATATATATTTAAACACCGAAATAACAAATTCAAAAATATTATGTAGAAAGAAACAAAAATTGCAAATCAGTTTTGAAAAATAAAGACATGCAGTACTAAACAAATGTACCTTATTATTACTCGAAATACTTATTAATTTGTTGTACTTTTGGGAGATATAAATAAACAACTTAGTGTCATTTAAGGAAATGTTTATTCATTAAAAAGTCGTAATAATATAATTTAAATTAAAAGTTTGATAATGTTTAGTATAAATAACTATTTAAAATTAAAAATTAATAATAAGAATAAGAATAAGAATAATAACAAAAATAATAAAAACCTTCTCTGCTGATGTCATTTATCCATTACTTGGTAATTTTTTTTTCACATTATTTACTTACACTTTCTTTTATCAGTAAAATGAAATAGAAAGTAATGTTTTTGGGTCAAATTTTGAAATTGGGTTTTTACAATATTTACACGTTTTGACCCCCTACCCCGCCAATCCGATAATCAGGTGTTTAGTGGTGGTTCTATGGTCACCATATCTCAATAATAAATAGTGACAAGCAGTTCAAACTCGATATTCTAAATGAGTGTCATAAAAAGTTTTATACCAAACCTTTCGTTGAGATCAAGCAAAATGCCTTCGTCAAGATACATCCGAATTCTTTTGTCTGACCCTGTAAACGAATGGTAAATGATTTTCATATCATAACCTATGCTAAACATGTGTTTTTTGCATATATATATATATATATATATATATATATTTCATTTCGTTTAGTGCGTTCTAAACGTCTTAAACTGTACTTACCAGAGTTTCAGCCCGTGGAAATTAATGTATTTGAATTTTGTAGGATGCTCGTGTAAACGATCTCAAAGACAATTATTTTTTGATCTTAGCGAAAAGTTTAGTATAGCAACTCTATATGTAGAAGGCTGAAATTTACCAACCATGTGAAAAATACCAGAGCCGGGAATTGAACCCGGGCCTTCCGCTTAACGCGCAGATGCTCTAACCATTGAGCTAACCTGGCTGAAACCAGCTCGGCACTTTTCACATAATATACGTTTACAAATTTAAACATGGCAGTTATGCCATGTTAAAATTTATCACTTGATATAGCTGTTTTAATGCAGACTCGGTGACCCTGCCAACGTATATTATGTGAGAAGTGCCGAGCTGGTTATCAGCCAGGGTAACTCAATGGATAGAACACCCCGCGTTAAGCGGAAGGCAAGGGTTCGATTCCGGGCTCTGGTATTTTTTACATATAGTTTTTCAAATTCAGCCTTCTAGTCCATTCTATCAAAAATGAATTTTCAAGGTTGTTAAAAAATTTCTAAATTGAAATTTCGTGGCCTATCGAAGTGGTGCCATGTTAAAATTTGTCATTTGATATAGCTGCTTTAATGCAGACTCGGTAACCTTGCCAATGTATATTATGTGCGCAGTGCCGAGCCGGTTATCAGCCAGGGTAGCTCATTGGTTAGAGCATTCGCGCGTTAAGCGGAAGGCCCGGGTTCGATTCCCGGATCTGGTATTTTTCACATAGTTGGTAAAATTCAGCCTTCTACTCCATCCTGCCAAAAATGAATATTCAAGGTTCTTAAAAAAAAACTAAACTCTATATGACACACATTTTAAAATATCCAGTTTGCAGTTCTTCACATTATTTTTTACTAGTAGGCTTTGCCCGCTTCGCCTGGCACTATATTTAAAGGATTTAATTTTAATTGAATAATTGAAACTTTTAAATAAATACATTTCGATTGGCGACAATTTTCTTCGCAGTTTTAGTATGGGTTCTCCTTGACAATATCAAACATTTTTTGAACTTCTCGAATCTGTGCAACAAAACTATTATTAAAAAGAATATTCTCGAAAAGAGTCAAATAGAAATATTAATTCTTCAAATATTCTGGAAACATTTGAAGCTGTTACTCGTACAGTAAAGTCACTATTCGATGAATGGTTGAATTAGAGAACGTAACGAATTACGGAACGTAACGGTTGAATTAGAGAACGCACGTAAGTCGTTTTTGCAGCAATCACTATAACGCACGTATGTACGCTTCACGCACATGAAAAAAAAAATCACTGGAAAGCCCTGCAACGCCGTGCATGAATCTCAGAATACACGAAACTCGGTACCGCGGCAATCACTATCATGCATGTTAAAACCAAAAAACATCACTGGACATCCCTACCTCGCTGTGCATGAATATCAGAATACACGAAACTCGGTTCCACGACAATCACTGTCACGCAAGTTAAAAAAAATAAAAATAAATAAAAATCACTGGACACCCCTACCTTGCTGTGCTTGAATATGAAAACGCACGAAACTCGGTTCCGCAGCAAAAACTATCACGCATGTTAAAACAAAAAGAAAAACATCACTGGACACCCCTATCTTGCTGTGCATGAATCTGAAAACACGCGTAACTCGGTTCCGCGGCAATCACTATCACGCATGTTAAAACCAAGAAAACTTCACTGGACACCCCTACCCCGCTGTGCATGAATCTCAAAACACACGAAAATCGTTTTCGCAGCAATCACTGTCAAGCATGTTAAAACCAAAAAAAAAAAAAAAAAAAAAAAAAAAACATCACTGAACACCTCTTCCTCAAATCAATGAAAATCAAATAAACCAATGAAATCTCTCGTAATTCCTAATAACGTAGCTCTAGTTCAACGTAAAATACACACAAATCAATGAAATTCAAATAAACCAATCAAATATCTCGAAATCCTCATAACGTAGATTTAGTTCAACGAAAAATACACTCAAATCAATGAAAATCAAATAAACCAATCAAATATCTCTTAATTCCTCATAATGTAGCTCTAGTTCAACGTAAAATACACTCAAATCTATGAAAATCAAATAAACCTATCAAATCTCTCGTAATTCTTTATAACGTAGCTCTAGTTCAACGTAAAATATACTCATATCAATGAAAATCAAATAAACCAATCAAATCTTTGGTAATTCCTCATAAGGTAGCTCTAGTTCAACTTAAAACACACTCAAATTAATGAAAATCAAATAAACCAATCAAATGTCTTGTAATTCCTCATAACGTAGCTGTTGTTCAATGTAAAATACACCCAAATCAATGAAAATCAAAAAAACCAATCAAATCTCTCCTAAGATTCTCCATTCTGAGTCATTATAGAAATGGGAAGTTTAATTTTCATATTTTCATTAATTAAAAGAAAACTAATCAAAAATTCGAAAATCTGACTTCGATGTGCACAATGACCCTTCGGAGGGCACCTTTGTGTTAAATCACGTGACTGTCCGAGTTAACGTTTTCGAGAACAGTGAAATATACATATATATCTGTACTGATAAGAATAAAGGATTTCAGTCCAAAAATGTCGATTTTGAGTTAAGTACAGTCACCCAAAAAAAAAACGCCACCCCCCCACCTAATTTTGCCGTAAATTATCGTAGAAACATTTGACTGGTACCGATCGATTTGTAATAACGTCTAGTTTATAACGGTATAGTTAAATTTTGCCTAAGGGGTCGTCTACATATTAAAACTGGCATTAACTTCATTTTCTTCAATGGCAACCCCTATTTTTGACTTCATATTCAGATTTCTGAGATCAAGGCGGTTCGAAAAACATACCTATTTATATACCTTAAATCAATTTTAAATAGAGTTACACGGGGAAATGTATTAGGGGTCCGTCTATACATTTAGAATATATAAATCAAGATCCACCACCCATTATACATTATTTATTAAGTTTCACACCGGAAAAAAATTTCAGAAATGTTAATTATAAAATAAAAAAAATGACTAATTCACAGAACTTTCTGAGTTAGTTTATGAATTAAAAGATTTTTATTGGTTTCTATTGATTAAACATCAGATATTTCACTTCATACGAAGAAAATTAAATAGCTTGAATAGATACTAAAATATCT
Source organism: Salticus scenicus (assembly GCA_963930645.1). Classification (NCBI taxonomy): domain Eukaryota; kingdom Metazoa; phylum Arthropoda; class Arachnida; order Araneae; family Salticidae; genus Salticus; species Salticus scenicus. The sequence goes on along the minus strand of OZ005659.1, from coordinate 228,381,202 downwards.
ATCATAAGAAAAGAAAAAAAAAAAAAGGTAAAGGGTTTTAAATTTGTTTGAAAATTCAAAATTATTTTAACTCAAGCTGCCGTATAATTGTCTGAAACGGCGGCACTCAACCTGGTTCCCACGGCGCCGTTTCACAGTGACAATGGGAGTTTGTTCTGATACTGCAGTACTTTCATTTTCTTTAATTGACATTTTTTAAATATTAAAACAGATTTATTTATTTATTTATTTAATTAATTAATTATTTTTTTTTTTTTCATGACATTATTAAAAACTTTTACATAAATCTCCACGATGTTCTTTTGCTTTTATATTTTATAATGTGTAACAAATTAATATGCAAAATAATAAATCCTACTACTTAATGGGATGTTCTAAAATTCTACACTGTGGACGGTGGATGTAGAAAGGCTGACTACCCTTAATCTAAATCTTCACTTGAAAAGGTCAAAATGTTACATAACTCTTTTTTTTTTTTAAGGAAAAAAGAAGAAGATAAGGAGGAGAAGGAAAGATCAAAACGAAAATAAAGCATATTAAACGTTAATACCCTTTAAACACTTGAAAAAGGCGGGGTTTTGTATTGTGTGTCATTTGGGAGCTGTAGAGTACCAGAAAATTACTTTATGTAATAAAACTTTTCATTTAAAGGGTATTTAAAGCAGCATTATATTTAATACATAGGCTATTCAGAAAAAAAAGTACCATTCATCTGGTTCATGAAAAATAAAGAACATTTTCTGGCATTGCTCTATGTATATACATTCTTGTCAACCTATCCCGGAAGATTACTGGTCCCGCCCCTTTCCGTACATTTTTTTCACATCAGTCTTTTTAGAGCCGTGTCAGCCATCGGTGGCTGACACTGATCTTTCCATTTAGGCTAAGTCAGCCGGCAGTGATATAAAAATATGATATAAAACTACAGAACTTACATAGTTTTAAGTAATTACTGACAATTTATTTAAAATTTACTTCATGTTTTTTTTTTTTTTTTTTTTTTTTTTAATAGGATTTTTATAGGATTATATCGTTAAGGCCTAATGGGGTTTATTGAAACTCGATAAACATAACACGCTTCTAAGCAGCACGTGTGGCCTGAATGGGATTTCCATAAGTATTCGCGTGGCGCTCAATGAGTTAATCGTAAATGTATTTGAAGTTAATTACTCTAAAAATTAAATTGTGCACACACAGGGGCGGGAACTAACAATGTTACGGGTTAGGTTGGCAAATATGCATATATATTTTGCTTGATTTATAAAAATTTATAACACATTTTCTTCTTTTTTTTTTTAGTATTTTGTGTTTATATCTCTCATTAAAAATAAATACAATATTCATATATAAACATTTCCATACAGTAATATATATAAACATATTGATTAAAGAAGATTTGTTGATATTATATAATTATTCTTCTATCTGTATAGTATATTAACACAAATATATTTTGTAAATTTCGCAGCATCGAAAAACAGCAACATAGCTTCCATATCAAGGCTTAATGTAAATAGGACGTAAGCCTACTGTAGCTAGTGTTGAAATTTGAAAAAAAAAGAAAAAAAAAAAGAATAACAGTGGGCTAAAAATACGCCGGAATAAATTAAAATGTTGTTTATTCTGGTCAGGTGATATCAGAGCCTGATTTAGGCCGGGGCACTCTCTCACCGGAATATTTTTACAATTATTTTTTACTGCATATCATAGAAATTCCACGTTTTGACTAGGAAATTATTTTTATAAAAAATGAACGGTGTAAAACAATCAAATTTACTCATGGTTATTATACACCAGAATTCGTTTAAAATAATTTTTAATAAGAATTTTTTGTTTATTATAAGAGGAAAGTATTGCTTAAAAAATAATGGTGTAAGTGTAAATAATGTGTGCCCCGGTCTAAATCAGTCCCTGGGTGATATCACTCGTGCTAAATAGCTGGATCCGCCCTCTCTTAAGCTCAGGTTCAGCTCATCATAAAAATATTGTTTTTAATATCTGCCGCACCAAAATGTTCAAAACACAAATGCCAATTTTCATATATTTTGAAATCTTCCCGTTTCAACTTTAAAAGCATTTAGATTAATTTATTTTATTTTGAATTTTTAAATTTAGACGTTTAAAGTCTTTTAAATGAAATTTCAGGATTCTGTAAGATTAATATCTATATATTTGAAAGTAATAAGACAATTCCTTTGTTTTAAATTTTTATTCCATAATAACTGTGACTTTGATTTCGTGATTAGGAAATTGAAAATAAATACTATTGAGCTATGTTCCAATAATAGATCTTATAAACTAAAAAAAAAAAAAAAAAAAAAAAAAACAATTTTTCACTATTTGATTCAGTATTAAAAACTTAATAGAAATTTGATATTTTATTATGTTACATTATGGGATAAATTTTAAATAACACAAAGCTTACAAACGGTACAGTAACCAAATGCAAATGTGTCACAACAACATTTAAACAGAAAATTCATGATAAAAAATATTTTTAAAATTATTAAATATTCATAACAATTATAATAAAACGAATGTCGAATGCATAATTGCTGTTTCATGCAATCAGTTTCGCTGTACCATGTTTTCTAAAATATGATATTTGACTAGAGGTGTACGTACTCTTGAATATTGAAATGCGAAAAAAAGTGTAACAGGGTTAAAATAGAATTTTAGCAGCGAAAAACTAGAAAAAGATATTTCATACTTATGAAGAAAGATTTAACGTATTAGGATCGGATATATTCCTCACTTGTACCGTAAGCCACGCCTTTTCAGAAATTTTCTAAAACTTTGTAATATAAAACAAACTAATTTTGCATGTTTGTAATTAAATCATTTAAGTTTTGTCTTCAATAATCGATGTAGTAAATACCATTGTGATTTATGCATACCAGCGTCACATATAGAGTGAAATAGGAATATGCAAATTAGTCTTTTTTTTTTTAAATAGTGTTTCAGCGAATCAGAGGCGGGGCTTCTTTTCTTTTGAATTTCTTTCACAATCCCTCGCTTACATTGTGATAACTTTATAAAAATATGCCAGTTTGTATAATAAACATCGAAATATTGCTTAGGAAACAATAAAAATAACATAAAGGTAAATTAAAATAGTTTTCCGTCAAATTATATACAAACATTTTCTTATAGAGGATACAGATTACAACAAGTGACGGCCCCCTAACAGGAATAAAAAGTGAAATATCACTGTAACTCAAAAAATAATCTTAGGAACGAGCTGTAAATTTGGAAACCCATGTTTTTGATGATGCCCGTTGTATTCGTGCAAAAATTAACATAGGTCATAATTCATAATTTTTTCAAATATGAATTTATTAATAATTTTCATAATTCAAAAAATGTTTTTTTAGCAAAATTTTGCATGGAATATGTTTGGGTCACTTCATTCTAACGAATAAAAAAAACAGAATTTAAATATCATAATTATTTCGGAAGATATGATTTAATGTTTGTCACATTCATTTAACATTAGCACCCCCAAACTTTGACAGCTTATAACTCTATGAAAAATTGAGCGAAATATATAAACTATACCATTTTCCGTGATGATTTGATCCAAAGAATTCAAATAAATTATAAAAAATGGGGGTTACCATTGAAAGAAATGAAGTTGATGTCAGTTTTAATATGTAGACGACCCCCTAAGTAAAATCTAACTATAACATTATAAACTAGACGTTATTACAAACTGATTGGTACCAGTCGCATGTTTCTGCGATAATTTACGGCAAAATTAGGTGGGGGGGTGGCGTTTTTTTTTTGGGTGACTGTACATAGTCAGACTCGAAAAAAATTCTCTATCGATTGGTATAAAGGATTTAAATCCATGTCATTTAGTCTTTGAGAAAATCCATTGGTAAAAAAAGATTCATGTCAGAAATTTAGCATTAATCTTTAGTATAAAATATTTAATTCATTTTTTTCCCTTTATTAAATAAAGATTGACAATCACTGAATGGTATAAAGCGTATAAACCAACATAATCCCCTTTTCCTAATCGATTCTGCTGATTACTTTTTAGTTAGTTTAACTTTATTTTTCGTCTCCTGAAAAATCAAGAATATGGACTTAAATCCTTTATACTTATCAGTACAGATATATATATATATATACAAATATTGCTCACTTAATAGCATAATAAGATTAAGGTATGGGGATCATAGACCAACCGCTAAATATCCGATTTTTTATTGAGGAAGTTTCAAACAGTGTAAATACTGCAAAAACTCAGTTTCAAAGATATACCCAAAAATATTGCTGTCTCTCCAATTATACGGGTAAGAGAAAGTGTTAATAAATAATATAGAATATAGCAAAAAATTTTACCAAGTAGTGAATAAATAACGCAAGAGAAAAAGAAGAAAAAAATTGTATTAATTTTCATTTATTAATAAATATGTATACTGTAGATTATCAAAATATTTTAAAAGTACAAAAATTTAATGTATAGCAATATGCTTTTTTAACGGATGAACGTTCCCTTTAATGACAGTAACTTTTTATTTTATACCTTCCAAAAGTACAATAAATTAATAAAATATTTATTAAGTCATGTGCTTATTTTTTTTTTTCAAATCACATTTGTGAAAAAGTTTTTTTTTTTCTCTCTCTCTCTCATCTTCTTCTTTTATTTTAATTAATTGTTTTAAATTTGTTATTTCGATTTGTATGAAAGAACAGCATTAAAAATGTTTTTTAATGTTAAAAAAGAGAGAGAGAGAGGAAGAAAGAAAGAAAGAAAAATGGAAAAGGGATAAATAAATAAATAAAAAGAACGATAAACATGATTACTTTATTTTTTCCTAAGAGATCAAAAAATATACATTTATTTATTTATTTATTTTTTACTTTTTACAAAGTCTAAGGAGTCGCTTAAAAATATGTTTAAGACACTTAAGGGAAAACTATACGAAGTTCTTCAATAACTTATTCAGGAAAACGAGGGTAAATGTAAAAAAAAAAAAAAAAAAAAAAAAAAAAAAAAAGTTAAATAATAATTAAGTATCGGTGAAAAAAACAGATGGCGCCACTATTCCCTTTTTCAGAATTATTTTATTAAAAATTTGTATTTGTCATAAATTTATTATGGTAAAATCAATAAATTAATTACTCCGAAGAAAACTTTGTTTTCAAAATACAATCAGAAAACTCTTTCAAATATCCACCTTCATTTTATTCAACGAGAAACGAAAGGAACATTTAGATTATGATTGATTTAAGCTAACAAGGAAACATTCAAAAGGTGTCGACTTCAAAAAACATTGATATATATATATATATATATATATATATATATGATTATACTCTTCTTAAAACACCAGAAAGTGAAAGAATTATCGGCTGAAATGAATTACAGCGACCACAAAAATTATCGAAATTAAGCATATTTGGCGATTTCACACTGTTAGGCGGTTGATTTTGAGTACTTGGCGGAGAAGCAAAGCACGGTTCTGTTCGTACACGGCAATCTCAGCGCTAGCTAAATTATCGCCTAACAGCTCTAAATCGCCAAAAATGCTTAATTTTGATAATTTTTTTGTGGTCGCTGGAATTCATTTCAGCCGATAGTTTTTTCACTTTTTGGCGTTTTAAGACGAGTAGAGTTACAGTTTTTTTTTTTTTTTTTTTTCAATATTTTTTGAAGACGACACCTTTTGAATGATTCCTTGTAAGTAATATTTAGAATGACGATTCATTGTGTCATAGAATCAAACAACCAATAAAAATTACAAACTCACTGATTGCATTTATTTCCCTTCTTTGAACTAATTCTTGAATATCTGGTTATATTACTATTTTATGATTAATTAAAAGAAAGAGAAGCTGATAATATTATAAAGGAATAGTTTTAAATTTCAATATAAATATTACTTAATTAAAAATAAAAATAAAAGCTTTCTCAGTATTTTGAATCTTTTGAAGTATGAAACGCAAATTAAAAATTATATCAATTCTTATTTACAAATGATTAAATCCCTTTATGAATTAATTGAAGCATTTGAAATAAAATGTGTGGTAATAAATTAGGATATAGAATGTAAAATAATGCAAAAAAAAGTATAGAATGTTGGATAAAAACGGCACTATTTAAAATTGGATGTTGCTTTAAATATTTGACACTTACTTTCATTTTGATATTTATTATCAAAACTCTTGATGAAATACTTAAAATTCGTCAAATGAAACGTCAGAATCATCGTCAGTTTCTGGTATCGCTATTTGCAGAGGTTCGCATAAATCTTCAACCATTCCGTCGCTTTCCCAATAAGTATTTTCTAGTAAAACAATACGTTTTTTTTTTTTTTTTTTTTTTTTTTTTTTCCCCAATGTTCAATAGTCACACTTTCAGTAGCTTCATTCGAAATAGTCAATAATTTTGAAAGAGTAATATCCCCTGTCACATTGTGACTCCGGATATAGTTCTTAATTTCTGCCCAAACATACTCTGTTGCGTTAATATCACAATGATAGGGCGGGAGTCTCAATTCAGTGAATCCGTATAGAGTCAAATTTATAAAGTTTTATGCAGGTTGATTCCTTTTCACTAATTCTAATAATTCCATTTTTCTCAAATCAGTTGAATAAGGAATATTATTAGTTGTAAAACAATTCATAATTTAATCCTTTCTATTCGATGAATTTCGCATTTTATTTAATTATGGGTTGGGGACAAAATCTCCACTGTGACATGAAATGCAAGCTAAGTGCCAACTAAAATAAATAATAATAAATGTAAAAAAATAGATAAATAAATAAAAAATTTAAATAAAAAACGCTCTTGCCGGGACTCGACGTCCTTAAATTTTACTCACGAATCGAACGCGCTACCATTGCCTTATCTTGCCGCTATTTGTGTTTTGTTGGCCTTTATAGACATAGCTAAAACTGTTATTGTCATACCTCAATCCATGGCGGGTAGTTGCGCAAATTTTGTTTACAAAATAAATTTAATATTACCTAAAATAAATAAATAAATAGTCTTTTATTTGTCCCTAAAATAAATAATTAAAATATATTCGTGTGCACCACGTTATTCCTTCATCTGAAAATGCTTAAACTGTAAATTTATAATTGTAGTAAATTATTTAATTATTCTAAGATTCTAAGACGGAAAGAAGCCGCTCACCACTATGCAGTGGTTTTGAGCGTTTTTAACCTTTAGAGAGGGGCTCCAAAGCCACTGTCGAGATTCAGAAGAGCCCGTCTCCAAAGGTTAAGCCTCCCCCGTTGTTTATTGCATAGCAAATAATAACAACAAAAAGAAAAGAAAAAAAAAAAAAAAATTACAAAGGTCGCCAGAGCAGAGCTCTCCCGCGACAAAAGGCGACAAAGTTGCATGAAAGTGAAGAGGACCGGAGCCAAGTGGAAGTCTAATTACAAAGTTCATTCAGGTAATGTACAAATTTCACAGTCTTTATACAATGTTCTCGCAGTCTTTATATCAAGCCCAAACACCCTAAGAACAATGTTGGTTAGCAACATAATGCGCAGGATGATAGTATTTAATTATTATAAAAATCTTCAATAATGCATTAAAATTGGTCACATGCAAACGTGGTAACATTTATAATTTATTCGGGAGTATTGTTAAGACCGCCCATTTTTCCACCCCAATATATTTTAAAGATACTTTCCTTCTTATTTTATTGTAATTACATTTTGGGGGAAATTTCTCTAAAATGAAAGTGATGTGAAAAAAGTGTTTGTGTAAAAGTACTCTGGAATAAATTTAAATATTATCAGGTATGTCACACGATTATCTGCTAAACAACTCATTAACGGAAGATTTTTTGTACCTGCCCTTTTTTTTACCAGTCTTTTTCGTTTCTTTTTCTTTTCTTTTTTTTTTTTTTTTTTTTTTTTTTTTTTTTTAAGAAAGAATTTTCATAGTTCGTACAGTTCTTGAATTTTCTACATTTCCTACCCCAGTAACATTATACAGCAATTTTTGATATAAAAGAGACTTAAAACTTGACATGAATTAAAAATTATAAAAGTACTGGTGGAAGAGTCCTTCAAAAAAGGCGTGGCCGTACAAACCATGTTTTATACTTATTTAATCGTTACTACATTTGAAGATAATTGCTATGAAAATAAAGTGGGTTAGAAAAGGAGCATATATTAAAAATCTTCCGAATTATAACTAGGATGTCGACAGGTATGCATATGAAATAAAAATAAAGCTATTTTGCATTTGTGTATATAATGAAATATATATATATATATATATTCTCTCTCTCTCTCTCTCTCTCTCTCTTTTTTTTTTTTTTTTTTTTTTTTTTTTTTTTCATATCATAGGTTATTATTAAAAAAAATCATTATAATGTATTTTTTATTATTTATTAAAAATTGCAATTATTATTTTAATAATTAAAAGAGTTTAGTAGAAAGTTAGCTAATTTAGATCACCGTTTCTCAATATTTTCCTTAACTTTTTTTTTCTTAATTATACTAATACGTATAATTTTATTTATAATTGTACATAAGTATAAATATGTATTATATTTTTTAGTATCTCAGACTGTTTTTATTTTGCTTTCCTTACAGTATATTAACCTTTATTATTATTTTATTTCTATTTTTAATTAATATTCACTTTTGATGTAATCATGACGCAGCAGCAGTGTTCGAAGTCACCGCCCTTTTTCAGGACAATATCAGGTAGGAGAAAGAAATTGCTGCACTGATGCTACAATTAATTTCATACAGAAGTCTTTGTCGTAATCTTATAATAATGTGTTGCGATTAATTAGAATAAAAATAATTGTATATGAATAAAATTAGAAAATAAAGGAAAAAATATTACATCCAGTATATGCCTTAAAAAAAAAAAGGGCGGAGACTTACAGCTAGTCGCACCTGCCTACACTATAATCAATATTCCATAACATTATTGATTCCCGCCCATTTCCGCACAATATTTATTTTGTGTAGAAAATTTCTCCAAACGTATTTATGATTATATAAAAAGAAAAGCACCATAAAAAAATATGGCAAAATGGCAGTTGGCAGTTACTAACGTTTCTGCATAATATTAATTATAATGTTGGTAACTATATATGTAGTGATATGAACAATTTTAGGAATGTATCCAGTAGGTTTTAAATCGGTGTTTTATTTCGTTTAAAACATATTTAAAAAACATTATTATTATTGGAAATTAAAGAAAGATTGCATCGCCGATGTTCAAATATAAAACTTTCTGCTTCTTACTTACTTTTAAATTTAACCTAATCACAAAGAAATATGAAGAAAAAAGAAAAGAAAAAGCGTAATGTAAACTGATTGTACTTTAAAGGCCAAAGCTTATAAAATTTGTAGAAGACATATTACAAAGGTGCAATCAAACAGTTTAGAATTGATAATAAAGTAATCTATAATGCTTATGATAACAAAAATATTTATGATAATGTGCATGATAACAACAATAATGTTTATCATGAATTTACTTTAAAAGTAATATTATATAATCTGATAGTTAAAATATTCCATAAGTATGAATTAAAAAGACCTTTTCATATCATTTTAAATTATCTAATTTATTCAAGAAAAAAAAAAAAAAAAAAAAAAAAAAAACTTAGGCATTTTTTTTTCTTTTTTTTTAATATATGCGTTATACATGACACAGCTTTTGAGAGAATTGTGCTAATGATGTATCTTAAAATTAAAAGGAAATGCGGTTTCCGTGAATTTCTGTAAAAATCTTCACACCCCACTTCAATTTTATAAGACATAATTTTATCTGGAAAACAGGTAACCATTATTATTGTGTTAAAAACAAATAAACCATTCTACTTTTTTTATGTTTTTACAGTCTGTAACTCACACCAGTACGTTTATTATATATTTTTTCATCATGTATATACAATGCCGCTGTTACATTGTAATTCTGTGCAAGAAGAACATATTGGTTGTATTTGAAATAAGTTGCCGTACCAGGCAACTGGTGTAAGAAGAAAATTGGAGTTTGTAAAATCTAGAATTTACTTTTTCGTAAGGAAAATTTTGATGAAAACGATTTATATTTAAAATTTTGACCTGATGATTTTGGTTGATCTTTACGTTTTTGGTAAGCTAAAATCGAAACTGAGGCCAGTTTTTTTTTTCTATCACGTAGAGATTTACGTCACAACAGGTGGTCTGCTAACACAATTTCTTCCGTGACTCTTCTAAAAAATATAATTATGTGGTAACTTTCATAGTATGTTTCCATGATCAAATATAATTAATTATGATTAATCATGCGAATATTCTAGAAACTGACAAAAATGAATTTTTTTTTTCAGTAGACACCCTGTATTAATAAAAAGCTGTACATGTTCTCATTTTCGGTTTCAGCAAACCAAAAACTAAAATTATCAAATAAGATTTTGCCAACATTAATTTTGTAGACCTGTGTAATTCTATAAATGTCTTTTAGTAAATTTCGAAAGCGGCACTCTAGCTGATGTAATTCATTTTTCAGCACATTTCGCATCAATAATTTTTAATAATATAGTTGAATTTTAATTATTAACATACTTGCCAATATCCTAATTAATAATCCGTAGTGTTGTTAGTCCCGCCCTTTTTTCACACCAGTAAATTCTTAGAGTAATATTCATCAAATACAGTTACGGTTAAATAAGAATTAAAATGCTCGAAAAAGATACTGGTGTGAAAAAGAAGGCGTGGCTAAGAATACTACGGAATATTAATTAATATGTTGGCAAGTATGTTATTAATTTTGATTTCTGATTTTTGTTAGTTTGCCTTGTGACAGCTAAAAATTAATGGTAACGAGTTTTCTTTTTTTTTTTTTTTTTCCCGCGACTGGTTTGAATTTGTACTCTTACACATGCTTTGGTTAAAATGCGTTATGTGAATTAAAATATCGTGAATTGCCTGGTATGCTAATGATAATATTACATTTTCTTCTATTGGAATTTCAATTGCAAAACCTAAAATAGAAATATATTGTAAAGAATAAAAAAAATTTGGTGTTATTATTTATTATTCAACACCTTATTTCTAGTTCTCCGAAGATTTTTCCTACGTTTCTGGAAAGACCATTTTCGTTTAATTATTTATGAAGTAATTATTAACAGTAAAATGTTACGTTTTTGTGTCATTTTTAAATAAACATTATTTTTTTACAGATCTGAGATTTAAAAGTTAGGTAAAACACGCAAGATTGAGAAATATATATATGTATATATATATATATGTACCGCCTTCTTTTAGAACGTTTAAATAGTTATTTTCTGAATGCCTCAACTAGAAATACAGATTTTAGAGCTATGCTTATATGATAAATCAATAAACTAAATAGACGAAATTATCAAGAATTTCTAGTCTACATATTTCTAAATAGTGAAATAAAAGTATGGATATTACGAATCCTTTGCATTGCGAGAAATTCTCACTTGATTTCCTAGAATTGGGTTGTAAACTCGAATTATAGTTGCTAAAATTCGCATTTATTTAGAGAGATTAGCTACTTTAGTCAAGGGTCGTACTATTTTGGGATCGTACCCTATTTTGGGACACTTTCATGAATGGGAAATTTGCAAATTTATTGCTAAAACTGTTTTTTGAAAATAATTTCTGCCTTGTATAATCATGGCACATGACTAAACATATTCCAGAGGTATTTTTGCATGGAATTAGTGGTGGCAAAACAGACAGAAATTTCTTGTTTCTGAGAATGGCCTGAATAAAGGGAGGAGAGTACGACCCCTTCTTTAGTTCACTATTTCTCAATATTTTTGTGAAAGTTTTTATGAATTATACAAATATAATTTTATTTATAAGTGTATTATGACAGGATAAATATGTATTATATTTTTTAAAATTTCACAATGTGTTTCATTTTGCTTTCAGTAAATTAACACTTTCGCGACCGGTAACGTAGATTCAAGACATTTGAAAATATGTAACTCCGCCAGTGGGCGTTTCTTTTGCAATTTGTATGTCATTTATATGTTTAAAATATGCACAATATTCATATTTGTACAACCAATATAATATGGATATAAATACTTTGATTAGAAAGAGTGTAATTATAATGTATATCCATCTATGATATGAATCTGAATATAGACAATTTTGTTCTGAAATATTGTAACTTGGGAGAATAACGCCCATAGGCGGACCTTACTATCAAAAAGACAAAAACGTGCGGTCGCGAAAGTGTTAACATTTATTATAATTTTTTAAATACTATTGGCTTTTTGATGTAGTCTCGACACCCACAGCAGAGATCGAAATCTCCGCCCTTTTTAAGGGCAAAATCTGGAATGAGAAATATCCCTATTTATGCTATCATTACTTTCATTACCTTGATATATAACTTCGACAAAATAAGAAAAATCACTCGTAAAACAAAAGTGGTATGTAATAAAGGCGGGATTTAAAATATTGTGGGCGTTATGTTTTCCACCGACACGATATCAGAACAAGGTTTTCCGCATCCATGTTTATATTAAATAAAAATACTCATAATATATATATATATATTCATTCTTTCTAATGAAAAAATTTGTATCCATGGTATTTTGATCGTATAAATATGAATATAGGGAATGTTCTTAAGAAATACAGCAGCAGGCGAATTGCAAAGAAACGCCCACTGGCGAAGTTACAGATTTCAAAATGACGTGAATCTACGTCAGCGGTCACGAAAGGGTTAAAATGTTGGCATCTGTGACATGATTATATAAGAAGAAAAGTATACTTTAAAAAAATACTCATGTTGCCAAAAAGCAGTTTCTAACATTTTTACGTAATGTTAATTACATACTTGCCAACCATCTCATTAATAACCGTAAAATTGTTAACGCCCCCTGAAAAAACGCCCCTTTTCTCACACCACTATATCTTTAGAGTTACTCTCTCCAAATGTTGTTACGATTAAATAAGACTAAATTTACTCTAAAAAATTATTGGTTTGAAAAAAAAGGCGGGCACTAAAAATTGTATGGTTCATAATGAGATGGTTGGCAAGTATGTAATTATAATGTCGGAATGTATGGATATAGTGTCATTAAGCATACTAGGTGTGCATCCTGTAGTTTAAAAAGTAACGTCTTAATTCGCTGAAAGGCACATTCCAACATTTATTATTATTACTGAGAATTAAAGATAAATTACAGCATAGTTGTTTAAATATTCAATATGTTAATTCAACAAATTAATTTTTAAAACGCGTTTCGATTATATGCCATTTTTCTCAAGAAAAAAAAAAAAAAAAGAAAAAAAAAAAAAAAAAGCTAAGAAGTTAAATAAAAATAGTATGCACAAGAATTTAATCAGTTATTATACTATAAATAAAATTACTAAGACATTTAAAAATGAATAAAAATTGTTAAATACTTTTTTTAATTAAGTATATCTGATGGTAAAGTTTTAAAATTAATGCGAAAATATAGAAATTATTTGTAATATACTTTTATGTATATCATCATACCTATCAACTGTGCAATTATCTTATAAAAGTCATAGTATATATTATAGACATATTTAATTATATATATATATATATATATATTAATTTTTGTAGTATGTTTTACTTATGAATTGTTTCACATTTATTAATTTTCTCGTAAGTTTTTCTTCTGTTATTTCTGTTACATATTTTACACTTTTATATGACTAAAAACATATATTATAATTTCATATGTACATATATATATATATATATACAGGGTGTTTCAGTGAACCGTTTCAGAACTTCTAAGAAGGGTAGGGTACATCCTGACGAACCAAAATCATATACCAATGGGCAGTCAGAAATGCTTCCCAGACGCGGTAGATGGCGTTGTGCGAAAATTCCGAGCTTTCGTGCAGGGAATCTTCATTTCGCATAAGAACGCCAAGTTAGTAGGATGGATGATTACACTTGGTTAAACTTCGAACACTTACTTTAATCCATGTACCTTTTGATTCTTTTCATGTATTATTTCCTACCCCACATTGATTTCGAGTTGTCAGAATGTACCCTACCCCTCTTAGAAGTTCTGAAACGGTTCACTGAAACACCCTGTATATATAATGAATAATACCAAAATCGGATAAATATATGCAAATTTAAATAATTGTCAACATACATTAAATTTTAAACCCAAAGATCAAATATGAAAAAAAAAAAAAAATGTATATTGTACATAAATATTTTATGAAATATGAGAGGGAAAAAAATGATCTCTGATGGTTATTTTCAGATACGAATTAAGTTTTTAACTTAATTATCTGTAAACCAGAGATTTAAAAAAAAAAAAAAAAAAAAAAAAAAGTGCATATTTTAATAATTTTTTTTATACAATTTATGTATAATTTTAATTGTTCTTACAAATTGAAAAGAAAACTTAAAGTAGAATATAATGAACATATATCAACATTTAACATGCAGATTACCCATATTTAAAAAATGATATGCATATATAAATTAAATCCAAATGTCAATATTTAAAGAAAACGTATCAGATTTTTTTTTTTTTTTTTTTTTTTTGTCTCAGTAAAATAATTCGAAAGAAAACTTACCCCTTTCTCGTACATTATTTTTGCTAAAACAGAATATTATTTATTTATTTTATTTATTTACTATTTATTTATTATTTTTTTTTCTTTTATATTTATTAAAATAAATAGTATGACTTTTCTCTAATATGAGTGGAAGAAAAATTACTGCAATATATTCTCACGGAAAATTTTTCAGAAAGCAGACAATCAGGATTATACGGCTTTTCTTGCTGTATGGATGAACGAACCATCGATATACTAAGTGCATACTGAGATCACAAACTGCAAACCTTTAAAACTTTAAAGACGCCACTGCACAAAGATAGAATAGAAAGTCTACCGCTAACAAAAATCCCTTTATCAACGACTTATAATGCAAGATTTAACTTATTTTTTAAAATTCTATATAAGGCTTCTGAAAGTAGATGTTACACAAATGTATGGCTATTCCACTTAGTCATCGGGTGATTATTAGTTTTTTTTTTTTTTTTTTTTTTTTCTTTTAAGGTGACATTTTGCAACATATTAACGTTGAATAAAGATGCTTGAACAGAACATGCCCAAGAGGACGGTTCTTGGCTCAAGAGCAGGGGGGGAAATGAATCACCACGCTTATTTAACGGATTGATGATGTCTAAATTGTAGATCGCAATGTAAATTATTCCTTTTTCACAGTTACCACTAGAGCATCACGAAGACTCTGACGCATACACCATGTGCGAAATGAAGAACATGCAGATATATTCGATCAAGATCCATTGAAAAAAAAATTTCGATGATGGCACTCCACCTGTTTACATTGCTCACAGCGATTCAGATGTCCGGTTTGATGTTGACCGGCTTGTGTCTGGTCACCACAAGATATTTGGTGAAGAGGTGGGAGGAAGATATCCAAAGTAACAAGTGTCCATGTCAGTATGACGACCCGAAGGTCAATCTGCGTTGTGAAGATCGGAGTATGAAGATAGCATGGAATGATTATCTATTCAGAAAATTTGAATTTTATTTACGATATTTTCCGGTGTATAACGCGCAGATCAGATAAGTGAGTTATACACCAGAAAATTTAATTTACAAATAAAGCTATATTTGTAAGAAACAAAACCTTGTTAAAAAATAACTTTTACTTTAAATTTAAATTTCCAGTGTATAACTGATTTGACAAACCTGCGCGTTATACGTCGGAAAATATCGTACTCTTACAAGAAAAATATAAAAAATCATATACGGACAAAGTGGAATGCGTAGATTCGAAATAATACATGACGAGAAATTCCAATTTATTATTTCGAGTTAAAACTTCAAAAGAAGAACGGATGCCATGTTTTTGAGACAATGAATAAAAAGACATCTTGATAGCACCGGAGAATAAGTTAAAACTAATTATCTTTCATCAAAATTGGATGGCATTAAAAATCAATTCTGGCTGAACACATTTTAAATTTTTTGCACGGTAAACCTAAAGGTGAAATAAAAGACTGGCCAATATTTAAATTACATCATACTATATGATTAAATTTTGTCAGATTATCCAGAAATAGGCTAACCCCGCGAAATCTATTGATAAAAACGTTAAAAATAATTTCCAGCTATTTGCAACGGAATTTTTTCCCTCATTTGTAGACCGGATATGTAACCACAAAATGATTTTAAAGCATTTAATAAAAATAAATGGGTTTATCTTTCTTTTATATTTTTTTATTTGATTATTACTTGGTGGAAGTAGAGAGAAAGTGCTATGGTTTAGAATATTGGAAGCAATAAATTATACAAAGTTACAGATTAATGAAAAAGAAATAAAATAAAATAGATTAAGCGAACAGAAGTAAAATATAATAGATTTTTTTTTTTTTTTTTTTTTTTTTTAGAATAGGCAATATATAAAGATTACATCATTTTAAATAAATAAAATATAATTTAGATGATCATTATTTCTGTTCTTTTCAATAAAACATATATGATGTTTTTAACATTACAGGGTATATCACTGGTCACCAAGGTAATAAAAAGCCCATGATAATCTGTGAATAAAATTGTTTATAGCATTTCCACATTAGATAATTATTATATTCGAATTCCGTTTTCAAATTCTGAAAATACACAACAGTTAAATTAGTACTTGTTTTCCAGAAATTTATTTCTCTATGCATACTTGCCAACCATCTCATTAATAACCGTACAATTGTTAACGCCCCTTGAAAAAACGCCCCTTTTCTCACACCACTATATTTTTAGAATTAGTCACTCCAAATGTTGTTACGATTAAATAAGACTAAAATTACTCTAAAAAATTATTGGTGTAAAAAAAAAGGCGGGTACTAAAAATTGTACGGTTCATAATGAGATGGTTGGCAAGTATGTCTATGTTTTAAAATTTGAATTTTGATTTTAAAAATGCGAGTTTACACTGATTTATTTTTGAGCTCTAAAATAAAATATTAAAAATTAATGGAAAACGAGTACTAATTTAACGACTGTGAATTTTCTGAATGCGAAAACGGAATTTCAAAACATCAATTAGGTAATGAGAAATTCTACATACAAATTTCGCCATAGACTTAAATGAGATTTGGCGACTAGAGGCGTGGAAATCGTAAGAGGGAGTGAGCTCCCTTAAACACCAACGGTCGATAGGCAGGGTAACGATAACATGCTGCGAGCATCGAATGAAGAAAATATTTACGTCTAGGTTTTTCGTAGCTATTAGCATAAAACGTCTCAGAACACCCTTTTTCGGTTATATATAGAATAACCTTTTTTATATATACTTACACGAGAAAAAATGTACCTGTAATCATATTCTTGTAAAACGAAAATTTCTCCTGCTATGAATATTTAAAGTTTCTACAAACTTATAGCACACCTGGTATATTCTACAAATAGGCTGTTAAATTTTCCGAAAATTCTTCACTTGAAAAAATAAAATTTGGCGAATAAAAGAAGTCTAGTTATTTTTTAAACAAGAATAAAATGCTAATATTGATATTTTCTGTTGTTCTGAACGTTCATTCTGCTTTCTTGTTAAAAATCTGCAGCATTATGTGAAAAATTACGTTGAAATTCTAGAAAATAATAAATGATCTTAAATAAAGAGGTTTATATAATGTAGAAAACGAAGTTTTATATTAAATCTTTTCTAAAGATGAAAATATCCTTAGTATGAAAATATCCTGAGAATAAAGTCACATTAAAAAAAAAAAAAAATACATTTCGGTATTTTGTATTAAGTATTATTTCGATAGCTTTAAAGATTTATTAATTTCAAAATACTTGATGATACTTTATATCATAAATGTTACAAATTTAAACCTGAAACCTCAAGAAGAACATTCATTTTTTCTGTGATAAATATTTATGACATCACAAATACGTAGAAATTTCTAAAAGTTTGTAATAATATTAAAATCGATAATAAATTTCATAGAGATTGCTTCCGATAGTTTTTTCACTTTTTGGCGTTTTAAGACGAGTAGAGTTACAGTTTTTTTTTTTTTTTTTTTTTTTCAATATTTTTTGAAGACGACACCTTTTGAATGTTTCCTTGTAAGTAATATTTAGAATGACGATTCATTGTGTCATAGAATCAAACAACCAATAAAAATTACAAACTCACTGATTGCATTTATTTCCCTTCTTTGAACTGATTCTTGAATATCTGGTTATATTACTATTTTATGATTAATTAAAAGAAAGAGAAGCTGATAATATTATAAAGGAATAGTTTTAAATTTCAATATAAATATTACTTAATTAAAAATAAAAATAAAAGCTTTCTCAGTATTTTGAATCTTTTGAAGTATGAAATGCAAATTAAAAATTATATCAATTCTTATTTACAAATGATTAAATCCCTTTATGAATTAATTGAAGCATTTGAAATAAAATGTGTGGTAATAAATTAGGATATAGAATGTAAAATAATGCAAAAAAAAAGTATAGAATGTTGGATAAAAATGGCACTATTTAAAATTGGATGTTGCTTTAAATATTTGACACTTACTTTCATTTTGATATTTATTATCAAAACTCTTGATGAAATACTTAAAATTCGTTAAATGAAACGTCAGAATCATCGTCAGTTTCTGGTATCGCTATTTGCAGAGGTTCGCATAAATCTTCAACCATTCCGTCGCTTTCCCAATAAGTATTTTCTAGTGAAACAATACGGGATTTTTCTTTTTTTTTTTTTTTCCCAATGTTCAATAGTCACACTTTCAGTAGCTTCATTCGAAATAGTCAATAATTTTGAAAGAGTAATATCCCCCGTCACATTGTGACTCCGGATATAGTTCTTAATTTCTGCCCAAACATACTCTGTTGCGTTAATATCACAATGATAGGGCGGAAGTCTCAATTCTGTGAATCCGTATAGAGTCAAATTTATAAAGTTTTATGCAGGTTGATTCCTTTTCACTAATTCTAATAATTCCATTTTTCTCAAATCAGTTGAATAAGGAATATTATTAGTTGTAAAATAATTCATAATTTAATCCTTTCTATTCGATGAATTTCGCATTTTATTTAATTATGGGTTGGGGACAAAATCTCCACTGTGACATGAAATGCAAGCTAAGTGCCAACTAAAATAAATAATAATAAATGTAAAAAAATAGATAAATAAATAAAAATTAGTTTAAATAAAAAATTTAAATAAAAAACGCTCTTGCCGGGACTCGACGTCCTTAAATCTTACTCACGAATCGAACGCGCTACCATTGCCTTATCTTGCCGCTATTTGTGTTTTGTTGGCCTTTATAGACATAGCTAAAACTGTTATTGTCATACCTCAATCCATGGCGGGTTGTTGCGCAAATTTTGTTTACAAAATAAATTTAATATTACCTAAAATAAATAAATAAATAGTCTTTTATTTGTCCCTAAAATAAATAATTAAAATATATTCGTGTGCACCACGTTATTCCTTCATCTGAAAATGCTTAAACTGTAAATTTATAATTGTAGTAAAGTATTTAATTATTCTAAGATTCTAAGACGGAAAGAAGCCGCTCACCACTATGCAGTGGTTTTGAGCGTTTTTAACCTTTAGAGAGGGGCTCCAAAGCCACTGTGGAGATTCAGAAGAGCCCGTCTCCAAAGGTTAAGCCTCCCCCGTTGTTTATTGCATAGCAAATAATAACAACAAAAAAAAAAAAAAAAAAAAATTACAAAGGTCGCCAGAGCAGAGCTCTCCCGCGACAAAAAGCCGACAAAGTTGCATGAAAGTGAAGAGGACCGGAGCCAAGTGGAAGTCTAATTACAAAGTTCATTCAGGTAATGTACAAATTTCACAGTCTTTATACAATGTTCTCGCAGTCTTTATATCAAGCCCAAACACCCTAAGAACAATGTTGGTTAGCAACATAATGCGCAGGATGATAGTATTTAATTATTATAAAAATCTTCAATAATGCATTAAAATTGGTCACATGCAAACGTGGTAACATTTATAATTTATTCGGGAGTATTGTTAAGACCGCCCATTTTTCCACCCCAATATATTTTAAAGACACTTTCCTTCTTATTTTATTGTAATTACATTTTGGGGGAAATTTCTCTAAAATGAAAGTGATGTGAAAAAAGTGTTTGTCTAAAAGTACTCTGGAATAAATTTAAATATTATCAGGTATGTCACACGATTATCTGCCAAACAACTCATTAGTAAACGGAAGATTTTTTGTACCTGCCCTTTTTTTTTTTTAAACTAGTCGTTTTTTTTTTTTTTTTTTTTTAAGAAAGAATTTTCATAGTTCGTACAGTTCTTGAATTTTCTACATTTCCTACCCCAGTAACATTAAACAGCAATTTTTGATATAAAAGAGACTTAAAACTTGACATGAATTAAAAATTATAAAAGTACTGGTGGAAGAGTCCTTCAAAAAAGGCGTGGCCGTACGAACCATGTTTTATACTTATTTAATCGTTACTACATTTGAAGATAATTGCTATGAAAATAAAGTGGGTTAGAAAAGGAGCATATATTAAAAATCTTCCGAATTATAACTAGGATGTCGACAGGTATGCATATGAAATAAAAATAAAGCTATTTTGCATTTGTGTATATAATGAAAAAAAATATATATATATTCTCTCTCTCTCTCTCTCTCTCTCTCTCTTTTTTTTTTTTTTTTTTTCATATCATAGGTTATTATTAAAAAAAATCATTATAATGTATTTTTTATTATTTATTAAAAATTGCAATTATTATTTTAATAATTAAAAGAGTTTAGTAGAAAGTTAGCTAATTTAGATCACCATTTCTCAATATTTTCCTTAACTTTTTTTTCTTAATTATACTAATACGTATAATTTTATTTATAATTGTACATAAGTATAAATATGTATTATATTTTTTAGTATCTCAGACTGTTTTTATTTTGCTTTCCTTACAGTATATTAACCTTTATTATTATTTTATTTCTATTTTTAATTAATATTCACTTTTGATGTAATCATGACGCAGACAGCAGCGTTCGAAGTCACCGCCCTTTTTCAGGACAATATCTGGTAGGAGAAAGAAATTGCTGCACTGATGCTACAATTAATTTCATACAGAAGTCTTTGTCGTAATCTTATAATAATGTGTTGCGATTAATTAGAATAGAAATAATTGTATATGAATAAAATTAGAAAATAAAGGAAAAAATATTACATCCAGTATATGCCTAAAAAAAAAGGGGGCGGAGACTTACAGCTAGTCGCACCTGCCTACACTATAATCAAAATTCCATAACATTATTGATTCCTGCCCATTTCCGCACAATATTTATTTTGTGGAGAAAATTTCTCCAAACGTATTTATGATTATATAAAAAGAAAAGCACTATAAAAAAATATGGCAAAATGGCAGTTACTAACGTTTCTGTGTAATATTAATTATAATGCTGGTAACTATATATATAGTATTATGAACAATTTTAGGAATGTATCCAGTAGGTTTTAAATCGGTGTTTTATTTCGTTTAAAACATATTTAAAAAACATTATTATTATTGGAATTTAAAGAAAGATTGCATCGTCGATGTTCAAATATAAAACTTTTTGCTTCTTACTTACTTTTAAATTTAACCTAATCACAAAGAAATATGGAGAAAAAAGAAAAGAAAAAGCGTAATGTAAACTGATTGTACTTTAAAGGCCAAAGCTTATAAAATTTGTAGAAGACATATTACAAAGGTGCAATCAAACAGTTTAGAATTGATAATAAAGTAATCTATAATGCTTATGATAACAATAATATTTATGATAATGTGCATGATAACAACAATAATGTTTATCATGAATTTACTTTAAAAGTAATATTATATAATCTGATAGTTTAAATATTCCATAAGTATGAATTAAAAAGACCTTTTCATATCATTTTAAATTATCTAATTTATTCAAGAAAAAAAAAAAAAAAAAAAAAAAAAAACTTTGGCATTTTTTTTCTTTTTTTTTTAATATATGCGTTATACATGACACAGCTTTTGAGAGAATTGTGCTAATGATGTATCTTAAAATTAAAAGGAAATGCGGTTTCCGTGAATTTCTGTAAAAATCTTCACACCCCACTTCAATTTTATAAGACATAATTTTATCTGGAAAACAGGTAACCATTATTATTGTGTTAAAAACAAATAAACCATTCTACTTTTTATATGTTTGTACAGTCTGTAACTCACACCAGTACGTTTATTATATATTTTTTCATCATTTATATACAATGCCGCGGTTACATTGTAATTCTGTGCAAGAAGAACATATTGGTTGTATTTGAAATAAGTTGCCGTACCAGGCAACTGGTATAAGAAGAAAATTGGAGTTTGTACAAGCTAGAATTTACTTTTTCGTAAGGAAAATTTTGATGAAAACGATTTATATCTAAAATTTTGAGCTGATGATTTTCGTTGATCTTTACGTTTTAGGAAAGCTAAAATCGAAACTGAGGCCAGTTTATTTTTTCTATCACGTAGAGATTTACGTCACAACAGGTGGTCTGCTAACACAATTTCTTCCGTGACTCTTCTAAAAAATATAATTATGTGGTAACTTTCATAGTATGTTTCCATGATTAAATATAATTAATTATGATTAATCATGCGAATATTCTAGAAACTGACAAAAATGAATTTTTTTTTTCAGTAGACACCCTGTATTAATAAAAAGCTGTACATGTTCTCATTTTCGGTTTCAGCAAACCAAAAACTAAAATTATCAAATAAGATTTTGCCAACATTAATTTTGTAGACCTGTGTAATTCTATAAATGTCTTTTAGTAAATTTCGAAAGCGGCACTCTAGCTGATGTAATTCATTTTTCAGCACATTTCGCATCAATAATTTTTAATAATATAGTTGAATTTTAATTATTAACATACTTGCCAATATCCTAATTAATAATCCGTAGTGTTGTTAGTCCCGCCCTTTTTTCACACCAGTAAATTCTTAGAGTAATATTCATCAAATACAGTTACGGTTAAATAAGAATTAAAATGCTCGAAAAAGATACTGGTGTGAAAAAGAAGGCGTGGCTAAGAATACTACGGAACATTAATTAATATGTTGGCAAGTATGTTATTAATTATGTTTTCTGATTTTTGTTAGTTTGCCTTGTGACAGCTAAAAATTAATGGTAACGAGTTTTCTTTTTTTTTTTTTTTTTTTTTTCCCGCGACTGGTTTGAATTTGTACGTTTTCTTACACATGCTTTGGTTAAAATGCGTTATGTGAATTAAAATATCGTGAATTGCCTGGTATGCTAATGATAATATTACATTTTCTTCTATTGGAATTTCAATTGCAAAACCTAAAATAGAAATACAGTGGAACCTGTCTAAAGTGACCACCCTAGGGACCGGCTAAAATGGTCACTATACGCAGGTGGTCACTTTATAAAGTCTCTTTAAAATTGGAAAACGGTCACTTTAGTCAGGAAAATGGTCACTTTACCAAGGTGGTCACTTTTACAGGTTCCACTGTATATTGTAAAGAATAAAAAAATTTGGTGTTATTATTTATTATTCAACACCTTATTTCTAGTTCTCCGAAGATTTTTCCTACGTTTCTGGAAAGACCATTTTCGTTTAATTATTTATGAAGTAATTATTAACAGTAAAATGTTACGTTTTTGTGTCATTTTTAAATAAACATTATTTTTTTACAGATCTGAGATTTAAAAGTTAGATAAAACACGCAAGATTGAGAAATATATATATATGTATATATATATATGTACCGCCTTCTTTTAGAACGTTTAAATAGTTATTTTCTGAATGCCTCAACTAGAAATACAGATTTTAGAGCTATGCTTATATGATAAATCAATAAACTAAATAGACGAAATTATCAAGAATTTCTAGTCTACATATTTCTAAATAGTGAAATAAAAGTATGGATATTACGAATCCTTTGCATTGCGAGAAATTCTCACTTGATTTCCTAGAATTGGGTTGTAAACTCGAATTATAGTTGCTAAAATTCGCATTTATTTAGAGAGATTAGCTACTTTAGTCCAGGGTCGTACTATTTTGGGATCGTACCCTATTTTGGGACACTTTCATGAATGGGAAATTTTCAAATTTATTGCTAAAACTATTTTTTGAAAATAATTTCTGTCTTGTATAATCATGGCACATGACTAAACATATTCCAGAGGTATTTTTGCATGGAATTAGTGGTGGCAAAACAGACAGAAATTTCTTGTTTCTGAGAATGGCCTGAAAAAAGGGAGGAGAGTACGACCCCTTCTTTAGTTCACTATTTCTCAATATTTTCGTGAAAGTTTTTATGAATTATACAAATATAATTTTATTTATAAGTGTATTATGACAGGATAAATATATATTATATTTTTTAAAATTTCACAATGTGTTTCATTTTGCTTTCAGTAAATTAACACTTCCGCGACCGGTAACGTAGATTCAAGACATTTGAAAATATGTAACTCCGCCAGTGGGCGTTTCTTTTGCAATTTGTATGTCATTTATATGTTTAAAATATGCACAATATTCATATTTGTACAACCAATATAATATGGATATAAATACTTTGATTAGAAAGAGTGTAATTATAATGTATATCCATCTATGATATGAATCTGAATATATACAATTTTGTTCTGAAATATTGTAATTTGGGAGAATAACGCCCATAGGCGGACCTTACTATCAAAAAGACAAAAACATGCGGTCGCGAAAGTGTTAACATTTATTATAATTTTTTAAATACTATTGGCTTTTTGATGTAGTCTCGACACCCACAGCAGAGATCGAAATCTCCGCCCTTTTTAAGGGCAAAATCTGGAATGAGAAATATCCCTATTTATGCTATCATTACTTTCATTACCTTGATATATAACTTCGACAAAATAGGAAAAATCACTCGTAAAACAAAAGTGGTATGTAATAAAGGCGGGATTTAAAATATTGTGGGCGTTATGTTTTCCACCGACACGATATCAGAACAAGGTTTTCCGCATCCATGTTTATATTAAATAAAAATACTCATAATATATATATATATATTCATTCTTTCTAATGAAAAAATTTGTATCCATGGTATTTTGATCGTATAAATATGAATATAGGGAATGTTCTTAAGAAATACAGCAGCAGGCGAATTGCAAAGAAACGCCCACTGGCGAAGTTACAGATTTCAAAATGACGTGAATCTACGTCAGCGGTCACGAAAGGGTTAAAATGTTGGCATCTGTGACATGATTATATAAGGAGAAAAGTATACTTTAAAAAAATACTCATGTTGCCAAAAAGCAGTTTCTAACATTTTTACGTAATGTTAATTACATACTTGCCAACCATCTCATTAATAACCGTAAAATTGTTAACGCCCCCTGAAAAAACGCCCCTTTTCTCACACCACTATATCTTTAGAGTTACTCTCTCCAAATGTTGTTACGATTAAATAAGACTAAATTTACTCTAAAAAATTATTGGTTTGAAAAAAAAGGCGGGCACTAAAAATTGTATGGTTCATAATGAAATGGTTGGCAAGTATGTAATTATAATGTCGGAATGTATGGATATAGTGTCATTAAGCATACTAGGTGTGCATCCTGTAGTTTAAAAAGTAACGTCTTAATTCGCTGAAAGGCACATTCCAACATTTATTATTATTACTGAGAATTAAAGATAGTTTACAGCATAGTTGTTTAAATATTCAATATGTTAATTCAACAAATTAATTTTTAAAACGCGTTTCGATTATATGCCATTTTTCTCAAGAAAAAAAAAAAAAAAAAAAAAAGCTAAGAAGTTAAATAAAAATAGTATGCACAAGAATTTAATCAGTTATTATACTATAAATAAAATTACTAAGACATTTAAAAATGAATAAAAATTGTTAAATACTTTTTTTAATTAAGTATATCTGATGGTAAAGTTTTAAAATTAATGCGAAAATATAGAAATTATTTGTAATATACTTTTATGTATATCATCATACCTATCAACTGTGCAATTATCTTATAAAAGTCATAGTATATATTATAGACATATTTAATATATATATATATATATATATATATATATATTAATTTTTGTAGTATGTTTTACTTATGAATTGTTTCACATTTATTAATTTTCTCGTAAGTTTTTCTTCTGTTATTTCTGTTACATATTTTACTCTTTTATATGACTAAAAACATATATTATAATTTCATATGTACATATATATATATATATACAGGGTGTTTCAGTGAACCGTTTCAGAACTTCTAAGAAGGGTAGGGTACATCCTGACGAACCAAAATCATATACCAATGGGCAGTCAGAAATGCTTCCCAGACGCGGTAGATGGCGTTGTGCGAAAATTCCGAGCTTTCGTGCAGGGAATCTTCATTTCGCATAAGAACGCCAAGTTAGTAGGATGGATGATTACACTTGGTTAAACTTCGAACACTTACTTTAATCCATGTACCTTTTGATTCTTTTCATGTATTATTTCCTACCCCACATTGATTTCGAGTTGTCAGAATGTACCCTACCCCTCTTAGAAGTTCTGAAACGGTTCACTGAAACACCCTGTATATATAATGAATAATACCAAAATCGGATAAATATATGCAAATTTAAATAATTGTCAACATACATTAAATTTTAAACCCAAAGATCAAATATGAAAAAAAAAAATGTATATTGTACATAAATATTTTATGAAATATGAAAGGGAAAAAAATGATCTCTGATGGTTATTTTCAGATACGAATTAAGTTTTTAACTTAATTATCTGTAAACCAGAGATTTAAAAAAAAAATAAATAAATAAAAATTAAGTGCATATTTTAATAATTTTTTTATACAATTTATATATAATTTTAGTTGTTCTTAAAAATTGAAAAGAAAACTTAAAGTAGAATATAATGAACATTACATTTAACATGCAGATTACCTATATTTAAAAAATTATATGCATATATAAATTAAATCCAAATGTAAATATTTAAAGAAAATGTATCAGATTTTTTTTTTTTTTTGTCTCAGTAAAATAATTCGAAAGAAAACTTACCCCTTTCTCGTACATTATTTTTGCTAAAACAGAATATTATTTATTAATTTTATTTATTTACTATTTATTTATTTATTTTTTTCTTTTATATTTATTAAAATAAATAGTATGACTTTTCTCCTGTATGAGTGGAAGAAAAATTACTGCAATATATTCTCACGGAAAATTTTTCAGAAAGCAGACAATCAGGATTATACGGCTTTTCTTGCTGTATGGATGAACGAACCATCGATATACTAAGTGCATATTGAGATCACAAACTGCAAACCTTTAAAACTTTAAAGACGCCACTGCACAAAGATAGAATAGAAAGTCTACCGCTAACAAAAATCCCTTTATCAACGACTTATAATGCAAGATTTAACTTATTTTTTAAAATTCTATATAAGGCTTCTGAAAGTAGATGTTACACAAATATATGGCTATTCCACTTAGTCATCGGGTGACTATTAGTTTTTTTTTTTTTTTTTTCTTTTAAGGTGACATTTTGCAACATATTAACGTTGAATAAAGATGCTTGAACAGAACATGCCCAAGAGGACGGTTCTTGGCTCAAGAGCAGGGGGGGAAATGAATCACCACGCTTATTTAACGGATTGATGATGTCTAAATTGTAGATCGCAATGTAAATTATTCCTTTTTCACAGTTACCACTAGAGCATCACGAAGACTCTGACACATACTCCATGTGTGAAATGAAGAACATGCAGATATATTTGGTCAAGATCCATTGAAAAAAAATTCTATGGTGGCACTACACCTGTTTACATTGCTCACAGCGATTCAGATGTCCGGTTTGATGTTGACCGGCTTGTGCCTGGACACCACAAGATATTTGGTGAAGAGGTGGGCGGAAGATATCGAAAGTAACAAGTGTCCATGTCAGTATGACGACCCAAAGGTCGATCTGTGTTGTGAAGATCGGAGTATGAAGATAGCATGAAATGATTATCTATTTAGAAAATTTGAATTTTATTTACCGTATTTTCCTTCGTATAACGCGCAGGTCAGATAAGTGAGTTATATACCAGAAAATTTAATTTACATATAAAGCTATATTTGTAAGAAACAAAACCTTATTAACAATTAGCTTTTACTGTAAATTTAAATTTCCGGAGTATAACTGGTTTGACAAACATGCGCGTTATGCGCCGAGAGGTATCGTATTCTTATAAGAAAAAAACAAAAAGCATTTACGGTCAAAGTGGAATGAATACATTCGAAATAATACAAGCATTTTACATATTTAAAAATTCGAAAAATCTTGTTAGTGATATTTCTTCCACTCCATTCTTCTCTGATGCTTGGAAATTACTCACGTAACTTAGATCTTCGTTTAAATTTTGATATCCTTCGATTGTTATATGTTTAATATCACTCATTTATTTATTTTCTTGTTTTCTTGTACAATTCTACTCACACCTGTAGTTATATTTACTTTCTACTTTATAAAGTTTTTCTTTTTTATAAGACGATTTTATGCGTTTCTGCTTTGACTCTAGCACTCGTGCTTACTTTGTTCGCCTGATGAAGGGTCGTATGTTTTTTCGACCCGAAACAATTGTTGCGAGTTTATTGCATTTTATGGTGTTTATTCAAAGTTTGTAATTAATATTTTTTACAACGCCAGTTTCGTGGTGCTTTTTTATTAAAACTAATTATCTCTCGCCAAAACTGGATGGCAATAAAAATCAATTCTGGCTAAACACATTTTTAATTTTTTGCATGGTAAACCTAAAGGTGAGATAAAAGTTTGGCCAATATTTAAATTACATCATACTATATGATTAAATTTTGTCAGATTATCCAGAAATAGGCTAACCCCACGAAATCTATTGATAAAAACATTAAAATTAATTTCCAGCTATTTTATGATGCAACGGAAAATTTCCCCTCATTTGTAAACCACATATGTAATCATAAAATGATTTTAAAGCACTTAAAATAAATGTAAATGGGTTTTTCTTTTTTTTACATTTTTTGTATTTGATGATTACTTGGTGGAAATAGAGAGAAAGTGTTATGGTTTACAATACTGGAAACAATAAATTATTCGAAGTTACAGATTAATGAAAAAGAAATAAAATAAAATAGATTAAGCGAACAGAAGTAAAATATAATAGATTTTTTTTTTTAGAATAGGCAATATATAAAGATTACATCATTTTAAATAAATAAAATATAATTTAGATTATCATTATTTCTTTTCTTTTCAATAAGACATATGTGATGTTTTTAACATTATAGGGTATATCACTGGTCGCCAAGGTAATAAAAAGCCCATGATAATCTGTGAATAAAATTGTTTACAGCATTTCCACATTAGTTAATTATTATATTCAAATTCCGTTTTCAAATTCCGAAAATACACAACAGTAAATTAGTACTCGATTTCCAAAAAATTATTTCTATATGTTTTAAAATTTGAATTTTGAGTTTAAAAATGCGAGTTTTCAGTGAATGTTTATATCTGAGCTGTAAAATGAAATATTAAACAAGAATGAAAAATCATGCAGTGCGCATTGATTAGTAACACTTTCCAACTGTACGCAATTGTAGTATCGAATAACTATTAATATTCTTTGCCTACGTTATCACACAACAGACAGAAGGACTGAAAAACATACAGATAGACTAATTGATTTTAAAATTAATCTTAGGCATTTTTGAAAGTGTTAAAAAGGCTTAACGCAAAAGAAAATGCAGCCGTTAAATTATAATTACAGTTTTTAAACTCTCTGAATATTTTACTGTAGCCCTGTAAATCTGAAAGTTAATCATATCATATTCTATACAAAACAATATTTTAGAATATTAATAATACATGTCAATTTATTTAAGATTTTTGTAGTAGAAAGTTTTTTAAATATAACTTTAAAAAAATTCCGTCCTAAAACGTAATACATTGGCTTTTTTTTATTGTTGTTGTTGTTGTCCCTCTAATGAAACTAGTTGTACAGGAGCTATTAATGGCATTTTAAATAGGGAATATTCCATAGGGAACATGAGTGTATCATTTTTAAAAAAAATCTCAAAATATTCACTGATGAAAGGAGCCGGAGACAAACAGATAGAAAACTAGACAATCGGACAGACAGATGCACAAATTGAAATCATATTCCAACTAAAATTATAAGAAAGTGTTAAAACGCTCATGTAAACAAAAGTGCAATTCCAGCAAATTTTTATTAATACCTTTTAATGTAACTGATTATTTTTGTGTGGCCTTGTAAATCTAATGCTAACCATACTATATTACATAGAAGGCACACTCTTTTGTGCATACGAATAATATATTTCAATTGCATTAAGCTTTGTGGAAGATAAAATTATTAAAATTTGGTTTATAAAAATAACTCTCATACAACACAATGCTTTGGAGTACTTTCAAGTGCCCATGTACACAAACCAGTTATAAATGTACTCTACTTTACATAAGAAACATCCAATAGGGAACTGAATAACATATTAAAATTTCATTAAAGATTCTATACATTAAAGGTATTAAAATATGATTTATAGAAACCCCTCTCATAGAACACAATGTTTTCGAATACTTTTGGGTGTACCTGTACACAAACCAGAAGTGGTATCCATTCCATTTTCAATAGGGAACATCTGATAGTGAACTTCAATAAAATACATCGGTTTAAAGAAATTCCATAAACATTTACGGGAATTAGTGCGCAGAAAAACAGACAGAGAGACAGACAGACAGACGGACAGAAGAACAATCAGATATATACACAAATTGAAATTATATTCACACTAAAAAAACGATAGAAATTGTCAAAAACGCTTAATGTAAACCGAAAGTACAATTATAGCAATTTCTTATTAATAGCTCTTAATACAACTGAATATTTTTGTGTTACCCTGTAAATCTAATGGTAACCACGCCATAATCTATGCAAAGCATTCTTTTGTGCATATAAATAACATATTTTAATTTCCTAAAACTTCGTGGAAAGTAAAGTTATTAAATTTTGATTTATAGATATATATCACAAAGAACACAAGCTTTGGAGTACTTTTGAGTGTCCCTGTACATAAACTAGTGGTGGTATGTAATCTATTTTATACAGTAAACATCGAATAGTGAACTTGAATGACACATTTCAATTTCATGAAGATATTGAACAGTAAAGGTATGAAAATATGGTTTATAGAAATACCTCTCATAGAACACAATTCTTTGAAATACTTTCGGGTGTCCCTGTACACAAACCAGTAGAGGTATAAGCTCCATTTTCAATAGGAAACATCCGATAGCGAACTTGAATAACATATATCAGTTTCAAAAAATTCCATAAAAATTTACGGGAGTTAGAGCGCGGGAATACAGACAGACGGACAGATACACAAATTGATATTCACACTTAAAAAAATGTTAGGAAGTTTTAAAAACGCTTAATGTAAACGAAAGTAGAATTCTAACAAATTTTTAATAATAGCTCTTAATATAACAGAATACTTTTGTGTCACCCTGTAAATCTAATGCTAATCATGCTATATTCTATGTAAAGCATTCTTTTGTGCAAACAAATAACATATTTCAATTTCCTAAAACTGAGAAGAAAGTAAAGTTATTAAAATTTGATTTATAGAATATCTCTCATAGAACGCAATACTTTAGAATACTTTTGAGTGTCCTTGTATATAAAACAGAGCTGGTATTTTATCCATTTTATACAGTAAAAATCTAATAGTGAACATGAATAACACATTTCAATTTCATTAAGATATGTGTACAGTAAAGGTATGAAAATATGATTTATAGAAATACCTCTCATAGAACACAATGCTTTGAAATATTTTCGGGTGCCCTGTACACAAACCAGCAGAGGTATAAACACCATTTTCAACAGAGAATATCCGATAGTGAACTGGAATAACATATATCAGTTTCAGGAAATTCCACAAATATTTACGGGAATTAGAGCGCGGGGAGCCAGACAGACGAACAGACAGACAGACAAACCGAAGTCATTAACACTTTTCAACCTTGTTGGGAAGTGTTAAAAACGTTAGAAAGTGTTAAAAACGCTTTATGTAAACGAAAGTACACTTTTACTAAATATTTATTAATAGCTCTTTATACAACTGAATATTTTTGTATCACCCTGTAAATCTAATGCTAATCCTGCTATATTCTATGCAAAGCTTTTTCTTTTGTGCTTATAAATAACACATTTCAATTTCATAAATCTTCGTGCAAAGTAAAGTTATTAAAATTTAGTTCATAGAAATATCTCTCATAAAACGCAATGCTTTGGAATACTTTTGTGTGTCCCTGTACACAAATCAGTGGTAGTATTTGTTCCATTTTATACAGGAAACATCCGATAGTGAACTTTAATAACATATTTCAATTTCATTAAGATTTGTGTACAGTAAGGGAATGGAAAAATGGTTTATAGAAATGCCTCTCATAGAACACAATGCTTTGAAATACTTTTGTGTGTCCCTGTACACAAATTAGTGGTGGTATTTACTTCATTTTATACAGGAACAATCCGATAGTGAACATGAATAACATATTTCAATTTCATTAAGATTTGTGTACAGTAATGGTATAGAAATATGGCTTATAGAAATGCCTCTCATAGAACACAATGCTTTGAAATATTTTAGGGGGTCCCTGTACACAAACTAATAGAGGTATAAACTCCATTTTCAACAGGGAACATCCGATAGTGAATTTGTATAACATATCTCAGTTTCTTTAAGATTTTTGTACAGTAAGGGCATGAAAATATGGTTTATAGAAATGCCTCTCATAGAACACAATGCTTTGAAATATTTTCGGGGGTCCCTGTACACAAACCAGTGGAGGTATAAACTCCATTTTCAATAGGGAACATCCGATAGTGAACTTGAATAACATATATCAGTTTCAAGGAATTCCATAAATATTTACGGCAGTTAGAGCGCGGACAGACAGGCAGACAGACAGACAGACAGACGGACAGACAGACAGACAAACCCATGTCATAAACACTTTTCAACCTTGTTGGAAAGTGTTAAAAATAATGGAAAACGAGTACCAATTTAACGACTGTGAATTTTCTGAGTGCGAAAATGGAATTTCAAAACGTCAATTAGGTAATGAGAAATTCTACATACAAATTTCGCCATAGACTTACATGAGATAGTGAGCATCGAATGAAGAAAATATTTACACCTAGGTGTTTCATAATTATTAGCATAAAACGTCTCAGAGCACTCTTTTTCGGTTATATTCAGAATAACCTTTTTCATATATACATACACGAGAAAAAATGTATCAGTAAACATATTCTTGCAAAATGGAAATTTCTCCTTTTACTATGAAGTTTTGAAGTTTCCACAAACTTATAACACACCTAGTATATTCTGTAAATGGACATCTACAAATTGGCTGTTAAATTTTCCGAGTAATTCTTCATTTGAAAAAATAAAATTTGGCGAATAAAAAAAGTCTAGTTATTTTTTATGCAAGAATAAAATGCTTATTGACATTTTCTGTTGTTCTGAACGTTCATTCTGCTTTCTTGTTAAAAATCTGCAGCATTATGTGAAAAATTACGTTGAAATTCTATAAAATAATAAATGATCATAAATAAAGAGGTTTAGATAATGTAGAAAACGAAGTTTTATATTAAATCTTTTCTAAAGATGAAAATATCCTTAGTATGAAAATATCCTTGAAAATAAAGTCCCATTTAAAAAAAAAAAAAAATACTTTTCGGTATTTTGTATTAAGTATTATTTCGATAGCTTTAAAGATTTATTACTTTCAAAATACTTGATGATACTTTATATCATAAATGTTACAAATTTAAACCTGAAAGCTCAAGAAGAACATTCATTTTTTCTGTGATAAATATTTATGACATCACAAATACGTAGCAATTTCTAAAAGTCTGTAATAATATTAAAATCGATAATAAATTTCATAGAGATTGCTTCAACTCACTTCACAATTTAAGTTTTAATATTTTCATTTACTATAATAAATTAACTCGTTTATTTTAACTTATTTTTCTTTTATTTCTTTATATATATGTGTGTGTGTGTAAGATCTTGGCTGGTTTCTAGGGAGTGGGGTCAATGAGTAGATCTGGTTTTTAGATAACAATTTATTAGAAGACCTACGAAACATCAATTACACCAAATAAAGACACATGACGATTCTTTTAACAGACGGTAGTCATCAGTGACCAAGTCTTAATCTTTTGGATTAACAAGAAGCTCACGACATTAAGTGATTATCACAAAGCAAACCTACTCGTACTGTAATACATTACAGACTTAAGGTATAAGCCTCCCAGGGCTCTACCCAACTAATCTGAGCGTTTCATGCTCTAAGTATGGTGTAACGACCGGATAAGTCTACGCGCTGATGGTCTGGCCAGCTTGTTCCACTGTCGGCCGGATGCTAACTCACTTTCCCGATCGACATCTCGTACTGACGGGCATCGGAGGCAGCGCCTTTCGTTGACTGGTGGAAGAAATTGCATTCCACATATATATATATATATATATATATATATATATATATGTGTGTGTGTGTGTGTGTGTGTGTGTGTGTATGTATATATAAATATTGAATACTTTTTCATATATTGTATAAAATGAAATTAAATCTATCTCTATATATATTACTTTGGATCAAGATATAGTATGGGGTATAATATAAAGAGTAGAAATATGTAAATAGTTTCACCCACCCACCTTCCAGAGTTTTCAATAAATATAGAGTGTTGTCTCTGTCTTAACGCATGTATGATTAAGTACTGTTCATGTCATAAATATAGAATTAGTCAAAAACATTTTTAAAATGTCTTGTTATACTATGATTGTTTCAAGCTAGTAATGTTAAAATTATTTTAAATTTTGTTATTTTGAAGGAGAAAAGCAGCAGCTCAAAGACACTAACAGAACAAAAAGAAACACTGGTGGCTACTGGAAATGATAAATATTTCCTTGTTTCGTAAAAGTAGAAGATTATACAGTACATTTTTTTTTTTTTTTTATAAATGAAATGTTTAAAGAATAGCTGGAATGAATATTCAAACGTTTAATAATTCTAAATGTTATTTAATTATATATACACTAAGCGACAAAAAAAAAAATCCGCACTTGGATATTTTCTTTTTTGCCTTCTACAGCCGACAATTTTATCGTTTAAAAAGCAAATTTTCGAACAGATTTTATTATGTTGTCCTCCACATACACTTTAGCTTTGAGTCCAGTGTGAAAAACAAAATGCGATTGTCAGGAAGATTGTAATTTTAGAATTTATTTCAAAAATGGTAAGAATAAGTCAGTTAACGATGCCACAAAAAGTATTAATTTTTGAATGAAAATCAAAAAATGTTTAATACGTGAGATGGCAAAATAATTAAATGTTAACAAAATATTGGTAAAAGGGTTTTCAGCAAGATATAAAACTTTTTAGCCGTTTAAACTGGAAATTTGCTTTTAGGCGGCCATGTTGCTCATCCAAGCGAGATGACCGTAAGTTAAACAGCCATTGGTCATAAAATTGGTTTGTATTACATTTAGAACATACAAGAGATTCAGAAAAAGCGTTTAACAGCATAATTTCTTTAAATACAGTACAGCTACTATTAAACAAAGCATGTTTAATGACAGAAAATTTGAAAAAAATCCATTCTTAATGACGAGAATTAGGAAAACAAGACCTCAGATGGCTAAAAAAAAAATAAAAAAAATGATTAGTTAATTATTGGGCTGAACTGGTTCTCTTTGATGAGTCAAGTTTAACTTGTTTCGAGTTAAAGGAAAAAAGCAGATCTGACAATGAAATTATGATCGAATTAATGAAAATCGTACTTTTAAAACATTGACACAGTCTCCGTACATTATGGTACGGAGGTGGATAACTTTTCAAACAGTCGGGAAAATTTTTATGCTCAAGGGATCACTTAATTCGAAATAAAACACAATCTTTATAAAAGTGGTGTCGGACCGACTATTTTGGAAGTATCTTGCACATTTCCGCAAACAGATTTCAAGATGATAATGCACCTCACTACACGGCGTCTGTGGTAAGTTTATACGCTTCAAATTGTCAAAATTTCCTATCCATTCCCATGAGAACCTATAATCCTGTAAGTATTCATACCTTTTTTCACTTTAAGTTAAATTCCACAAAGGATATAGTAGAATTTCTTCTTTACCAGACATGGAAATAGTCCTAATCGCGATCCGCTCAAAAATGTTTCGTCTATAAAAAGGCGGGGGAGAGGGGGGAGGATTCGAAATTTACAGCCTATAACTCTGCCAGAACTAGAAAAAATTATTTGTGATATTTGGCACATTGAAATTTCTGGGATTTATATTAAAACACTGTATAAAACTATCCATTGCGCATTAAAGCAGTAATTATATGTAAAAGTGGAATTAACCCAATGCAGAATATATGTTTTTAATAAAAAGTTGCTTAGATCTAAGAAATAAATAGTTTTATTTCATATATTAAAATATAACTTGTTTATTTCATATAATAAATCATAATAGAATACAAAGTGTATGGTTATTGCATTATGTTCAAAAAGGAAGTTTTATGCAGATTTTTAAAAAGTACTTCGTAGAGTAAAAAAAAAGCGAATTATTAAATCGAAAATGTACATAGGTATCATTTCATCCCTTTGGTATTATGCAAGCAAGACAGTTTTATTTGTTTCAGGTTTCAGCCATTAATTTTAAAGTTATTACAAATAAAAAGGTATAAGTGATTTTTTCTTCAATGCGGCTTTTTTTTTTTTTTTTTTTTTTTTTTTTTTGTCGCTTAGTGCATATATATATATGTATATATATATATAAAATTGTAAATCCATGTAATTCTATCTTCATAATGTATTCCAAGTGTGTTACACTATTTTTTATAAACTGAATGTTTATATATTTGATATTCTCTTAACATATCATGTTCTCACGGAGGATTTTCAAATACCACTAATTTCGAATAAAAGAAATTTTAAGAATTTTCTAGGTACTTTTCCGTTAAATGTGCGCAAACGATTTATTAGTGACTCGTTGGTGACTCGTAGTTAAGAAAGTACACACATAAATAAAAACACAGTTAATAGTAACACTTTCAGTAGTAAACTAAACACACAAAAAAAAACTTAGTCACTTCATTATGGGAGAGATTAAAATTTTTTTATCGTTCATATATTTTTCAAATGGATCAATTGACAGGGATTTCACAGGGAGGAAGAGTTGCTTACCTCTCTAAAAGCAGTGTCTAGAGATTCTAGTTATGCTAGGCCTCACCTTCGGAACGTTTATTAAAGAAAAAAAAAAAATGGAAGAAGCAGGGAGAAAAAAAAAAATGCAACGTTTACAAAGGCCGGCAGAGCTAGGTCTCTTCCACGCGACCTGAGACGGCAGTGTAAGTGATTATTTTGGTTCTCATCAGAGTTTCTCTGTGGTTTGAAGAATGGGTAATGGTTGTTGCAATAGATACGTGTCAGCCGCTGACTCCATATAGATAAGGAAAAATTTTATTTGGGTTTGAAAGATTAATAGATTTACATTTAAGATGATAGGAAGGAAATAGAGAGAGATATTGATTTACTAGTTTTTCATTTTCTCCACATAAATTCAGCGATGTATGATGCCAAATGCCATTGCACTGTTCTCCTGTGCTTTTTGTTTCTCCATTTGCGCTTTGGCATAGACGCTCCATGTTTTGGGTAGTCTTCTCAACGACATTGTACTTGTGGTCTACTTGGAAATGGTGAAAACCTTCCTCATCAAATTTTGTGGAGCTTTATTTTTTCCAAGAATTGGGATAAATTGTAGATCCTTCCACTTTTTTTTTTTTTTTATACTAAAAGTACGCTAAGAAATCGGTTTGAAACCAAAATCAGGAAAACATTCATTCGTCTCCCACCAGATACCGCCAAATATTCATTATTACGTAAGAATGCGTTCCACATTGTTTTTTCGTCTTGAAAACCTATTTTCATCTATTTCAACTATCAAATCGGGCTCTCCTTTTTTTTTTTTTTCGATCACGTTTTACTACAGGAAAAGCGCAGACTTCTCGTATGCAAATTTTGTATTCATCAACTGTATTGTGATTCATTTCTGATTGTTTATGACATCATTTTACCCAAGTTAATTCTTCGCTCCAACTGTAAATAAATCTCAAAGCTCTCAAAAAACTGAAACGCGATGATTGAAATCACGTTTCTACACAAATGCTCTTTTTGTTGCGACAAGTAGAAGGATTGCACCGCTGACGAATGTCATTTCCAAAATATAACTTCATTTTTTAATTCCATACACACGTATTATTAGCAGGCAAAATACATTTTTTTTTTTTTTTTTTTTTTCTTTGATGTAGTGATTTTAGGTCTGTTACAGGAAAATTCTGAATTTTCGTCATGATTGTAACCTGGGTAATAAACTGCTGTACGATTTTATAGGTTTGAAAAGAAGTTTTGCTTCGAGTTTTAAGTTTTCTCTAAACAACTGTGTTGGCAATACTAGCTTCATATTTAGAATTTTTTGTTTGCGTCCAGCTAACGGAAAAGTACCTTTTTTATGATTCTTCAAGTAAATGATTAAAAATAGCGATGCTAAATCACCGCATAAAAATAATAAATTTGGCAACTGTTTAATTGCACGTTTTTTTTTTTTTTTTTTTTTTTTTTTGTATTTCTCCCTGTATATTCAAACCAAAAGGAATTTTATCACTGCTTTTTATATTTGCTTCATGACATTTATTTATTTATTTCGTTTAAAGATTTTAATAGAAATCAGATAATTTTTACCTCTTCTCAATTTTTATTTCTTTCAGTCGTTAAGCATGAAATTACAGTTCATAGAATCATTCCTAAATTGCAGCATCCGTATTGTTCATTCGTATAAAATATTCTAGGATGTACAGTTTTCTAAAATACAGCTAATAAGCTGTGATATTTGTGTTAAAATATTTCCACGAATACGTTTGGTACAGACGTTTAAATGCTAGAACATAGATAATATCGAAGATTCAACAAATAATTAAAGTTATAATCATAAGATTACATCTGTCTATTCTTATTCCTACAAACTATTTGCTTATATTATATGTTTTATATAAATATGAAGAATATTATAAAGTTGTTTGTAATTACCGAAAATACGGGAAAATTTGCTTACTTGATTGAGAAATATCAAAAAGTGCACGCTTAAATATACATTTATTTTTTATTTATTTATTTATTTTTATAATTTTGTTTGCTTATACATTAATTACCACACTGAGACAAAAAATATTCCATCTTTATCTTATGAATAAGTATCATTCTCTGAATTCCTAAACTTGACATTTAGGTTTTCGAGCTATGTGTACACTGAGAAAAAAATATACCGCTTTTCTCTAGAATGAATAAGTGGCCATTTTCTAAATCCCTTAACTAGAAATATAGATTTCCGAGCTATGCACATAAGGCACGCCAATAAACTGAATAGACGAAATTTTCGAGAATTTTTAGTGTACACATTTCTAGATGGTGAAACAATATTCTGAATACTCTAAATATTCTGAATCATTTATATTGCGAGAAATTTTTGCATGATTTTCTAGAATTTGGTAAAAAACCAAGATTATAGTTGCAGAAACCCGCCTCTTGTAGTCTCGTTTCTGTACTGATAAGTATAAAGGATTTAAGTCCAAAAATGTCGATTTTGAGTTAAGTACATAGTCAGGCCCAGAAAAAATTCTCTATCGATTGGTATAAAGGATTTAAATCCATGTCATTTAGTCTTTGAGAAAATCCATTGGTAAAAAAAGATTCAAGTCGGAAATTTAGCATTAATCTTTGTATAAAATATTTAATTCAAATTTTTCCCTTTATTAAATGAAGGTTGACAATCACTGATCGGTATAAAGGTATAAATCAACATAATCCCTTTTTCTTGATCGATTCTTCTCATTAGATTTTAGTTAGTTTAACTTTATTTTTCGTCTTCTGAAAAATCAAGAATTTGGACTTAAATCCTTTATGCTTATCGGTACAGATTTATTTGCAGAGATTTTGAAATAACTTTGCCAGTTTTAAAATATCAGTTTTGAGTCCGGAATGTACATCATTACCTATAAATATGCTACTTTGAAAATTTCGCTAGTTATTGGAAATTTATGAAATAGGGCAAAATTTCACATAAACGTCAATTTTAATGGTTATTTTAGTCGTAATGATGTCAGACGACTTTTGAAATATTATTTAGGATACTGGCATGAATTTCATTGAATATGAATTTTCCAATATAAGAATTTCGTAAGTTATTGGAAATTTACGAATTTCTTAGCATGGCAGAATAGGGCAAAATTTCACATAAACGTCCATCTTGAGGAATATTTTTATGGTAAAGATGTCAGACTACTTTTGAAATATTATTATTATTTTTTTTTTTCAATATAAATTT
The DNA here is from genome assembly GCA_963930645.1 of Salticus scenicus. NCBI lineage: Eukaryota > Metazoa > Arthropoda > Arachnida > Araneae > Salticidae > Salticus > Salticus scenicus. Next base: position 228,340,747 of record OZ005659.1, on the reverse strand, counting down.
TTTGTAAGTTATTGGAAATTTACGAATTTCTTAGCATGGCAGAATACGGCAAAATTTCACATAAACTTAAAATTTTAATTGTTCTTTACGATATACATCGGGATTTAACTATGCCTATTTTTATATTTCTTTCGTATAAGAGTTCGGGCTATAAATATTATCAAACTACTGTTATTTCTTTTCCATTTCTTTCAGCAGTATACTTTTATTTACAAAAATAGAACAAAAAACCATAAAGTGTTTGAAACCAAATTTGTAACATTTATGTTCAATAATAAAAGTAATGTTGACACGCGTTTCCCTTAAACTGAATTATTTTATTGATTAGAAAAACTTTTCGAACAATAAATATAGCAATTTTTTCCAGATGTTAGAACTTGAACTAAAATAGTGAAAGATAGAATATACGAGTTTATGGCAAAGACGTATAAAAACATTTATTAAATATATCAGCTTATTTAATTAATAAGATAAAGAAAATTGCTGACCAAATACTTAAGTTGAAGTTATCGTTTCTATATATAGCTGTAATTTAACAAAACCTTTACCATACAGATAAAAGTTTGTTTTTTATCATGTAAGATAAGTGCAAATGTGCTGAGTAATATTCTGTCTTGCATTAGAGATGACAAAATTTATTACAGGATATAAAATTCGTGTATTTCAAATATTTGTTTTATACTTTTTTCTTTTTTCTTTTTTTATTGTAAACATGCTAATAAAAAGAACTTAAATAAGAGAAAAAAGCCTCTTTAATATTTACTTATTTAGATTTGTTATTTTTCGAATATGGGATAAAATGTTTGTTTTTAAATAAACATAACATACATTTTTCTAACATAAATTAGATACATAACAAACTTAAAACGGGTAATCTAAAAGAAAGAGAAAAAATTTAAGCTTGATCACAACCATATTTCGACGTATTGTTCCCTGAGTAATGTCAGTTTAAACTCAGAAATAAAATGCTTAGATCGATGTGTTACCAATACGTTAAAAAGGGTTCTGTGGTGTTTCTAATTCACTTAAAACTCAAAGCATGTGGAGTTATATGCCGGTGGGATATCATTTATGAATAAAAGTTTAAGCAACTTTTTTAAATGAGATAATTAAATACATTACAAACGTATAAGAAAACACACTTTATTATAAATTATAAATAAATGCACAAACGTTTCAGCTATAAATTAGCCCTCTCCAGTATGAATACATCAAATGCCTAGCAGTTTCAATCTAGCAGTAAAATATCAAAATAAAACATAACACTTAGAAACTACTCTAGCCTCGTTCAAAGGAGACTGTTGATCAGTATGTTTATCTTCAAAATTAAAAACAAAACACTGCAGGGAATTAAAATTTGGTATTTTGCAGAACATATGAGGAGCTATTTTCAATGCTAGACAAAGTTTGGTTACTTTTAAGGATTTGTATAATGAACGCTGTTTGTATAATTTGAAATGAGTTAAATTTAGTAACATCCTTAATTAGTTTTACATGAATGAAGGTACTCTACCAAAACCGGATTTGAGTAAGATGGTAGCAACTCTTTCTTCCCACACAAAGAAATACATGTCAAATAATACCTTTTAAAAAACTATTCTCAATAGTTTTCAGAGTATTGGTCAATGGCCTAAAATTATCGCCTTAAGGATAAATATTTTGTAAAATAACGCAGCTGTTTAAATAAAACTCTGGCCATTTGCTAGTATTTTTTTCACTATATTTCGCATTCTAAACATATTTTAATAATATTTTAAACACAAATTGAGTAATGAAAAAATAGTTTTTTTTTTTTTAAAGTGTCCAAAGGAACATTTTAGCCTCACCAAAGGCTAAAATAGCCCTTCATTTAAAATTAATGTGTAAATTGCTTTTTATCGGCAAAATAAAAAATATAAAAGTAATTATGACAATACATTATGATAAACCGGGTAATATTTCTGTACATGAAAGACTGTATATCTAAATAAATAGAAAAGGTGCACTGAGAAAAAAATTTACCACTTTCCTCTAGAACGAATAGGTGGTCCTTTTCTAAATCCCTAAACTAGAAATATAGATTTCTGAGCTATAAGTATAAGGCACGCTAATACACTGAGGAAACATTCTGTAACTGACATCTAAAATCTAAATTATGGCTCTAGAAAAAATAGTTCCATGTCATCCTTATAAATGTCTTATAAATTTCTTTCTAGTCCCCTTCGAAAGCGAATTCTAGAGACCTCTATTAGAATTCTTGAACGTTTGCCTATACTATCGAGGACAAACGTAGTTGAAAATATCTCTAAATAAATGTGAATACAAGAGGCGGGTTTCAGCAGCTATAATCTTGGTTTATAACCCAATTCTAAAAAATCTAGCGTGAATGTTTCGTAATACAAAAGATTCAGAATATTCAGAATATTGCTTCACCATATAGGAATGTGTAGATTAGAAATTCTCGACCATTTCATCTATTCAATTTATTGGCGTGCCTTATGCGCATAGCTTGGAAATGTATATTTATAGTTTAAGGATTTAGAAAATGACCATTTATTCATTCTAGAAGAAGGCGGTATATATGTTTTTTCTTAGTGTGTCTGCTTACCTTATGATAGGTGTTATATAGCCCAATTTTTCAAAGAATTCTATTTTAACACGTAATACTACTATCGTCTAAATATCGCCATTGCTTCTTCTTGACTTGGTACAACTAATTTATGTGTTACCCTGTAGTTAGCGCTATCTTTCGGGAAGAAAACATATAAGGATCGTTTTACCCGGTTGGAACATTTTAGACCCCCTTTCCCTGCGTTTATATACAGTACAACTTACCATATACTGTAATATGTGATCTTTATTTATAGTTTTTAAATTTATAGTAAAAGACATGTGAGATTCTAACCAGAATTTTTTTCGTAACGTAATATAATTTTCCGCGAATAATAATTCTTGCTATCAAATTATCATATTCCAGTAATGAATGATAAGGATATTTTATTTGATAACAAAACAATTAGCTTATATTATCTTGAATAATTAAGTCTCTGCTTCATTATAAGGGCACAATTAAATTAAGTATCTGAAGGATTTTTCATTGTGATATATCTTAAATTTTGCGCATCAAATGAAATATTTAAATACGCATTAAAACAAAAATGACTAGAAAATTTGGATTAAATAGTGTTATTAAATATGGACATATCACTACACATTAAATAGATTGCATTAGCTTTTTGTCTAATTAAATAATCTTAATCAAATATTGACTAATATCATTTTAAGGATGTGATTTGCATTAATTTTTTTTTTTTTTTCATAAGCGCAATTTTCTAAACAGATTTATTATTAGGTATCACAAATTACGATTATTAAAAAATGAAAGAATAATTAAACATGGCTACAATGGAATAATAATCTACAGTCTGGATTAAACAGGTGTAACAGAATGAACAACTATTAATGAAAAATTTTATACGTTTTAATTATTTAAAAAAAATTTGAACACTTATAAACTACTAGATAATATATGTATAAGCAGCAAAAGGTGTTTTAAATAATATTTTAATATAATGTTAAAAACTACATTTTTTTTCTTTTTTTTTAACTAAAAGGAAAACCTATTACAAGCATAGATTTTCATAAATTTAATTGATTAAAATAATTTTAAGACTAAAATTAATTAAAAGTTCTATTAAAAAATTACATTTTGAAAATTGGAATTACAACAGTTTTTGAAAGTGACACCCATATGTATATATAACAAAAAAAAAAAAAAAAAAAAAAAAACGCACCAAGATTAAAGCAACCTGGACACAAATTGACATACATGCAGGTTTCGATGGAAAATGCAAGATTTTAAAGTTTGGCTGTCACCGAATGAATGAGCATGCAACGCTGCAGCGCATCTTAACTGCGCAATTAGCAGAATATTAAAAATGAGAAATTCTGATTCCACGTCATAAATTCTTCCAGAATTTTATTCCGTCTACTCGGAAAAACAGTAACTATGCCTCGCATACTGGTGCACAAAAAACATGCGCGGATGTCGGCGTTTGAGTGTGGTGTGTAGTTGGGCTCTAAGAAGCCGGTTGTTCTAATCTGCGAATTTTTTGACAATTGGATAGGAGCGGTACCACTATTAGATGATATTGACAAGAATGGGTGAACCATGGACGAACACAGCGTCAGGGAGGAAGCGGTCGGCCGAAAGAGAGGACAGAAAGTGAGAACCAGTCAATCGCAAAGCCGTATTCAAAGCTCCAATTCATCATTATCGTCGATCCTACGTACAACTGGTACTTCAGTGACTTCAAGGACCCTTAATGGCTCAGTGAAATGGGTTTGAGCTGAGTCCCCGGATCTCTCTTCCACTGAGGATGTTTGGAGAATCATAAAAAGAGTTCTACAACCAGCTCGGGATTTTGCCAATCTAACGCACCTATTGGACAGAATTTTGCCCGATACTTCACAGGAGCACATCTGCCAAATCTATCAATTAATACCAAGCCGAATAACTGTGTGCATAAGGGCCAGAAGTGGACCAACGCGTTATTGACTTAAATACTTTGTAAGGTTCTTTCTCTTGATTAAATCATTCAAATTTTCTGAAACTGCAATCAATTGTTTTTCTCTACATGTACATCACATAAACCAATTTTTGTCCCATTCGGAAAACTCCTTCCTAGTGCGTCATTTTTTTTTTTTTTTTTTTTTTTTTTTTTTTTTAGAGTGTAAGTATGAGGGGAAATATATATATATATTTAAAAAATCCGTTTTTTTTTTTCATAAAATTATTTTTAAATATATCAGAGAAAGTATTGCTTAAACACAATAATTATAAATTATATTTAAAACATATTTTCTTCAATTAAATCAAACATAAACTATTTTGCTCAATTAATACTTAATATTCTAAAGTACATAAAGTGTACGAAAATTATTTTAAAAACTTTTCAGACTGTATATCTTTCAAATATCGTAAAAACATCTTCTAAATTTTTATTTAAAAACCTTGTTATATTTTATTAAACATTTCAATTTCAAACGTAAATTTATATGTTTGAATTTATGTCACACTATTTACATCAAATGCTCAGTCTTTGGTAAAGTAAATGAATGCTTTTCATTATTTAACCTGATCATTAGCAATAATTTATACTATTGACAGGATATTTATCGAGAGCTGTTCTATATAAAGAATCCGTTCGGTAAAAGAAAGCATAATAATGGGGGCAGAATTTGCTGCTGGCGGAGTCTCTTCCATACCGTTTACAAGCCATAATTTTATCATTAACCACATCGATGATCTAGATGTTCTCACCCGTATGCTGCCGTAAGCAACCTTTATCATAAACATAGACTGTCTATTTCAACAAGACAATGCCTCTATTCGTACTTCAAACGGAATAAAAATGTAATTTCAGGCCAATAAAGAGCCTGTTTTCTATTGGTCGACTGACAGTCCCGATCTTAACCCAGTTGAGAACATATGGGGTATTTTAGTTTCTGACATTTACGAAAACGGGAAATGTTACAGCAATTAGTACGAACTGGAGAAAGTCTCAGAACGTTCCCAGAAGAGCTTTACAAGAAATGTTTAAAGGAAATTGCCGGCGTACAAGACTTCAAGTCTAAATAAGATCATAGTAGAAAAGGCAATTTCACGGACTATTAACTTCCTTTTTTCATCAGGCAATTATTGCCTGATATTTTGTTCAATATTTTCTTTATGTTCAACTTGAAAACATGTGGTTAAGTTAAAATTGTGATTTCCAAAATATGATTAATGTTGTTTATATATGTGCATTACAGTTATAGCTAATTTAAAAGGTACTTATAAAGAAAGGAAACAAAAAGAATATTTAAAATAAAATAAAACGATTAAAAGAACTTTGCTATTTGACAAAGTCTGAATTTAATGATTAAAAAAGTCTAAATTCTACTTTTAATTTTTAATTACAAAAGAAAACTCAAAGAATAAAGAAATATTAGCTTTTATATATTAATTCTTTTTTATTTAATTAACAGAATACGTATTTCACATTTATATTTTTTATACATATTTATTATATATATCTTTAGAAAATATTGTAAAGTTATTAGAATAATTTTTTTTTTTTTTTTTTTTTTTTTTAAGTAGTACATTTTTTTTTCTTTTTGTAATGTACATCAGGATTTTCAACAAATTTCCATGTTACAGACATCATAAACTTTCTTCTGTATAATTTTTTATAACAGCGGTATCTACTATTTTACATGGACGAACATTCTATCATAGCTTCTTAAAATACGAATCTTACGTGAGTAGTCTGCTGAATTTTTAACCAATAGTTCATGAAATATAGTCAAAGAGAAAATTACAAATGTAAGTACTAGTAAATCGACTTGTAGGCCGATACATACCCAGATTATGTGATCATTCATTTTTATAATAGCCATTCTACATATTAAGTTTTTTGCAAATATACGTAATAGAAGTTGAGATATAGCCTTCTCATAAATGGAAAAAAATCACCACGTGACAGAGCCATCTATTGGAAGAATTGCTCTAAAAGTTGAACGGTATCAATTTAAGCAAAGTGCAACTTCATTTAAATTTAAATGAACGTTTGTGTGTTAATGTCCTTGCGCTAAACTTGCCAAAAAACTTTGTCATACACACGGTCATACAAACCAACCAACCAACAGACATTTTCTAAACAAGGTCAAATCGTGGTTTGGATCGACCAAAACGTGTAAATGTATCTAAAACTGGAAGTCGAAAACTTTTACGAATCCAGTACTTTCTACTTTTGAATATGAAAAAGAAAAAGAAAAAGAAAAAACAGCAATCTACCAATTTAGTAACAAGAAACTAATTCTTGTAATAGTTTACAAGATCGAATTACTCTCTGTATAAATAAGGTAAATAGTTTTTAAATAATTAATATATATATATATAGTTCTATGTACACAGTGCAGCCACATATCCTAAAACTAGCAGTGAGGATGGGTCCAAATATTTGCAGGGGTGCCAGCTTGACCGACAGTTTGAAATTTGGAAAACATCCAGTAATTCCACGCTCTGTGTTATTGCTCATTTTCTCTGAGTCAGATGACTATCACTCCGATTTTAGTATTGGACTCGTAGAGGCTTCCGCAGAGGCTTCCATGGTTTCATGAAATGTGGTCGAAGAGTAATGCTCTATATATAATTACCATCTATATAAAAAATGTAAAATAAAATAAATGAATATATGACATTATTGGTTTTATAAAATAATTTTTAATGCATTTTTAAGCTCATTCTCATAACTCTCGTAAAATTCAGAGAATAACAGATATTTTAGCAATTATTTTTCTTGTATTAAAAGTTATTTAATTATCTCATACATAATTTACTTTCATAAACATTTCACATTGTTGTTAATAGATATTCTTTCAAGGTATTCAATAACAAATACCGAAATTACAATTTAGAACATTTACGATGCTACTTACGAAAACGTAAAATATAAAATATAGCTTAATGAAACTTCTATTATTACATTTTGCATATTTGCATCATTCTATGTGCCAAGTAATATAAATTGATTATATACGCCATTTGTTATAAACATATGAGTATTTTTGAGGGATAGACTAATTTATTAGAAAGCACTTATATACACTAAAGATTCCTATTTAAAATTTCTAAATAATTAGAAATTCATCGATTACTGAAATTTATCGAAAAGTTATCGATTATTTTCTAATTTATAATATTCTAATCTCTCAAACCATCATAAATCACTCGATAAGATTCATTTTATTAAAGCTGTGAATTATTCAATAGGACGATTATTCTAATAACTGCAGATTCAGATTTTATTTTCCATTTAATACTACTGTTTAAGAGAAATATCCATATTTAAACCAGTACGTCGTAGCCACCACAAAAAGTTCTTCTATATGCAAATTGAAATACTACAATCTATTTAATAAAATTATTTTCCATGATTTTTTCACACCTTTCACATGATTTTCATCTCAAAGAAGTATAACACTACATGCCTTAAGAGAACCAATTCTATGGCCTACATATGACATTTTTTAAATGTTTTTCTTTACATTTTTACTTTCTTCTATATGTAATATAGAGAAAGTATTGGATTCGCGAAAATTTTCGAACTCCGTTTTTTGACGGATCTACACGTTTTGGGATGTCCTGAACACGAATTGATAGTTTTTTAAAAATGTCTGTCTGTGTGTCTGTCTGTCTGTGGTTTAGTGTTTTCACCGTATCTCACGAACCAATGAATGAAATTCAACCAAACTTGGTATATAGTTGGACCCTGGCGGGGCATTGTGCTGATTAGATTTGGGGATCAATAGCCCATCAGGTGGCGCTGTGATCGCATTTTATGTAAATTTTTAACATGGCAGTATAGGACAAATTTTCGTATTTTTCACCGTATCTCACGAACCAATGAATGAAATTCAACCAAACTTGGTATATAGTTGGAACCTGACGGGGCATAGTGCTGATTAGATTTGGGGATCAATCGTCCAGCAGGTGGCGCTGTGATCGCAAAATTTCGTATGTTTCACCGTATCTCACGAACCGATGAATGAAATTGAACCAAACTTGGTGTATAGTTGGACCCTGACATGGAAAGGGTCTGATTAGATTTTGGGATCAATCGCCCAGCAGATGGCGCTGTGATCGCATTTTATGTAAACTTTTACATGGCAGCATAGGACACAATTTCGTATAAATGTACATAATGAGCGTTATTTTAAACTTGTGATTTTAAAATTAATATGAATTATTGATAATAGTAGTAGTTAACTACGAAAAAAATTTTGTGCATGTGGGGGCACCGGTTCCCCCCCTGGGGGGGGGGGTAAATTTTCAAGATGGGTATCTTTCGGAAGGTCTCGTCAATACCTTTAAAACGAATGGTTGAACTATAAATCTGTGACAATTTGAAACAAAGTTATCGATTTTTTTACTTTTAACAAAAAAAAATCGTATTTTTTTTTTTTTTTTTTTTTTTTTTTTTTTAACGAAACTTAACCAAACTTGGTATTTAGTTGGTCCCTGACATAATTTGGTGCTGATTACATTTAGGGATCAATAGCTCAACAGGTGGCGCTGTGATCGCATTTTTTCTAAATTTTTAACATGGCAGCATAGGACAAAATTTCGTATAAATGTACATAATGAGCGTTATTTTAAACTTGTGATTGTAAAATTAATATGAATTATTGATAATAGTAGTAGTTAACTACGAAAACAATTTTGTGCATGGGGGGGCACCGGCAAGATGGGTATCTTTCGAAAGATCTCGTCAATACCTTTAAAACGAATGGTTGAACTATAAATCTGTGACAATTTGAAACAAAATTATTGATTTTTTTACTTTTAACAAAAAAAAAAAAAAAAAAAAAAAAAAACCTTAGAAAAAAATCGTTTTTTTTTTTTATTTTTTTTTTTTTTTTTATTTTTTTTTTTTTAAATATTGTTACTGGTTGAATATGTATTACTTTTAACAAAAAAAAAAAAGAAAAAAAAAAAAAATTTAGAAAAAAATCGTAATTTTTTTTTTTTTTTTTTTAAATATTGTTACTGATTGAATATGTATATAGGAAAATATAGAAGAAAGTCTTGTGGTGGCCACAACATACTATTTTTTTTTCGATTTAACGCTACTATTGTTTAAGAGACATACCCATATTTATATTTAAATTAGTACGTCGTAGCCACCCCAAAAAATTCTTCTATATGTAGTTTCACATAGTACAGTCTATTTCTTAAAATTATTGTCCGGGATTATTTCACACATTTCACTCGATTTTCATCTCAAAGTATAACGCTACATGCCTAAATAAAGTCAATTCTGTGTCCTACACAGGACATTTGTAAAATGATTTTCTTCCTTTTTAACAATTTCTTTTTTCAATTGAAAAAATAAGATAAGTTTGTTTTAAATTATCAAAGATTTACAGTCCAATTGCTCTTTTTAAAAGTATTTACGATTCTTTTGAAAGATACCCATATTGAAAATTAACAACTTCCCGGATACTTTCTTCCACAATACGATGTCCCTGTATATACAAAATTATTTTCCAGGTTGGCTATAACTATTTTAAAGTTATATATATATATATATATATATATATAAATAATGTCTATTATATACATTTATACAAAATTTTGTCCAATACTGACACATTAAAAATTATTTTAAAAAATGGTATGTCAGCTCCACCTGATAAGTGTTTGAACCCTCCCTCTCCCCAAATGCTCTAAATGTAATTAGCATCAATTTAAGTAATAGTTCAAGTAAATATCAAGTTTGTTTAATTTCAGTTCATTGCTTCGTGAGATACAGCGTCCTCGAAATTTGATATACACACATACATAGACCAGACATAGAGACATATTCTAACTAGTATGCCGTGGTCACCACAAGACTTTCTTCTATATTTTCCTATACAAATTCCCTAAGGGCAAATGAGTTATTAAAACTATTATTTATTAAAATTATCTTACATGATGAATGCAAATTATTTCCATCTTAGAAAAAAGTAACACTAAATATCCAAAGAAAGACAGTTTTATTATCAATAAATAGCATCTTAAAAATAGTTATATGCCATACAAGTGGAGATATAGCCATCCCGTTATCGAGGAAATTTCCAGTAAAGTAGCGCCATCTATTGGCCCATAAGCATCCAACTTGAATCAGCATAATGTCTCATAATAGTCTTCTTCCATATCAAGTTTTGTTTGATTATACGCAATAGAAACTCAGATATAGCCTTTCCTTAAATTGTAGAAATCGCAATGTAGTAGCGCCACCTGTTGAGCAGTTGATACCAATAGGTCAGAGGTAAAATTTGTGTCAAGGTGAACCTACACATAAATTTATATTCTTTTCTACGCAATAATTCCTTAGATATAGCTTTCCCTTAAGCTGCGGAAATCACTCTATAGCAACGCCCCCTGTTGGCCGACATGCATTCAAATTGAATCCGATAATGTACCATAATAGCCTTCTTACATATCAAGTTCTGTTTGATTATACGCAATAGAACCTGATATATACCCTCCCTTAAGTTGCGGAAATCTCTGTATAGCAGCACAACCTGTTGAGCGGTGGATATCAAAAGTTGATAGGCACTAATTTAGGTCAAGGTGCGTCTACATATTAATTTTTATACAATTTCGGACAGTAGTTTCGGACATGCCACAGTTTTTTTTCGCACGCACACACACATACAAAGAGAGAGAGATAGAGAGAGAGACTGACTGACGTTTTCTAAAAATGGTAAAATCGTTTTCTAGACCTCTCAAAACGGGTAAATCCGTCGAAAACCGGAAATCGAAAATTTTTACGAATCCAATACTTTCTTCTATTGAATGTAGAAGAAAGTAAAATTGATCAATTCGTATTCAGTTCAATACGTGTAAATCTGTCAAAAATCTGAGGTCAAAAATTTTCTTCTTGTATGTATAGAAGAATGTAAAATAAAAATTTAATAGTATTTAAATGTTAATAATCTTTAAAAATTAAATTATTTTTAAGAATGTGAACTAATACCACAATTTAATCTCCACATTATTGTACTTAAAAATAAAATAGATTCAAGCAAACACGTACTGTATCGAAGTTTGACACAAAGTTTGATTGATTATCAACCAGTCAGGAAAACTGATTCAGCATAAATGATTTTCAATATACAGTTTGTGTTGGGATAGGAATTTTGCATGTATATTTTTTCAACTTTAATACATATCTTTTGTAATTGATAGAAAGGATATTTCCCCACAGTAAAGTATACATGCATTTGATATGACATGCACAAAATGATGAATTTGTCAGTGCATGTCCCATATTATTTTATACAATATAAAAATTACTAAAAAATTATTAAAAACTATTAAGTCTTGGTTCAAACGAAATATCAATTTTGTTTAACTTTAACTTTATTTAACATAAATTTTGTTTGGTTCGTGAAATACATGGTACACAAAATTTAGGATACACAAATGCATACACAAACACAAGAAACACAGAATTTTTTTTTTAAATGGTCAATTCGTTTATAGATCATCTCAAAACGTGCAAATCTTTAAAACAGTGGAAGTCAAAAATTTTAAAGAATTCATTAATTCCTTTTATATGCTTAGTAGAAATTAAAATAAAAATTTAATTGTTTTTTAATCTCAATAAGTTAGATTTTGTTTTCTTTTTAGGTATGTGAATTAATACTACAATTTAATTTCCACATTTTTGTATTTCAAAATAAAGTAGGTTGAAACATACTTGTTCTATATCGAACTTTGTCACAAAAATTATTTGATTATCAAGTTGAACTGATTATCAACCAGTCAAGAAAACTGATAAATGATATTATATATACAGTTTGCGTTGGCATAGGAATTTCGCATGTATATTTTTTAAACTTCAATACAGTCTCTTTTGTAATTGGTTGAAACTGATACTTTACCGTTATAAAGTATACATGTATTTGATATGTCATATGCAAATCGATGAATTTCCCAGAGCATATAAAAAACATATGATTATATATAATATAAAAACTATTAAAACATTCACCGGAGGACAATTATTTTCCTTGTATGAACATCACTCAAAAAAAACTTTGTATGAAGATCATAAAATGAAAAAGAAAACGAAACATTCGTTTTGTATTGGATTTATACCACATCAGGCGTTAAATACAAAATTAAATTCATGAGGCATTATTCAAACAAAATTAAATTTTCTTTAAAAATAACGTTTCTGGTGAGTACAGGATATAGTTAGTCCTGGTGTTAATTTCTTCATATGTTCTTTATATAATTTAAAAAAAGTTGGAGGCTTTTGAAATACAGAATATCTAATTACCCAGGGAAAGATCGTAATGAAGAGATCTCAAAATCTTCTTACTTTACCCTGCTGGGCATGTGATCATTGTTTTGACTTTTCTTAAGAATACATCACTTATTTTCCTATCTTCTGTTTTCATTTGGATTTCTATAAAGCATTTACATTTATTAAAAATACAAAAAAAAAAATTAAAGGATATTTTTTCAACGCCTTTCATATCTGAAAATTACTCGTATAACTTTGCCTTCCTTGCTGCTTTTATTTATTTATTCATTTTAATATGTAATATTTTACCCTCTTTCCTTTTCTGTATATCTTGTCGCAAAAAAATTTAAAAGCTCGTCACTTGCTGCGGATTGGTACGTTGAGATTTGTTTTTTGCAATCGGGCTTAGCTTAATTGAAAGGTCATGGTTTTAGTTCTACCCATAACAATAACTAAGTGTCTAAATTAATTTCGCTGCTCGGAATGAAAATTGCCTTAGACACCATTCCAGCATATTCTTATGTAAAATGACATCCTAAATCCAAATAGGACGCCCATTTTGTCCTATCACCCATCGTGTTTTAGGAATGGCCCCCTATTTTTATCATTTTTCGGTGATTCTATGGCTATAAATTTGATTTTTAGGTGGGAGGAGGATTATTTTAATCTTTAAATATCTTCTGAAGGACTACAGATTTGGACAATTCTAAAACATGGACATTTGCGACAAGATATATATATATATATATATATATATATATATATATATATATATATATATATATATATATATTGTGGGAGGGGGGGGGATTTGCCACTGAAATTAAGCATTAAATATCTCCTATTTTTATCTGTTATTAACGTCATTTATATATATATATATATATATATATATATTTATTTATTTATTTGTTAAAGTAATTATTTTTCATTCTTTAAATCGAATTTATGGTCATAAATTTATCGAACAGGAAAAGAAATTGAGGGAGGGGGTGGTGTATCTAAAAAAAGGTGGGTGACACGGCAAAATGGGAGTTGTATTCGGATTCAGGAGGTCATTTTACATAAGAATCAGCAAGAATGGTATCCTAATCTAGATTTTTTTTTTTTTTTTTTTTTTTTTTTTTTTTTTTTTTAGAGCAGTGTTTGTAGTTTTATTTATTTTAGCTCGTCACTTGCTGTGAATTTGTACGATGCGATTCGATGGTCGCAATCGTGCTTAACTTATTCGAAAGGTCGTGGTTTTAACTCAACCCATAACAATACACTGTAAAATATAGATCCTTAAAAATAAGTATATATTATCCCAAAATAGCTCCGAAACAATATATACTTAAATTTGAAAACCATGTACTCATTTTTGAGTACACTGGCATGTCAAACATGTTGATATTGGGATTCTTATCGTTCAACCCTATTTTTGATCATGTCAATATACTCAAAAATGAGTACATGGGTTTTCAAATTCAAGTATATGTTGTTTCGGGGCTATTTTGAAACAATATATACTTATTTTTAAGAACATATTTTTTACAGTGTAGCTTCGCATTTTTTTTTTCAAATTATGTTGTTTATACAACACTGTTTACCTGTTATCTTGTAACTGGACGGCTCATTGTAAAAGTTGTGTAACTCCATATTTTCTAAATATATATGTTTTTGCTTAATTGTAACACATTTTGTCACATCTTTCATTATAAAAATTAAAAACTCCAATAATTGCATTAAAATCCCATAAATGGCATTACATGTTCTCCTCAGAAAACTGAAACTTCTAAATATTCATTATAAAAATGAAGTTTCTAAGTTACTTCAAATTATTTTTAATATAATTTATAAATTCTTACAACAATGATTTGCATTAAACACAAAAATCGATATTACTTACTTTTTCTACGCATAAATTTGAAAAAAGCTCGCAATTTCAAAATCAATTTCCAAGGAGATATTTCACTTTAACAATGAACGACCCAATTGTATGTCTGCATATTTCATATTCATTTACATGCATGTCATGCGTGTGCTCTTCCTCGTACGTAATGTATAAAGTTGCTTTATAGATACTTTAAGTTATATGAAATAAAATAAAAATAAAAAAATTAAAATTACATTTTTTATAAAATGCAATTTTCGTTTACAATGCAAATACATAATTCCCAAACACTTCCGACTTAAATTACAGAACCATATAAATACTTTTCAAAATATTTACCATATATACTTCATTGGAATACATTAAGAATAAAAAAAAAATTTTTAGTATTTTTTCAATTAAAAAAAAAAAATTACACACACATACACACACACACACAAAAAAAAAAAAAAAAAAAAAATAGTTCATAAGTTTAATACAGTCTACATAAAAAATACTTTTTTTTTTTATATGCATTTGTTATATGTGCATTAACATTTACTGACTAACATAAAGATAAACCTATTACATAATTCATCTTACTTTATCTATTATGTTTCGTGTACAAAGAAGTACTTGTGTAAAACATAAAAAAACAAAATTAAAGCTACAAAAATCTCATTAAGTAGAATATACATTTAAAACATGTTTACTCCTTTGTCACTTATCACATTTGAATAACAAATGAGCTACTAATGATGTGATGCTTTTGTAATATTTCTCGACGCTGTTATTAATTAAAATATTTTATGCTCTAAAAGTCATTATTACAATTCACTTCGTGTAATACTTATGTTTGTGATGGTATACATTTTTGGAACATATATTACAAACAACATAAAATATAATTATTAAAGTGCATTGCAGAGTATACACATGATGCAAGAGAAGTTACAATAAAAGTTATCATTAATTTGTGTGATATGCATAGTTATTTTTATTAGATTACATGGAATTTACAATGAACATTTGTAATTTGAGTCACTGACTGCACCATACGTAATGGTAATTGTTATAAGTTTTTGCTTACTTTGCATATACAAAAGGTATGTTTATTATTAATTGTTTAAATATTTTAATTGCATTAGATTTAAATTAAATAAATGATCATTTGTAATTTTATTAAAGCTATACGTATAATAACCCTTGTACAGTAATAAAATGTAATGCAATATGTTTTACCAATTAAAAATATTTTATTACTAGCTGGCTTTGTCCGCTTCACAGGTCACTATATTTAAATGAATCTTTTTTATAATAATAAATCTCATTATATATATATATATTTAATCAGTCTCAGAAATTTAAACAGTTATCGTTTGCTACAAATAAATTATTTCAGTATATATATATGTATCTGGTGTGTAACATTCACTTGATTTCCATTACCCTCTATTACATGAATTATATGTACTTTTATAGATAATGTGCTTGGACATAAAATTGACATAAAAAGGCGTAAAAATAACCAAATAGAATAGACTTCTAATAATTTTTCTAGAGAGAAAACTGTAAGAGAAAACTGATATATGTGTAAAAACTTATAAAATGAGGTTTACATATCGAGTAAAAGCAAAAATAATCAGTAGAACTATTTATTGAAACCCCCATTTCCGAAATCTAAAACTGACTTATCTAATCAGAAGGATTGTTAATTTTCCTGTAATAACGACCTAATAAGGAAGCGTGGGGTTGGTCGAAACAGTTTTTAGAAAATTAAAAAAATTTTGAAATGTTTTTACGTTTTCCTGATTATAATTGCCGTTTTCCATAGCATACATATTCCCCTATCATATTCATAAAAATAACCTTAGTTCATTTTGCTAATTTTAGCACAAAAAATATTTTTTCAAAATTATTTGCCTGTTACAATTTGCCCGAGATTTAGATCAAATTGTAGCACACGTGGGGCAAATTGTAACAGTTATGAAGGAAATACTAATAATAAAAAACGTCAATATTTCAAAACGTTTTTGCTGTCAATCATTTATTAATTTCATAAAAAAGGTACTAAATAAGTAATATTAGATTATACCTTCTTAGTAGAGCAACAATGAATTATATCAAATGGATTATTGTAAAATAAAAATAAAATTAAATATTTAATCAATATATAAGTCACTTTTTGTCAGAACTGAAGTTAATACAAAATAAAACATATTGTTCATGTTCCCTCTCACACATTTAATGTGTGCTCACATTTTGAAAATTAATCATTACACCTATACTTTTGCCTCAGAGAGGCCGTAGTCCCCACTTTTTTTTTCCGAATATACATATGTACGGAAAGTATTGTAATCATGTCAAAAATCCGAATTCGAGATTTTGGTGTTTCTATACTTTTTTTTTTTTTTTTTTTTTTTTTTTTTCAGGACACTTTCAGGGATAGGAAAATTCCGACTGTTTCACCACCACTTTTTTTCTTAGAAAAAAATTATTGCATTTTTAAATTTATATGCCTTGATTAAACAGGATAGACATTGTTGTATAAAAATAATGATTTTATTTTAATATTTCGTGTTATACTATTTCTCAATAATGGAAACCGTGTGCATTATCATGGAAGATAATTTTTTTAAATAATAATTCTATTAAATTATTTTTACTGAGTGAATTTTTATAGGAAAATATAGAATATAGTCGTGTGGTGGCCACAACACGCTAGTTATTTTTTGTTAGTAGATGGGCGTTAATATTAATGTTTTACCATTCCCAGGAAAGCTGTTCGGGAATTGAAATAAATTCCTCATAGAGATATGGTAAATAATGTATGCTTTAAGCTAAATATTCATCGCTTGTACAAGCTGTTTCATAAGTAGTACCCGTAAGCTGTACGGGCAAAACTGTTAATGGTTAACTGTGATGATACGTCTAAAGTATAAAAGGGTATGAATAAGTAGTATGATTTACAAAGTCTCTATTAGTAATTTATCTATTTAATTGGATTTAAAACTGTTATAATTTTACTGTCACATGATGCCATTTATTAAAAGCATTAAATATAGCAATAAAAAATGTTTCAGAAAATCCGTTTACTAAAATAATATCATTTAGTTAATAAATGACTCGTAGTTATCTAAATTGTTAGATGTTGTTTTATTATCCATTGGCAGATATTAAGTTACACGTGTTACATTATCGCTTTTTTGCACTCATTTTTATTATATTGATTATGTAAAACACGACATTATCTGCATACGGCTAACATGTTTAAAGTAGTTCAAAGCAAAGAAAAAAATACGAACTACATTTTTCTCCAAGATGTCATTTAATCTTTATTCTGTTATCGCATCTGTATAATTAATTATTTAGTTAATTGGTTGTCTCCCTTGTGCTTATATTTGGTCAGTTAAAATGGTTTTCTTTTAAGTATCGTTACATTAATATAAATAAAACAAATATTAATCTCTATTCATTTTTACCCTTAAATTCATGAATTTTTGTTTTTAATAAATAACATTTGAAATCAACCCGGAAATGGGTGTAGGTAATGGGAAAAAAATTCACATAATATACATATATACATATATATATATATATATACATAATCAAAGATCAAAGACCGCTACATTTTTCTAGCATAAATGTATCAGTATATGCAAAAATATAAATATTGCTCGTTACTCTTACCTTGTTTCTATCCAAAAACTAGTTTTTCTCTATATTTTTATTACTTATTTATATAAATAATCGCAATTTGTAACACTTGCGCCGAAATGAAGTTACACTCAAAAAGAAAATTTTCACAATTAAAGAAATCAAATGTCTAAGATTCCAGTTGAGTTCGGAAATGATAAAATAGTTTTGGTAAAATAAAAAATAAAAAAACCTCTGCCAAGTTTGTGTTTTATTAAAAAAAAAAAAATAATAATAATAATAATTTTTTGCTAAACTGTTTGTGCATAGCTTTGAATTGGTCCTTCTTCTACACTTTTCCATTAATATTTTTTGTTATACTATGATTTAAAGCAACAGCTTTAATAAAACAAAGAGAGTTGCGCAATCTCTTCTTATAGGGTAAAAGAGATTGCGCAAATGGGTATGAGAGACTGCGCAAATGGTTATGAAAGATTGCGCTTAATTTTAACTATAATTGAATTATCAACAATGATAATTGCACTTGAATGACATTGGTATAATTTTTTTGTAAACAAATATTTTTGTATTACTTGTAGGTATTTAAATTTAATAAATAAAAAAAATAAAATAAAACAGAAAATGAATAAATAAAAAAATAAATGAATAAATAAAAATAAAAAGAATTAAAAATTTTTATTTAAAGAAAATAAATTAAATAAGCAGATAAAAAGGCAAGACTAGATAATGAAAAGTAACAGTTAGTTACTAGATAATATATGTAACTTAAAATTAATAAAGTTCATTTTCAGTTTGAATGGTTCCTTGTTATAGACCTAATCTGTCGTTGTCTATAATCGTTGCACTCGTTACTATAAATGATGCAATTTTTATGCAACCACCTGCCGCAAGTAAAATTTATAAACGATTTCATGGGAAATCGTTTAATTAAAAAATATTTTGTAATACTACCATTCTATAAAATTTCCTAGAAAGGGTTTTGAGAGTTCAAGCAAACAATTTTGAAAACGATGCAAAATAACCACGTTTAATCTTAGACTGTTCGAGCAATGAACGTGCACATTTAAGTGGGCACTCCATTATCGATATTATAGAAGTACCTGGAGTTTCAGAGTTCCCATTGTATTATTTCCTGCCAATCTCCTGTGTGCGCAATCTCTCCTAGATTTACCTTATGAGATTTTAAACATACAATGCAGATCTACATCTATATGAATTTAAGGGTTAAACTTTCTACTTTCTCTTAACCATAGGGTTGAGAAAGTATTGTTTTAGGGTCAAATTTTCGAACATGAGTTTTGTTATACTTACACGTTCTGAAGTTCCCTGAATACGAAAATCATGTTTTTAGCGAATGGTCTGTGTGTCTCTCTGTGCGTCTGTTATCAGCATACCTCAAGAACAAATAGTAGCAGGAATTCCAAACTTGGTATTCTAAATTTGTAGCATATAGGGAAGCTACAGTAAGGTTTTCGTTGAGATGAAGCAAATAGTTTGTGTACAGGGATACCCAAAAGTATTCAAATACATTACGTTTATGGCGTAAATTGCAGGTAAGTAGAGTTTAACATCTATAGACTGCACTAAACCAAATGAAACGAATATATATATATATATATATATATATATGTAATACAGATAGTCAACTAGTCAACTAGGGAAAAAAATTGTGTCTGTAGGAGCCTCGACGACGAGGCTCCTATTTTTTTTTTTTTTAGTAGAGATGGTCAGTAGTAGAGTCAGTAGCAGTTTTAGTAGTAGAGATGGTCAACTGGGAAAAAAAATTGTGTATGTAGGAGCCTCGCCTCCCCCACTGGGGGGGGGGGAAATCCCCCCTCGAGGGGAGTAAATTTTCATAATGGGTATCATTCAAAAGAGCTCGCTAATACCTTTAAAACGAATGGATGAACTATAAATCTGTGATAATTCAAAACAAAGTTATCGATTTTTTTTTACTTTTAACGAAAAAAAACTTGTATAAAATTTTATATTGTATTCATTTCACTTGTACGAAAAAAAAAAATGTATTTTTAAAAACACAATTATTTTTTAATGACCGAATTAAATTCTATATAAATGTAGGTGCATTAATAAAACTAATTATCATATAAAACTCTTCTAAAGCCTAATTTGAATTGTTTAGCGTAGGTTTACATGACAGTTCTCTTTATCTTACCTCTTAATCCCCAATCTGTTCTTATAGTATTAAATTTCAGGGTAAGAGAAAGTCGTGTGAGTGACACCAGATTATTTTAGTAGTATTTAAATAAAGCACTATAAATATAGATATAAATCCCACTTTTATAATAACATTTCATATTTTCACATCAAACGGTACTGGAAATGCATTTATTAAAATAATATTATTTACTTAATAAATGATTCGCCGTCAGCTTAATTACTATACATAGTTTTATTTAAAAAATTGCCATTTACTAAGTATCTATTACCGCTTTTTGCACATTTTTACTTTCTTCTATATGTAATACTAGCAGACCCGGCCACGCGTTGCTGCGGCTAAGTAATACGTTGATAATTTGATAAGGTATATAGTATTTCCCCACAACTGGATTTGGCGATTTTTTTTTTTTTTTGGCGCCTTTTTGAACGATAACGAAGTCGTTCTGGATTCTTTGCAATAAAATACGGTAACCTGCATGCTTTTACTTTAGATTTATGATTTAGCTTATGATTTTATCATTTATGATTTTTAGATTTATGATTTAGCCATAATCGCCAAATCCAGTTGTAGGGAAATACTATAGTTGTTACCCACAACTATAGCTTATAATATAACTTCAGTAATTATATTCGGATAATTATTACTTCAGTATCAGTATATCCCCACAGCTGAATTTGGCGATTTTTCTTTGGCGCCGTTTTGAACGATAACGATGTCGCTCTGGACTGTTTGTGATATAATATGGCAGCCTATATGTTGTTTATTTTGGATTTATTATTTTATGTTTTTGATTTATGATTTAGCCATAATCGCCAACAAAAAATTGCCAAATATCGTTGAGGAGATATACTGATTAATATATTACTGAAAAGATTAATATATTTTAACGAAGTGGTGAGAAGATTCTGAGTATGTTAAAATTTTAATAGTAAATTCAAGTTAATCAAGAAGGAAAGCATTGAGGATTAAGATAAGAAAATTGCAAGATTTTAAGATCGCATTTTCAGCAATAAATATGAGTCAAAATTTAATGCAAAATACATATATAAATCACAAATTTAATCATGAACGTTAAATTGGTAAGTTATTAAAGAAAAATAAGAGAAATAATTAATTAACATCGATCATATAGATTAGCGTTACAAAACAAATAAACAGACTTAAACTCTTCCAGACTTTTAAATAAGTTTTAAATTAAGTTTTAAAATTTAATGTTAAATAAAACAGACTTTTAAATAAGTTTTAAAATATTGAAAGGGTTACTTTTTATTTAGATCATTATGTATAGATCATAAATTTCTTAAAGAAAACGAAGTGATACAGATTAGAATAATGCAACAAAAATTGAAAAAGCAAGGTTATGTCGTAAATAAATTTTTAACACACGTGTCACGTGAAATAAATTGTAGCATATACATAATGTATCTGATATAAGATATTAACATGTTGCAGCGGAATAAATTTCATATCTATCATCCTTGGCGGAAAAAAAATAATATCGCCAAATTATCTGGCGCACACATTTAATTCCTTTCAAAAATCATGGTTATTTTAACAACTTATATTAAGAGAGTAATGAATAATATGAAACAATATTTCACACAATACATATTACGAAAATATACATCTAGCTTGCATATTTTCGTGTTACGTTTTTGATCGCCAAATACGAAAAACTCCAAGGACGACAGAGCTTTGAAATTTAAAATTAAAATTTTGTCAATTTAACAGCAAAATAACTCAATCTAAACGTATGGACATGATAAATAATACATATCTATACAAAAATATGGGGATTAAAATCCGGAAATAATTTTCCTCGTTTTTAATAATTTTTTACAAAAAATACAATGGGCCATTAACATAAGAAATCTTTTTCTTGATTTCACAGACTGTCAGTGACGTCACACTTCGCTTGTGTATAACTACATACTTTATCAATGCGAATAAAATCTTTAAATTGATTATGACGTCAATTTTCGTGAGATGTATAATTTAACTTTTTATAATTTTTTAACGTTCACGTTTGATTAAATGTATTAATTTTTTGCGAAAGAAAATGAATTCGTATTTTTTTTTTTTTTTTTTTTTTTTTTTGGCAACAATTAAATTAATGGAACTCACAGATATTTTGGAGCAACTTTAATAAAGGTCTATAATTAACAAATAATTGCAATAAAACAATATTGTGACAATAAATTGAGATAAAAACTATCCTATCTCTCAAGTTGGACCAAACTGCACACAGTGTGCAAAATTTCATTAAAATCGGTTCCTTAGTTTAGGAGTTTACCCCGGGCAAACATCGTGACACGTAATTTATATATATATACAGATAGAGAAAGTATTGGATTCGCGAAAATTTTCGACCTCCGTTTTTTGACGGATTTACACGTTTTGGGATATCCTAAACACGAATTGATAGTTTTTAGAAAATGTCTGTCTGTCTGTCTGTCTGTGTGTCTGTGTGTCTGTGGTTTAGTGTTTTCACCGTATCTCACGAACCAATGAATGAAATTCAACCAAACTTGGTATATAGTTGGACCCTGGCGGGGCATTCTGCTGATTAGATTTGGGGATCAATAGCTCATCAGGTGGCGCTGTGATCGCATTTTATGAAAATTTTTAACATGGCAGTATAGGACAAATTTTCGTATTTTTCACCGTATCTCACGAACCAATGAATGAAATTCAACCAAACTTGGTATATAGTTGGAACCTGACGGGGCATGGTGCTGATTAGATTTGGGGATCAATCGTCCAGCAGGTGGCGCTGTGATCGCAAAATTTCGTATGTTTCACCGTATCTCACGAACCGATGAATGAAATTGAACCAAACTTGGTGTATAGTTGGACCCTGACATGGAAAGGGTCTGATTAGATTTTGGGATCAATCGTCCAGCAGATGGCGTTGTGATCGCATTTTATGTAAACTTTTAACATGGCAGCATAGGACAAAATTTCGTATAAATGTACATAATGAGCGTTATTTTAAACTTGTGATTGTAAAATTAATATGAATTATTGATAATAGTAGTAGTTAACTATGAAAAAAATTTTGTGCATGTGGGGTCACCTGTTCCAGGGGGGGGGTAAATTTTCAAGATGGGTATCTTTCGAAAGATCTCGTCAATACCTTTAAAACGAATGGTTGAACTATAAATCTGTGACAATTTGAAACAAAGTTATCGATTTTTTTACTTTTAACAAAAAAAAAAACAGAAAAAAATCGTATTTTTTTTCTTTTTTTTTTTTTTTTTTTTTAACGAAACTTAACCAAACTTGGTATTTAGTTGGTCCCCGACATAATTTGGTGCTGATTGCATTTAGGGATCAATAGCTCAACAGGTGGCGCTGTGATCGCATTTTTTCTAAATTTTTAACAAGGCAATATAGGACAAAATTTCGTATAAATGTACATAATGAGCGTTATTTTAAACTTGTGATTGTAAAATTATTATGAATTATTGATAATAGTAGTAGTTAACTACGAAAAAATTTTTGTGCATGTGGGGGCACCGGTTCCACCCCTGGGGGGGAAGTACCCCCCCGGGGGGGTCAATTTTCAAGATGGGTATCTTTCGAAAGATCTCGTCAATACCTTTAAAACGAATGGTTGAACTATAAATCTGTGACAATTTGAAACAAAGTTATCGATTTTTTTACTTTTAACAAAAAAAAAAAAAAAAAAAGAAAAAAATCGTTTTTTTTTTTTTTTTTTTTTTTTTTTTTTTTTTTTAATATTGTTACTGATTGAATACGTATATAGGAAAATATAGAAGAAAGTCTTGTGGTGGCCACAACATACTAGTTTATTTTATACTGATTATCTAAAACGAGTCTTTATCTGCAAAGAACACACCGGTTTAAGTCTGTGAAGAAGGGTAAAAAAATATTACAAACTGCAATATTTTCTAAATGATACAATCTCTATACGCAATTAAGGATAAAAAACAATAAAGTTATCTTTGAAGTTATATATTGATACGCGTGCGTCATATATTTATTAGATTTTTATATTTTGCAATAAAGAACATAGATTATATACATAGATAATTAAATTCCATGTTTTGAATAAAAGAATTTACATATACCTATGAAAAATATCTTCATTTTCAAGATGATACAATTTGTATACGGAATTTACGTTTCGATATAGTAAACATAAGATGCATAGTCCGTTAGCAATATTCTGTTTGAATATTTGTGCGTCAACTCCCAATGACTACAAACATACAAATATAGAAGAGGACGTGCAATTGAATGTCCTTTATTATTAAATGCGGAGGGTATAACAAAACACAGAAATACGTAACAGGTTGTCAAAACTTTAATGTGCAATTTATTTAAATATATGTTCATTTTATATTTGTTTTAATTGATAAAATGTAACTAAAAAAAAAAAATCTTCTACATTTTCTATTATATAAAATATAATTTATTCGGGTAATAAATTCAACTGTAATAAATAACACAAGGCTATAAAATTATTCACACATTTTTAAACTTTTTTTTTTTTTTTTTTTTTTTTTTTTTTAAGCGGTTTTAGAATAAACATGTTATATGGTACGATAAAATTTCTTGGACATGCTTTACAATACAGAAAAATGAACAATTAAATACTCTACGTACATAACAATGCTTTTCAAAATTTTTTTTTTTTTTTTTTTTTTTTAACACAGAAGCAATTTTTTATATTACTTCATTTTAAACATAAAATAAAAGCATGTTTTCCGTTTAGATTTCATGTTTAGTTAAAATCATAATATTTTTCTGAAACTGCTTTGCTATTATTATAACATGCTGCATAGTTTTGCATATTTTTTAACTTTTTTAACTTTTTTTTAATCTAAGAAATAATATTCTTGCAAAATCTGTATTGATTAATAATTATTGAATAGCATTTAATGATTTTTTTTAAATTCTGCATCTTTCTCTGATAAATATGTTGTTTGAAGTTTTTTTCTGCTTTTTTTAGTACGGAGGACTGTTTGTTTCAATATACGGATAAAACGTTATCACCAGTTTTATGATAATTGGACATTTATCGAAATCGAAAATTAATCAAAATTACAATTGAATTTTGAAAGCGATGTTATAATTTGAAAAAAGAAAATAAAAGAAAACTAATAGTCCCACGTACTAAACTAAATTCTTCTTTTGCCAGAATTTCACCAAAATCTTTTTTTTTTTTTTTTTTTCTGAAAGAAAAAGAAAAAGAAAGAAAATTAATAATAATTAGTATTGAAATGGACAGTATCGAAAAAGTGTAATAAGCAAAAATACATAATTAATTTTAATTTTTGATTGTTGCCAAAAAAATTTATCAGTTGATTTTAATATTTTTTGAAATGAAAATAAATTCAGGCGTAAATATTAAAATTTATATAAAGCCTCTGTGAGCAATTAAACTTGCAGGGTAAAATTGACGTCATTACAGTTCTAAAGGTATTTATTATTATTATTATTATTATTATTATTATTAAAATTAATTAATTAATTAATTATTTGTTAGGGCATTAGCTTAAGAGCTTCTTAGCGCCTTTTATTTATTTATTTTTTTAATACCTATAATTTGTACTGTTTAATAACTTTACGGTATACTCCTGTTAACAAATTATAAAAGGAAAAAATACATATTTCTTAAACAGGCGATACAATCAATTAGTTAATTTTATTATTTTTGAAATATAAAACAATACAAAATTCAAAAGAATATTGTGTAAAAAATACCATTTATACATGGACAGTGTTTTTTTTTTTTTTTTTTTTGTATCTTTACTAATAAAACTGAAAATATATTTGTTAAACAACTAACATATATTAGAATGTTTTCTACACAAACAGAAAATATCTTGCAACACACCAAATGAAACATACACACCCTACTCTCGTATTTGAATGATTCTGCGTCGGCAAATTTTCTTTAATAATTAATAAGGTTTTCTAACGACATAAAACGCAATGTTACTTACTATTACACACAATATAAACAATGCCTCATGAAAATAAACAGCATTCAACATTTTAGCATGACAATTATTACGTAAATCAAAGTACATATACGTTTATGTAGATTACACGATTTTTAAAATGACGTTTTCCATTTATTCACAAAAATATTAGAAAGCATCATGTCATGTAAACGAAAAGAAAACGCCATGCATTTGTAGGTTGTTAAATAATTAATAATTTATAACTTTATCTATTGTTTTACAAAAATATCGTATACGAATTACCATGATCAATGTTATTCTTTTTTCCTCAAAATATATCTAAGTATTTTTATTGCATCATCTTTTTTTTTTATATTTTGTTATAATTCTTGTGCTAAGTTACAAAGATATATTACAAAGATATCATTTTTAATCTGAATATTTTTTATAATTATCTGTAAAACTTGGTACTACATAAATATTACCTTCATTCGCCATTAATATGTATCTAACTATCTAAGAAGAAAACCAAAGAAAGAAAACATTTAATGCATAGTGTCCATTATAAAACATTTTTTTTTTCTTTACAAATTTAAACACTACAAGATGTGTATTAAAATTAATATTCATTTAAACTCTTTTTCTAAGACGATTTTCAACTCAGAAAAGTACAAAACTAAATGTCCAAAGAAAATAAATTTTATGGAATGCATAAGACGTCTTAATAAATGAGCTTTCCTTTTTATTTTTTTATTTTTTTGTCTCGTTAAAAATTTAAAAAAACGATAACTTTGTTTTAAATTACATTGCTTGGCATGAAAATTGCCTCCAACACCAATTATTATGTAAAATGACCCCTGAATCTGAATATGTTGGCTATTTTGTCCTATCACCCACCGTTATTTGGATATACCCATATTTTTACCACTTTTCGGTCATTTTATGACTACAAATTTGATTTATAGTAAAGAAAAGAAATATTTTAACTGTTAAATATCTTCTGTGGACCTAAAAAGGTTGAACGTTCTATAAAATGAACATTTGCAGCAAGGGAAAGATTTAGGGGGGTTTTGCCACTGAAATTATAAGTTACATTTATTACATTTTATAAATCAACTATTATTATCACTTATTTTACACAATATATATATATTTTTTTATTTTTTAGAGTTAAAATAAATTTTCCATTCTCTAAATCAAATTCATGGCCATAAAATTATCGACGAGTTATAAATATTGGGGGTGGAGACGGTTGGTGATGGGGCAAAATGGGGGTCTTATTCGGATTCAGGAGGTCATTTTACATAAGATCTGCAGAAATGGTATCAGGGCTCTTTTTCTTTTTCAGCGTAGTGTTATTACAGATTTATAATTAAACTATTAGTTTTAAATTTATTGACGAGTTCGTTCGAAAAAAAAAACTGATATCTTAAATTTAAACCCCCTTGGGAGGAGGGAAAATGATGCCTCTAGATCTAAATGATATTGCCTAGTTGATTATTACAATTATAAATAATTCTTTTTAATTTCATGTATATATATATACAGGGTGATTAAAAAAAAACTACCTCGATACATGAGACCATAGCTACCATACCGTTCCGAGAAACTGAATAAAAATTTGGTGGAAGGTATTTTGAGGTATGCGCTCAAGAATTATATAAAAAACAACAGTTAAACTCTAACAGTTACGGTTACAGTGATAAAATTTCGAAAATTTCAAATGGCAACACCAATTTTTTTTTTTTTTTTTTTTTTTTTGAATGGGATCTCTATAGCACAAAACCATAAATAGCATTGGAACGGTACCTCTGGCATGAAAATCACCAACGCTAGGCATACTAAGAAAAAAAGAGAAAACAGCTGTGATTTGCCTACCAGAGCACGACTTTCATTTTCTTAATGACGTCACATTTCACACTGAGTCTTCGGCTCTCACTAAAGTCTACTGATTCTGCTTCGAAGAGAAAAGAAGAGACCATGATATCCTTAATTTCATGTAGGCCTACTGAATAAGGGTATTAATTTCGTTGTTAGTCGTAAGACATCGTCATCACTGACGTCATCACACTAATTGATAAATAAGGCATTTTGAAATGCGTGATATGTATCTTGCTTTCCTGCTCTGTGAACTATGTGCCGCTTACTGGGAAACATCATTATCATCATCAAAATCGATTTTGATTGCCATTTATTGAAACTGTGACACTGATCATTGACGGAGTATCAGAATATTAGAGGAAACGCGCGCTTATGACGTGAGTGACATCACTTCCTGAACGTGCCGCTGCGAACGGCGCTTTAGAGAGAAGAGTTCAGATTCGACGGAGAGTTGACGAAGCTTGCGTACTGGACGGACGCAATGCTTCTATTTAATAACTTTGATTTTATGTTTCGACGTATTTAGAATGCTAAGACGTAAACAATTTTTGTCACGAACAGTACGACGTCGACGGACATTACCAAAGTAATATCCTGATTTGCCAATGTTTTTCTGTATATACTGTAATATATTTTAACACTTAAAATCAGTTAAATGGAATCGGACGACACTTTGCAAGGGTATATTCCTGTACGCAATTTAATTTTATATGTATGGATCACTTAGAAACTGTAACTAGATTCATAAAGAGAGACAGAAAATTTTTGATCATGCGCTGTAAGTCTTTTGTCAGTAAAACGCACAGAATAGAAAATCATTGCGATATTTTACTTTTCTGGAATAAAGGAGTTCAAATATTCTTTAGAATGTTTTACGTGTGTACGTGTAGGGAAGAAAAGGGTGTCAGAAACTTTTATTACTACAGGATGGATATTTTCAGTCAGAAATTTCGCGCCTTTATTATTTACTGTTTTTCACCTTCAATAAGAGATTTTTTTTTCTTTGGCACCAAGTAATATATATATATATATATATATTTATATAATATATATATATATATTAAATTGAAATAAACACACACACACACAAAAAAAAAAAAAAAAAAATGCTTTCCGTGTGTGCATGGAAAAAGTGGGTGGCATATGTATATATTGTCCAACTATCATGTGAAAACGGCTCGAGGGGATTCAACGGCACATGGCAGAGGTTTAGCCCTATACCTAACTTAAGATTTTGTCTATCGAATATTTCAAACTTTTATTTCATATAGAGATACAGATAAAGCACTTTCGCATGCGCACTAAATCATTAGTCAGTAAGACACATGGAATGGAAACAGATTTGTGATACATTTACGTTTCAGAGATCAAAGAAGCCAAAAAATGCTTTCAGAATATTTTCTGTGTACTTGTAGAAAGAGTCTCTAGAACATTCTTTTGTCCGGACATCACAAATCGGCTGGACAAAATTAATGTCACTTGCCAAGGGTTTACTCCGGTAGCCAATTTTAAATTATATATATATTTGGGTCATTTACAAATTTTAAATAGACTTAGATATAAGGGCTGGATATTTTTTAGCATGTGTAATTAGATTTTTCTCAGTAAAACTGATAGAATAGAAAATTATTGCGATATTTTACTTTTCTGACATAAAAAGATTCATATTTGTTTAATAATTTTTTAAGCGAGTATGTGTAGAGGAAAAAAGTGTGTCAAGACCTTTTAATACTACAGGACTGTACATTTCAGTCTGCCATTTCGTGTCTTTATCATTTGCTTTGTTTCACTTTGAATATGACAAAGTGTTTTTTTTTTTTTTTTTAACTTCGCCAAAAAGTAAAAAAAGTAATATATATACATATTAAAGCGAAACACTTTTACAATGTACTTACTTGCCCGTTACACAGTTTAAGCTTCAATGTATTTTGCCACGGTGATGACACCTTAAAGCATATTTTATTTTTAGCTCAGAAAAAAATGGTTTTCCTTTATATATATATATATATATATATATATATATTCGTTCTCTAAATAAAAATAATAATAATAATCCTACGATAGTTCACTTTTGTGTGCTCCTGTATTTTGTTGAAAAACCACAAGGCTACAAAATGTACTTTGTTTTTAACTATGCAGTAAGAAATCTCCTAAAAGTATATTTAGAGCTTCACTTCTAAGGAGAATGCATTAAAAGGGTTGCATTTCTATATCCTTGTATATTGTCTATACATTGCATACGCATTTTATATTATATGACAAAATACTTATAAAAATCAAACTTTACATTAGAGAAAATCTCTCTTTTATTCCCTAATGCATGAGGAAGAGTTCAAGGAGCTTTGAAAATCTATAAATTATGCTAATTTTACATTATTTCAGAGTACAAATTGTTTTGTGCGTCTGTTTAATATATAGTAATTACGTTATGTTGTTAGTGTTGTATAGCGATAATAAAATATACTTTAAAAAATACCTGTAAAAAACGTTTAAAATATGCAATTCCAACATTTTCCAATTATAACCCTTTAAATATCAGAATACATTTTGTAGCATCTCAATAATTTATTTTTATTACTTTCGAATATATTTTGCAAGGAGCGACGATTTTTATTTCTTTGTTATCAAATAAATCTCGGGATATACAGCATGAAAATCAGACAAAAATATCGATAAAATAGAAGCCATAAGAAAATATAAAAAAAGAAAACCTAGCCCAACTTAAAATATGACTCTAGAAAACTTTATTGATATCCAGTAATGTATTGGACTGTTTTTTTGTGGTGTTTTAAATATTATTCAAATTATTAGATATTCTATTGATAATATGATTTTGGGAATAAGAATAATGTTTATGTTAACTCAATTATCTTTTATACAGTGTAAAGGTATAAATATACTTTTTAGAGGTATTTATCATATAATATACTGTATTTAAATGCTTTTAAATTTCCTAATATGACCCATTCGTACTATAAACATTCCTTTCAAAAGACAATATTCCATACCGAACTAGAATAATTTATAATAGTTTCAAGGCATTCTTAATATATTTACAAAAATTTAAGCGTAGATGGATGGACATACAGAGAAATTGAAGTCGTAAACACTTTTAAATTTTGTGAGAATTTTTAAAAGAAAATTTGGGTAAACGAAATTTTTTCGTGACTATAGTATGATGAGTCAAACTAATTTTTAAAATTTCTTTTCACACAAAATTTTATTGCATTGTAACAAATAGCTTACTTTTCATTGTATCAAAAGAAAATCTCGACTTAAATATTACGTGAAAATAGTATAAAATCTCAAACATTATTTGAAAAGCTTTTGTGCATTACAAAGCCGCTGTTGATCCCATAGACTCAATATTAAGGGCCCGCTTCACTCATTGCCGCTGGAAGCCGGAGCTAATGTTATTCTATGGGAAATTTTTCTTTATAAATAACTTAGTAACTAATACATATTTTTGAATTCTGTTTTCACATTCTGTAAATTTCCAGCTGTTAAACTGACGGACCTTTAAAAAAAAGTTTTTTTTTTCTTTTTTTTATATTTTATTTTGAAGCTGCAAAATACGAATTTTTAATATGAGAAATTTTTTCATTTTGCAATTTCAAACTAAAATATAAAAAATTAAAAAAATACATTTTTAAAAAAGGTCCGTCAATTTAACAGTTAGGAGTTTTCTGAATGTGAAAACAGAATTTAAAAAATATGTATTAGTTAATAAGTTATTTGTAAAGAAAATTTCCCCATAGAATAACATTAGCTAGGGCTTCCGGCGACGGTAAGTGCGGAGGGCCGTTAAATATTGCAACACTTTTCTCGTTCTTATACACTACCTTTCCATTAATGCCCGGACACTTTCAATTTGAGACATTTTAAAACTATCTCAAAAAGTACTAAACAAATCATTTTGAAGCTTCAGGAGAGTGAAGAACTTATTATTCTTCATATATTTTAGTTAAAGTTTCGAGCCGAAAGTTATAGTGGGACAGGTAAAAAAATAATAATAAAATTATACATTTAAAAAATTAAAGAACACGCTTTTATTGAAATGTGAAGTAAAAAGCACAAAATATCTATCATTATAGTATTAAAATTCAGGGTAAGAAAAAATTGTGTGAGTGGCAAACCATTTTACACGGTGATTATAAAATAATTTAGAATTAAACAAAAACCATTTTTAAAATATCTCCCCTGACTGGGCTCGAACGTTAGACCTTTAGGTTCATAGCCCGGAGCATTACCTCACAGCCACAGCGTTCATGTAGTCTTTTTTTTACAATATATATTTTTTGTTTGCTCCCAGAGCGGTTACAAACATACATACAGGGTGAAGCTATTAAAGCGTGTTAAATAATATTATAGTTTTAAAAAACTAAAGAACACTCTTTTATAGAAATGTGGACTAAGAAGCACAAAATATCTAACTTAGTACTAAAATGCGGGGTATGAGAAAATCGTATGAGTGACACACCATAATATTTACATACAATTTATTCTTTAATTAAAATAATTTAGAATTAAACAGAAACCATTTTTAAAAAATAACCCCTGACTGGGCTCGAATGCTAGACCTTTAGGTTCGTAGCGCGGCACTTTATCTCACAGCCACAAAGTTCACGTAGGGAAAGTCCTTTTTTACAATATAAATTTTTTGTTTGCTCCCAGAGCGGTTACAAACATACATTATACATACAAACGTACAAACATACATACAGGTGAAGCTAATAAAAGCGTGTTAAAAAAGAAAGAATGTGTTCGGTATTACCCAGTAAAAAGTAAATCCTGAAATGCGACCTGGTTGTGCCATGTGATTATAGAGCTCTTTTTTTCATTATCTGTTTAAATTTTTATGTCTCTACCGCCTATAATAATGAAAATATAAAGGTTCCTTTAAGAAATTGCAAAAAATATTTTCACTTTTTTAGCCATAACACACAAGGTCTTAAACCCAGCGCAAACCTATTTTCAGAAAACTCGCCATACAATATCAGACACAGCATACTGCAATCAGAATGAAAAAAAACATTAAAAATCTAATGAAATATGAGTATTTTTACTAGATAATTTCTAAATAGAAATGGCGTAAGTTTTAGCGAAATTTCATTTGCATAATTTAATAGCCAAATGTGTATTGAGCTACTTATATAAAAACTCCAAACAAGTGTCGTGTAAACTCAAAAAGTTCTACGCCATAAAATGAACTGAATTTCAGCTGTTTCCCAAAATAAGAAATTGACAAGGGGTTTTCACAATATTTATTCACAATCATAGAAAACTGTATTACCATTCATTGGATCAAAATAAATGTGTGAGTAAAACCTCTTATAGTTTATTTATTTATTTATTTTTATTTTATTTATTTATTTATTTATTTTTTATTTTATTTTATTTTATTTATTTATTTATTTTTTATTTTTTTTGAGAGAGAGAGAGAAACTGAATAGCATATCTTTCTATGACGTAGAGCGTCTGAGATTGTTTAAGTTTATTATTTCTTAAGTTTGGTTTAGAAGTATTATATAAATTAAATAAGATATTTTTTATTAGTTAATTCTGAAGATGTTGATATGCAGATTTAACACAAATTGACACTTAAAATTCGAGAACGAATAATTTTCAATTAATCGACCTTGTTTTTTATGAAACACTCAGATAAAAAATGTTGTGAGTTATTTTAATTTGTAAAAAAACTTTAC
The DNA here is from genome assembly GCA_963930645.1 of Salticus scenicus. Classification (NCBI taxonomy): domain Eukaryota; kingdom Metazoa; phylum Arthropoda; class Arachnida; order Araneae; family Salticidae; genus Salticus; species Salticus scenicus. Next base: position 228,306,707 of record OZ005659.1, on the reverse strand, counting down.
TCGCTTGGAATTTGTTTAGTTCTTCTTAAACGTAAGGATTTAGCAATTGCTTTAATTATAAGTTGTATTTAGCTCTTTTTCAAAATATGCTTTTACTAGCCCATTCTTGTTAGTGTTGAGAACTTACCGATAAAGAAAAATTATGTGAATTTATTAAATTGCTTAGTTAATTAGTAAATTATATATTAATAGTTTTTAGCTGTAATTAGTAAATTACAACTACATATACATTTAGGATTTAACCCTTTGCGGCGCAAGACAATTCGGATCATTTAAATTATACTGCCAAAGGAATTCATGAACTAAATTATACTAAAAGAAATTTTAAATTTTAAGGCAAAAAAACCCGGCATTTTCTGACATGTTATAAACGTAAATTTTTGCTAAATATTTTCCGGGATGAATTTTAGCAGCTGGATCTTAAATTTTGCGTCCCGTCCTCAGAGCGAGGACAGCGCACGATAAGGGTACACAAATACAGGGCACGTTAAACTAATACAAATATTTTCTATATAATAATCCTTAATAAACTTTCTTAATTCAAAATATAAAGAAACTGTGCAGGGTACCATAATAAACATAAGTAAATAAACATTTAAAATGGTAAAATAAATTAAAAGGTAAGCACTTTCATTCAGTTAAAAATGTTTACAATAAGTTTACGTATGAAATTCATTATATATCTTAAATTTCCCGATTATAAATAGATTTAACCATATTTATACTTAATTTAAAAAGTAGTGTAATAGAAAAACTTTATTATAATTTTATTTTCATACAGCTGCTGTAAAATATTTTATTATTTTTAAATAACAGTGAATGTTTCATTAAAATAGATTACTTTAGAATTTTTTCTTTTTCAGGGACTTCGCTGCTAAGTTTATTTACATAATATAAATCACGTGCGTACATAAAAATAAAGTTTACGTAAAGAGTTCGTTTATATAAATTTATTTTAAAGGTCATAGTTTAAATTCTTTACCATTTTAAAATTAACAATACAAATTTCATTTATATTTCGTCACATTAAAAGTAAGCGGAATTGTAATTGAAGATTACCGTAAGTGGCAAAATAGATGAGCATTCATTTCTATTTTAATATAGAAAAATATCAACATATAATTTTAAAATTATAAAAATAATTTTTACAAGAAATACTGTTTAAAAATGGAATCAAAATTAGAAAAAAAATTCATTTTATATCGTGAAACATAGAAAATACCTTAAATTTAATGGAATATGATTCACTTAGTTCTAAGAAGTAATGTTATAATTAAGAAAAAAATCTGAAAACATAAAAGAAGTTTATAAAATGAAAATTACTGTAGAAACATATTATGAAAAATTAGTGTGAATTTACTCTAGAAATAACATAATAAACATTATTTTCTTAATGTCCGTGAATGCTAAAATTCGCACGTTCACTTACTATTAGGCATACATTAACATTTTTCAATCATTAATGGTAAACAAAAGATCATTAACAACTACAATACAAATGAATATACGCAAAACAATTTTTTTATGTTATATTTCTAATATATACTTTGGAAATAAAATAAACATACTACTGGTTTGCATTCATATATTTAACAGCATATTTGTGTCGCTATATTTTTGCAAATGTTCAGTAAGAGGATAAATTTAATTAATGTTATAATTTACAGTTAATTAGGATTACTTTTCATTTTCAGTAATTGAGAATGGGTGAGAGTAATTCTAATAAAATATTTTATTTGAAAACTGGCCGCAAAGGCCGATCCAAATTTCAGAAAGATTTAATAGTTTAGCGGTAAATTTAATTAATTAATCATTCGCCTTTCGCTGATTGAAGAAAGACTTTGAATAGAGGGTTGTTTAAAGTAACCGTCCATGAATGTGTATAAAATTTATTTATTTTTAATATTTTAATAAATATTTGAAAAGCATAAATATTAAAAGAAATGTTATATTCTGGAGAAATGCTTTAAATTCGTGATTTTAAAAAGTCAAATTTAAAGGACACAAAAGCAAAGCAAAATATATTTTCTTGTTTTATTTTATTTGATGCAATTAAAATGTCATTCAAGCATAGAAAAAAAATAATATGTATATATGTATATATATACATATGTATATGTATAGTAATATATAAATGCAGAAATATATAAACAAATGAATGAAATTAAATGTAGAAATATAAATACACAAATGAATGAAATTGATAATTTTATAAAATATTTTTAGTAGTTTTTGTGTATGTTTGAGTATGTATTATATGTATGTTTGATTTCTCTTCAGTTATTGGTGGTTTTCTGTTTGGTGAGAAGTTGGGGGCTAAGGATAGTTATTAGCTTATAGCTACTGTCCTTTCAGAAACTTCTCATTCACCCCTACACTGAGGGGCCTCCCTGATGAAGATCTCAGTGTTTTTTGGGGTATAATTTCATTCATTTGTGTATTTATATTTCTGCATTTAATTTCATTCATTTGTTTATATATTTCTGCATTTATATATTACTATATCAAAGTTTTGCATTTCCTTTCGCTGCAATCTTGCGCATTGGTTTGTAATTCTCCTATTGGTTTTTCTTATCAGTAAAACTTATATTTTTATATATTTTTCCTGTCAATTGTTTTCTATGTATATATATATATATATATATATATATATATATATATATGTATATACAGTTGTTATGGTTATATTTAAGTTGTTTATCATGATTTGTTGTTTTCTGTTTTTTTAGCATTGCCGTGATAAAATATGACTTACTTATACGTATGTATATATAGAGAGAGAATTCTGTGTATATATATATATATCAGTGACATATTCAGTATAGAGAAAATTCAGTGTATATATATCTCAGCCCCTCCCGAAATTTTGTAGAAAGTTTTAAAAAATAAAGATTAAGAGTAATATGCATGGTTTGTGTACACAATTAAACATTATCGAACTTAACTTAATCCTCCTCACTTAATTAAATTTTATTTTATTTTTTTTTTTTTTTTATATTAAGACATAAAATGATTACTTATGTTTTTTTTTTTTTTTATTGCATTATTTTGTATTGTCAACATTTTTAAATTTTAACTTGAAATATATATATATATTTAAGAAATATTATAATACCACAATGTTTTTAAAAATCACATATTCATTTATCACAAAAATGTGCCTTTATTTAGTGTTAAACAGAGCAATTTTATGATTTCCCTCTAAAACAGTGAAAATATTCTTTTGCATTCAGTGAAATAATATGTTGCTTCTTAAGCATTTTTGACATTTCAATGCATGTGGTTTTTTGATTTGTTAAAATTTAAATGTTTTAGTTTTTGAAATTTATCCTGATTTAATAAGGTTTTCACTCTAAATACACATATATGTAACTGATATAATAAGTACTTTTAAAGTTCTGATATGTATAATTCAATATAATTGTAATATGTATAATAAAATATAATAATATGTCATTAAAATATTTCTTAAAAACGTCTTTCAACTTCCATTACCCTACTACCGTAGGTAATGGAAGTATTGTATTCGGTCTGAAAAATCAGTATTGTGATTTTACCTGATTTACACTTTTTAAGACCCCCTGAGTGCAAAAAGGTGGTTTTTGGCAATTGGTCAGTGTGTATGTGGAGAATTTTCTAGCGATTATATCTCGGAAACTAATAATGATAGAACTACGAAACTTTAGAATTGAAACAAGTCTCGTGTACAGATAAATTTTCCAAACCGGAAGTTCAAATTTGCTGTATAAACACTCTATTAGATGTCCTTTCGAATGATATAGGAAAATTTATAGGTGTCTTGTATAAATAGCTCAATTTCAGGTCTCGCAAGGGCCGTTTCTTTAAAAACAGCTGTACGGATTTTTTTTTCAAACTCGTCATACTAATTCACTTTTAAATATGCTTTTTTATGTAATTATTCTTTTCCTGTCAATAATTGAATTTTGGTAAACGTTGGTATCTTAAAAACGGCTTTAACGATTTTCTTGGAAATTGTTATATAAATCCATTTCTTTCCTATGTATCACGTAGTTATTAGAGGAAAATTAACAGCTATCCTGTTTAGGTAGGTCAAAAGTTTAGGTAGATCTCGAAAATCGGTGTTTCAAAAAATAACTCTACCATTTTTTTTTTCTTATTTTTTACCTCGCTATATGTTACTCGCTTATTTTTTACCTCGCTTCGTTTTATACGTCTTTACATGTGTATAAAAATTATCTTACCAGAATGTTTCTACTTCTTTAGGTCACTTTTATATCTTCTGATCACATTATCTCCAAAAAAATGCATATAATATGTGTAATAGTGGGTAATGGAAGTCGTGGGGATGTTTCACACCAGATCTTTTTCCTACAGATTTTAACTGATTTAGTCAAGTGTTCTTCCAAAATAATTTTGAATTTTCAATTAATGCTATTTCTTTTAAATAATTTGCCTTAAGCACTTTGAAAGAATTAGATTTTTTAGGTCTTCTAAAGACATAAAAGAAGCATGTGCCTTCATTATTTCACTTTCTAAAGCATCATTATAAAATTACAAAAAACTGAAAACTAAGGAAATTATTTGGACATCAAAATTGAGTACTATACCATTTTTACTTTTAAATCCATTTGCATCAAAAAGACATCTATCTACATTTACAAAAGACGATTTTCAACTGCCACACATTCTGAATAATAATCGTATAAGAAAATGCATTTGTATTCCATGAGAATTTCAGATACTTTTTACGATTCGAATCCTTTCATCTTCAAATTCAAAATCTGTGAAGAAGGTAGTAAATTGATCCCGGTACGTGTATTGGAAAGATAAAGGTAATGATTGCGATGACAATGTACAGATTTTGATTTAGAATTATCTGTATGTTTGGAGATAATGTCAAGCACGTAAAGTAATTGATAAATTTTACACTTATCTATCTATCTATCTACCTATATATATATATATATATATATATATACATGTATATGTACATATATATATGTATAGATAGATATATATAATGTCTCATAAGTCTGTAGACATTTTAAAAATTACATAAAGATTAAAAATTGAAGGAGTTGGTAGAATTGGTAGAATTAAACGTGTTTTGCGTAAAAGCCATTTTCGTAAAAAGGGATTTGTTTGGGGGGGGGATAAAGAAAAAATAATAGTTAAATTTTTCATCACTAGAGAACGCTGTACGTGAGCAAATCACATATTTCCGTGAAAAACTATATTTATTTGCATGCACATGTTTCCAGGCATATAAATGCTATTCTACGTAACTTTCATAACCACAAATTAAATTTTGCAAACGAATCAGAAAGCCGCTAACTTCAGCGCCAGTCGGCGGTTCTTACCAGACGGAAAACGTCTTCATCAATAATGCTTGTCAGCATCACAATAAACATTATATATGCACAAGTAGTAGGCAAAGTTAGAAATAAGATGTGTTAAAGTAAAATCGTGCAATATTTAGAATCCTGATTTGCATATTTCGGGTTATGCATCCGTGTAGCTCCCTCTATCAACGAAAAATGTAACTGTTTTTTAATTTACAAAAAAAAAAAAAAAAAAAAAAAAATCCCCTTTCGCAAAAATTCCCTTTCACAAACCGCGTTCAATTCTACCAATTCCTTCAAGTTTAATGGATTTTTAAAATGTCTACAGATTTATGAGACACCCGGTATAGATAAGCATTTTATGTAAAACCTTATTTCTTCATACCTTATAAAATTAAAATACTAACTGAGATACATTTTTATAGATGTTTATAAATTCATTTTTTCTTAAGTAAGGTGTTCCTTGAAGGTGCTCTAAGGTGCACTTCTAAGGTAACTAAGGTAACTTATGTACATAGCTAAAGTACTTAACGTAGACCTTTAGAGGTAATTTAAAAAAAATGCATGCATTTTTTTTAGTTTTTTTTTTTTATTATTATTATCTTTTTTGAATTTTTGAATTTGTATTAAAAATATTTTAATAATTAATAAAGCTCGAAAAAGAATTTTTTTTTTTTTTTTTTTTTTTTTTTTTTTTTAAGAAATCAGTAAAAAAACTACGATTTGCCTAACAAAGAACAGTTACACAAAACGTAAAAAAAAGAAAAAAAATAATAATATAAAAAAAAAAAAAATAAATAAATAAAGCATTTGACTCAGAAGAGTATGTTTTAGAACTACTATTAGAACTACTATTATAAATTTATATATGGTAGTTTTTAGGGGTTGTGTGTGCTATAAAAATTACTGCTTTAAAAAAATTTCCACACATTTCTAACTTTTAACTTTAGAAAATAAATAAATTTTAAGATATTTTTATAAAAAATATTCAAAAGCTAGATATTAACACGTATCCCAAATTTTATAACTTTTGAGTGTAAGAATGCAGGAAACATCCAGTTTTGCGGTTAATCGTACACACAGATAATGTAAAATAGCGGAAAAATGTAATTTGAAATCTAAATGCATCAAATTTTATTTTAAATATTTTACTTATTAAATTAACATTTGTATAAATTATGAATATTAAATAAAATTTTTTATTCTGGAGTGAAAGCTTTGTATTATTATTTTTTTTAATGAATTCGAAAGATATAAATGTAAAAGTATACACACACACATATATATATATATATGTATGTATATATGTATATGTATATGTATATATGTGTCTGTGTGTGAGTGTGTGTGTGTGTGGTCTCTGTAGTATCAGAAAGTAACAAATAGTATCAGAAAGTCCAAACTCGGTATTGAAAATCATTAAATTCTTTGTTCAAATCAAGAAAATGGTTCGTTTACAGGATATCCAAGACATTTCAAAAACATTATGTTTATGGACTAAAAGCACAGGCTAACATCTATAGGCTGCACTGAATTTATTTATAACAAATGCCAGGCTTTAACAATCAAGCCATTAGCTCTCTGGCCTCCCAATATTTTTGAACAATACAACTAAAACTTTTAAGTGCAAAACACGTGTCGATACAATGAGAAAAAAATACATATACCGCTTTCATCTAGAACAAACAGGCGGTCCTTTTCTAAATCCCTAAACTAGGAATATAGATTTCTGAGCTATAGGTATAAGGCATTCCAATACACTGAGAAACGATTCTATAACTAACATCTAGAATCTAAAATGTGGCTCTAGAAAAAATAGTTCCATGTCATCATTAAATATTTTTTTCTAGTCCCCTTCGAAAGCGAATTCTAGAGACCTCTATTAGAATTCTTGAGCGTAGGTCTATACTATCGAGGACAAACCTATTTGAAAACATCACCAAATGAATGTGAATACAAAAGGCGGGCTTCAGCAGTTATAAACTTTTGTTTATGACCCGATTTTCTAGAATTGAGCGAGAATTTCTCGTAATACAAAATATTAGGTATATTGTTCCACGATCTAGAATTGTGTAGATTAGAAATTCTCGACCTTTTTGTCTGTTCAGTTTATTGGCGTGCCTTATGCGCATAGCTCAGAAATCTATATTTCTAAATAGTTTAAGGATTTAGAAAATGACCATTTATTCATTCTAGATGAAAGCGGTATGTTGTTTTTTTTCTCAGTGTATGTAATATCCATTGAGGATCCTGAGTCACAAAGACAACAAACCGGAGAGTCCTTTAGTCCGATTCTAGAAAGATGATCATGGCTACATTAAATGAAATGAAATGAACATTTAATTTTTATATCATAAAAGCATATTTCGTATTGAATATATCATGAAAAATATTTACCATTCGTTTACAAAACCACCCAAAAGAAATAGAATATAGTATAACTATACTTGGAAATTGACGAAAGTGCATTTCAGGTTGTGCAATGTGTTATTACTATGGAACAATATTTAGGTACACAATTGCGGTGTGTACATAATGTTTAGAAGACATATTGGGCCACCAATAATTAAGCGAAACATTGTTTTTTAGAGAATATATTTAGTGGAAGTACTGGGCTGTTACATTTTGCCACTCAGTCACTCGAGAAAAATAATTTTGTATATATAGATTTACTGTTTGTCTTTTCAACATTGAAATGCATCATAAGAAAAAGTCATCTGGGTGGTGAACCAGATTATTTTTTAATGAGTTTAGAAAAACACAAGCACATAATTAAAGTCTGTTAAAGACAGATTTATTAGGTTCTGAGGACCACATGTTTCAAATAACAAAGCAAAATAGCGTCATCACAGTTTCAAGAAAGATCACTTAATAGTACGCCGTATGTCCCATGACGTACATAGATATCAATATATATATATATATATATATATATATATATATATATGTAATTATTACATGATTTATTCAAACTTGTCTAGAGCAGTGTTGCCAGATTGCACGATTTTTTTATTTAACAGCCACCAATAATTTTGAGAAGTGATATTTAATGTACATATTCGATTAATCACCTATTATATATATCAAACATCTGATCTGTATTCAGGAAATTTCTGTAGCGATCAACGACGTTTAAAATTTTTTCAATACGTGTTTTCGTGTTGTTTAATTTTCATGTATAAGCTCCGATGTAAATTTATGAGGTAATAACAAAATCAAAGTCATTGCTTTCCAATTCACTATTCACTTTATTTTAACAATATATTTGACATTATTTCATAATATATATACATATATTTCAGAACCCTTGTTGAAGTTTCTTCCGTTTCTGTGAACCTGTGAACCCATTTCTTTCATATGAACCGGATAAAGACATGTCTCTGTGCATGCTGAGGAAAAATTAGTAAATTTAGACTTTGTATCAATATTGCTTTAAATACAATGCTGGAACCAAAAAAAAAAAAAAAAAAAAAAAAAAAAAAATTACCTGTCACTCCGTTCTTGTTCAGACCCTGAAAATTGAAATGAATTATCAAAAAAATTATAAAACAAAAAAATTACACAAACTGCGTTTAGTTAAATCTATATCTACATGATATACAACATAAATAAATCTATCTGAAATTCCTTCAGATACAGTATTTTTTCTTGATTATGCAAAAGGATATTTTAATATTAAAATCTTTCAAAAACTGAATACTATTTTTTCAATAAATGCATGCTGAAATCGGTTAAATTATCTTAGGTGTATCTGTATATTTCAATTCCGAGTGTACCCTATCAGAACTACGGTTAATCTTTTCTCATTTTAGCATTTTTATAAATAAAAGAAAAAAGTATTAAATTTGTGATTCATTTTTACTTCTTATTTACAATATTTACAAATTTTATAATGTCCTGAAATCTATTTTAATATTTTAAAAAATTATATGTTAAAAAATTATATTTTTATATGTCTTTCTCAGGGTCTATTTGTCTGGGAGTCTGTCTGTGTGCACTTATGTTTCTTATTAACATTATGTGAACGCTCTATCGCATCACATAAAAGTAACAATTCTATAAAATTTTATTTTTGATTGTACAATCACATACTGGTGTTGTTAAAAGTTCAGCATATATTGTTAGTATATGGTGCTGCTTTGCTGCTGATTCTATTAATTCATTAACGTCCGAATTAATTTTGAAAATGTTATTAGCTGATTATTTCCCTTCTAAATTAATGTAGACATCTAACAGTAAAATACATTAACTTAAACAATTCTACTGATAGTTTTAAATTTAAAGCCTATTATGATTTATTGACGTTTAGTCTTCTAGCGAAAAAAATTCCAGATAGAAAAACTTTGAGATAACAGATTAATTTCCTATTATATGTTGATAAAGATCTCGAAAGTAAAGTATTACAATATGTATTATTATTCAACTCGATGTAAATTAGTATACCTGCTCAAAAAGCAAATATATGTGCGACGAATGAAAAATCATAAAATGACTATCCAAATTATGAAATAATAATTAATATTAGGTACATTAAACTTTCAGGGATCATTTAGAGTGACGCTATAAATTGTCACTAAAAAGCAGAAATCATTTCCAGAAACCTCAAAAAATATACGTGTCATTTTATTAGCTGTCTTCAAATGAGGACACTGGGCACTAACGAGTTAATTACGTAGGCTATATCTGATAGCCTGCAATATATAAGTGTATATTACTTATTAATTTACGGAGTTGTTAATAAATCCTGTGCTGAAAAAATTTGTATGCATACAGACCGAAAATTGGATTCTTAACAGTAAATATTCCCTTTTAAGTGAAAAGTGCTTTCTAAGATTTTATAGTGTATAAGTGAATCAGACTTGATGTACTGGACGTGCACTATGAGAAATTATTCTTGTTTAATTTTGTCGTAAAGTGGTCGACAGATCGTCCGGATAATAATCAAATTTTGTGACTTTTTTCAGCTTCTATTATTGAAATACTTATCAAACGGAATGTGTGGGTTCATCCTTTATTGTGGGAACTTATATATATATATATATATATAAATCTGTTTCTATTAACTTGCCGTTGCCATAATTATAAAAAATGCTTAGAAAGCTGGTTTTTTTTTTTGTTGTTGTTGTTGTTGTTACAGCATACATACTTTTTTTCGTAACAAAATTGTTGAATGTCTCTTCAATTGTATATTTAAACATAGCCTCCTAAACTAGATGGCTGTCTCGTTAATCGGAAACTTGGCAACAGTTCAAGCGGTAGACAGCGCCACCTGGTACTGATTGCGCAACTTTTTATTCAACAGCCACCAAAAATTTTTAAAAGTGGTATTTGATATACATAAAAGGCGAATAGAATCGAAGAAATGTCGATTATCTATATCGTATATGAATCCTTAAAATTATTCGTAGCATATTGAATAAAAAAGTCGCGCAATATGTACCAAGTAGCGCTGTCTACCGCTTGAACTGTTGCCAAAGTTTCAGAGACACGGGAATGGCATTTAGTTTAGGAGGCTATGGCCAAACCATTTTATTTTCAGAGTGATTATCTTCAAATGTAGTTACATTTAAATAAGTATAAAACATGGTTCGTTTTCCCACGCCTTTTTTCAAGGACTCTTCCACAAGTATTTTTATGATTTTTATTTCATGTCAAGTTTTAAGTTTCTTTTATAACAAAAATTTCTATATAATGTTATTGGTGTAGAAAATCTAGAAAATTAAAGGACTGTACGAACTGTGTAAAATCTTTCTAAAAAAAGACTGGTAAAAAAAGGGCAAATACTAGTTTAGGTGATTCTAGTTTAGGATCTAGTTTAGGTGGCTATGATTTAATACCATAACTTATATGTGATGTCTAAACATGCAGGATTTTTTAACTACAAAGTTTTTAGATTATTAAAAGTTTTCTGCGTTTTAATCATGCAACAGAAATGGTTCAATTTTTTATATTATTATTAAGAAAATCTTATAATATTTGCATATTTTTTTACAAGAAATTTGTTAAACCATTCTAGTCTTTTCAAATCTAATAAATACTCCAAAAAAAAAAATCGAAAAATTATATGAAATCACGCAAATATTTTAAAGAAAATGTTTAGGAATATTGCTGCATTTTAATTATTAAAAATATTATAGTAGATAGGAAGTGCCGAGTTCGATCCCAGGTAGAGCTCATCGATCTTGCCTTTTGGAGTTTTCCATGGTTTGCTTCGAATTTCGCGTAAATACGGGCAAGGACCCTTTAGAAAGACCAACACGGAGGGAATTCCACCTATATTGGTCTAAGACACTTGCTTAGTCAATCGGCCTTAACTCCTACAACAACCATCTTTTTTAAACTAATATGTTATGTTCATAATATTTTTTCTATAACATTTTATGTAATAAAACCACCTACGGACCTTCGTGTGGTCAATCGGCTTAACTCTAATTCCACCGAAACCACCTACTAAGTAGTCTACACAAAAATTTGATCATGAATTATTCTAATAAAGATGGTACATATGAAGTGTAGGTTTAACTTCAACCACAATATATGCTTAGATATGGCCGTATAGAAAAATAACAGTAAGTAATGACAGTATTGTCTGTCCGCAGATGTGCACCTAACTTAAATTAAATACGTTTAAATAATGAAAATCAATCTTATCATGTTTGATAAAATTAAACATAATTTATACGTCTCATTAATGCATTAAAACCAGTGAAACATTTAAAATGAGATAATGAATACAAAAATTTAAACACTTAAAAAATACATTTTAATTAAAAACATTAAAATACACGACAGACACGAATATGTAATCTTTTTATGATGTATTATGAATTTTTCTAAATGTTGTTCTTGTATGTTTGACCCTGAGGAGGGCTAGTGTTCTAGCCGAAACGTCTGTCGTGTATTTTAAGGTTTTTAATTAAAATGTATTTTTAAAGTTTCAAAATCTTTGTATTAATTATCTCATTTTAAATGTTACACTGAATTTATCATGTTTGGTATTTTAATAAACCGTTTTGTGAAAAATTATTATTATTATTATTATTTTTTTTTTTTTTTTTTTTTTTTTTTTTGCAATTATACATAACGCAGGCGATCATGTAGCCTTTCCGTAAATATGAGAAATCCGAATTTAGGAGTGCCTTCTTTTGAGCTATATGCACCAAATTTAACATGAAATAGTTCATATCAAATATTGTAGGGGAATAATTTGTATATCTCAATGTCACTTAAAAATGTATGTTTCCTTTTTTAATTACGAAAAATTACAAGAACGGGATTTTTTATGAAAATAATGGATGAATAAAATGAGATAATTTTATGTATTATCGCTTTATTAATTTCGTGCAATTTATCGCTTTCCGTTATTCTGAACTATCACATTTACCAAATCTCTTGAATGACTATCATTAGAAAAAAAGAAAAAGAAAAGTAAAACATTTAATAATGTTCAAATGCTTGTAAATTACATTTGTTTCATTTTCCTTCTCAATGTACGCCCAGCAGTGGACGAATGGTTCTGTGCTCAAACGTGGTAGATGGGTGTTGCCGTGTTCGATTCCAGGTCACGGTCATCGACCTAGCCGTTCGGAGATTTCCGTGGTTTCCTCTGAAACTTGAGTAAATACGGGCTAGAACCCTTTAGAAAGACCCTCATGGAGGGTATTCCCCCTACAGGCCTAGGACACTTACGGTGTCATTCGGCCTTAAAATCCCACAACCTACCTTCTCAATGTACAAGCTTCATACTCTAATGGCACAGTTGTCTTTAAAATTATATCTCCATATGTTTACTAAAAAGAAAGTACATCCAAGGCTTTGGAAATATAAAAATTTATCTTATAATATTTAAAACCTTTGTATGCAAATAAGTAATTTTTTAGAGTTTAGAACAACATATATATATACATACAGCAGTCAACAAAGAAAACGTCTTTTTGGAGGCCTTACTGTTTGCAACCGTTAGTCGCAAAAATCATATACTTACAATTACAAAAATTTTGATATATGTAAACATTTATATTATGCCATTTTTAAATTTAATTTTTTTTTTTTTTTTTTTTTTTTTTTTTTGTGAGGATTTAAAAAAATAGTGATAATAATTTATTATACAGTTCCCTGCTGTCAATATTTATATTTATTAAAAGGTGACCTAATAAAGTATTACCTTAGAAAAAGTAGTTATCTTAAAGGAAATATCATAATAAAAAAACACAAAGTGTTTTACATCTGTACAACAAATCTTGACCTAAGTAATTATTTTCCAAGTTTGGTAAAATCTTCTCGGTTTTTAAGGGGGGCAACAGGTATAACGACAATTTGTTATAAATATGCTTGAAAAAAAAAAAAAAAAAAATGCATGTTATGTTTCTTTTTATCTGCGCGTGTTTTTTTTTTTTTTTTTTTTTTTTGGTGTTGTTTGGTTGTTTTTTTTTTTTTTTTTTTTTTTTTTTTTTTTTGCGAGTTGTATCTTTGCGTTCAATCGTGTGAGTTATTCTTTTGCGTGTTTTACTTTAAGTTTTCACTTTGATTGTCTTACTGCAAATCGACCGTCTGCGCGCCTTATTGCAAATTGTCCCTTTGCGGCCATATTGCGAAATGTCGCACACCCACAAACATCTGCAATTGACCACAACGAGAAAGTTTCTGTTGGATAATGAGATGTTGTATAATAATCGTTTTGCCGATTGCATTATAAATTTTTATTCCAAGGACAAACAAAACATGATTAATCTTTAAATAAATATGATACATCCATACTAACCAGTTTCAGCAGATGCTAGACCAAGACAATTTCCGTTCAAAACCAGAAGACAAGCTAAAGCAATAAGAATTACTTTCATCTTTAACCTGAAATAAATAAATTAAAAAAAAAAGATGATTGCAAGTAATGGTCGATAAAATACAGTTATTCTCACCACATCCAAATTTGTGTACTACATTGGAAATTGAATCAATCGCTTTCTTTCTACCTTTACAGAATAACGTAATAATAATGTTTTTTTTTTTTTTTTTTTTTACATAGGCCACTCAAATGTATTCAGTCACATAGAGATATATTTTGAAATTCCAAGAAGTACTTTTTTGTTGCACTTCTTTAACTTAAAAAAAAAAAAAAAAAAAAAAAAAAAAGAAATACAACTTGATTATGACTGAGATTTTTCTATATGTCTGTCCATCTTTCAGCGATCTTATTTCCATAAAATGTTTAATATCGCCTAAAAATGGCATAAGTTAATCTAATTCATTATGACACACTCTATTGAAAATTTTACAAATAGAGCAACTATTTTATATACAGGGATTATTGAAAAAAATTACTTTTCAAAAAAGAGTTATTTTAGTAGACTATATTTTGGCAAAGGAAATTTTAGACGTTATACAGAGATATACAAAAACACATTTTGAATTTTTTATCGTTAGAAATAAATTTAAAAAAATGTATATTATTTTTAATTCCATCTTTCATGTTAAAAAAAAAATATATTTTGTTTCTTTTCTGTTGAAAGACAATATAGAAGACTGGACAAAAGACATGTATAAAAGCCTTTCTTCTTTTAAAGTTACGATGATGATTTTGAAATTTCTTCGTCTTCATCAAAATAGTTAAAAGAAAAAGTATTTTAAGGTGTCTTTACAAAATTAAATTACAATGAAATATGAACAATGTAATTGGTAATTGAAGCTGGAAAGCGCTTCTTTTCTTCTATTCAACACTTTCAAAAATGATTGAAAGGTGTTTATAGCTTTAATTTGTTTTTCTGTCAGTCTGTCTGTCGCTCGCTAACCATTGTAAATATTCATTGATTTTTTTTAAACTGATATATATTATTAAAGTTCAATATGGGATGTTTTCTATTTAACATAGAGTAAATACCACTAAAGGTTTGTGCGCAGGGATACCCGAAATAATTTTAAAACGTGGCGTTTTTTACGAATATTTCTAAAAACCAAATTTTAACACCTTTATTATGCTCAAATCATAATGATATTTATATTAATCATTCATATGCAGAAGTGTTTTTTTTTTTTTTTTTTTTTTTTTTTTTATATATAGTATTATGATTAGCTTTAAGGTTTACAAGGGCACACAAAAATATTTATATACATTAAATTCTGTCGCTGGAAATTACTGGAATTGCATTTTAAATTTTTTAAACGCTTCTAACATTTTCTATTGTCCATCTGCACAGCACTAGTGCGACGTAAAACCTAACCAACCATCCATCCATCTAACATTTTCAAACAATTTTTAAGAATAATTATCATTTTAATTAGCCCGTCTGCCTGTTTTTCTATCCACCTGACTGTTCGTTTGTCTGATTTCTCCTACTCTAACTCCAATAAATATTTATAGAATTCTTTGAAAAGAATGTATATAATATTCAAGTTCACTATCGGATGTTTCCTATGTAAATAGAGTAAATACTAATAATTGTTTATGTAGATGTTTACACGAAAATTATCAAAGCATTGCGTGCTAAGAAAGCTATTTCTATATATAAACTACTTTTAATAACTTTATTTTACATACATTATAATGAAATTGGCATTTATAATTCACTTGCGCAAAAAAATAATTTCCATAGAATACAATAGAATTAGAATTAAGATTTACAGCAACACACAAGAATATTAAAATGCATTAAAGTTTACTTAAAATGCGTTTATGCTACATGTTTAAACCGGTGATTAGTGAAAATTTAATTCCAGCAGTAACTGAAAATTGTTTTGTAATTGCATTTTTAATTTTATTAAGCGTTTTAAACTTTCTAGCAGTTTTCAAGAGTGATTATGATTTTAATCAGTCCATTTGTTTGTCTTTATATCCATCGCACTGCCCGTCTATCTGTCGTATTGGTCACACTATAACACCCATATATATTCATGGAATACTTTAAAATGGACATGTGTGTTCAATTTCACTATGGGATGTTTCCTATTGAAAATATAGTAAATGCATTGTTACATCTGGTTTGCGTACAGAAACACCCGAAAGAATTTAAAAATCATGCCTTTATGAAAGTCATTCCTATAAACCACATTTTAGTACCTTTATTTTGCATATATCATACGGAAATTATATTTATTATTCCTATGTACAAAACACTCTGGTTTGAAACAACCACACGATTTCCATTACCCACTATTACACGTATTATATGCATTTTTTTGAGGATATTATATGCACTTTTTGGAAGTTTCCATTAAGAGAAACTTTAAAAGACATATAAAACAGAGTTTACACAGCGAGTTAAAAAATGAGAAAAAAAAATGGTGATAGAGTTTTTTTTTTAAACACCAATTTCCGAGATCTAAAACGGAACTATCTAATCAGAATGACCGTTAATATTTCTGTAATCTCCACATAATACGTGAAAAAGGTTATATAAAATGCATTTATGTAACAATTTTCAAGAAAATCGGTAGAGCCGTTTTTGAGACACCAACTTTTACTAAAACTTGGCATACTCAATTATTGACTGGAAAATAATAATTATATACAAAAGGATATTTAAAAGGGGGTTAATAAGGCGAGTTTGAAAAAGATCCGTACAGCCATTTTTAAAGGAACGCACTTGAGAAAACTGAAATTGAGCTATTTTTGCAGGATGCGTATCAATTTTTCTTTTTTTTTTTTTTTTTTTCCGGATTTAAAATGATTAAACGTATCATATAATATTACTCGTCAATATAATCAGTAAAATAAAAGGAGCCGAGGTAGTTGCTCAGTTTATAAGATATTGAGCTAGTAATTGGAAGGCTGCGGATTAGACTTTCAAGCCAGTCACGCAATCGCATACAATATTGGTACCTGGTGCAAAATTTGGCGCTGCTGTCAAGTCCTGTATGTCCCGTAAAGTAATACCTCTGAAAATTAAAAAGTGTGGAGTTATCTTCTGCGCTTAAGATCCAAATTGTGATGCCATGATTCCTGCCACCTCTAAGGATTAACAATAGGCCGTCACCAATTGCCCAGTGCATAAATTTAATGCAATGTTATAAACCTATTAAATTAATGCATGAAAAAAATTTAATATAGTTTGCCATCATTCAAAAAATATTCTGGTTTCATTAAGACTAAGGGTTAACGCATGTTTGACAGTATTGTATAATTAAAAAAAAAAAAAAAAAAAAATGAAAAGATAGAAAGAATAAGAGTACATTGCACACTGAATAAAAAGACACTGATAAAGAACGTTATATTTATATGTAAAACATACATAAAATTACTTATTTAAACTTAAAAACTTCTTCACATACCATGAAATTAGTTAAAGCATTATCGGTTTCGAAAGGAAATATCCTTTCTTTTTCAGGTGCAAAACAAGTGCTACTGGGGTCAAAAGAAATACTTAAAGAAGGGCGGAACAAAAAGACGAACGAGCAACACAACCAACCAATAAGAAGCAGCATGCAAAAATAATCAGAGAGGAATAAAATTAAAAAAAAAGAAAAAGTAAAAGAAAACTTAAAAAAAAAGAAAATAGGATACAAGTGAAACAAAAACAAAAAATGGAGGGAAAGGATTTTTAAATAATTTATATATATATATATATATATATAAATCCAAATAGAATGAAAAAAAATCAACAAATGTAACTGAAGAGGAGAGAAAGAAAAAATGGAGACAAAAGTATCCAAATGACAGGGGGGAGTTGTGACCACCCCACTCCGGTTAAACATGTTTTACGACCGGTCAACACTCCCGGATACCAGATACTGTGTCAAAACTCAGAATAAACTTACATGAAACTGGCAAAGTAAGGATTAAATCCCAAATGAACACATTTTTAAGAAAAATTTTACAAGAAAAACCAAATCATAATTTAAAACAACAGACAAGAAAAATCATGAAGCCATATGGTACCCATCCAACTCAATTCAAACGCAGAAACATACAGTTAATGAAAGTTACAGTTATTGAAAGGTAGAAACTTCAAAATCGAATTGAGAAACGATTCAAAAAACGGGATTTGCAAGTAAGATAATCTAATTGGTAATATTGTTTAAGAATATTTAACAGAAAATAAAGAGGATAATTATTATCTATGGCAATTTGTATAAAATTAACTACAAAAGAGTCACTGTCATTACTATAAGTAAAAATTCGCCTGCATCGAATAAGTTGGTTAAATATAATATTTCTGAAAATATTTTTATGTAAACAAGTAGAATATCATCAACATATCTCATATACAAAATTTCATTTAAAACATGTGTACCAAATTCATAATGATGTAAATAGATATCTTCAAGGGCAGAGGAACATCCGCCCCCCATAGGGATACCGTTGATTTGTTGGTAATAACCAATCCCATTATATAAAATATTTTCGTTTAAAACGATAGTCAAAAAGGCTTTAAATTTTGGAAATGTAATGAATTCTTGTAAATCATATTGTTCAACATAATTTAACATAATCTGAAATAAAATGTGAATGTCTATAGTATTAAATAAATCAGCAAAATCAAAACTTACAACTTTTTTAACTGTGCTATTTGAAATCAATTATTTTCTGAAATCTTTATTTTCTGTTAAATATCCTTAAACAATATTACCAATTAGATTATCTTACTTACAAATCTCGTTTTTCGTATCGTTTCTCAATTCGATTTTCAAGTTTCTACCTTTCAATAACTGTAACTTTCATTAACTGTATGTTTCTGCGTTTGAATTGAGCTGGATGGGCACCATATGGCTTCATGATTTTTCTTGTCTGTTGTTCTAAAATATGATTTGGTTTTTCTTGTAAAAAAATCTTATTAAATGTGTTTATTTGGGATTTAATCCTTACTTTGCCAATTTCATGTAAGTATATTCTGAGTTTTGACACAGTATCTGGTATCCGGGAGTGTTGACCGGTCGTAAAACATGTTTAACCGGAGTGGGGTGGTCACAACTGCCCCCTGCCATTTAGACACTTTTGTCTCCATTTTTTCTTTCGCTCCTTTTCAGTTACATTTGTTGATCTTTTTTTTTTTCATTCTATTTAGATTTATAATGTACATTAGCAAAGAGCAGCATTGCGCTCATCTAATGATACTTTTTGTATGTAAAAGTAAAATTTCCACATTCCTACATTTGTACGATATATATATATATATATATATATATATATATATATATATATAAAGGCTGTTCCAAAAGTCCCACACACATTTCCTAACTCGCAAGTGATTTGGAATTGCAAAAAATAGCGAAACACGTGTTCAATGAATTCGAGACGGACCTCTTTTGGAGAAAAAAGTTTGGACACGGGGGGCTAGAGGGGCCGCTAGGTAGGACAACTTTAAAATTTCAAAAAAAAAAGGTATGCCTTGCGATTAATCCCTGGAAACATCTCTTCCAAACAATGAATTTGAAATAAATAATTTCGCCCTACGATGATTATTAAAGGAGATACATGAGTTTTTAGAATTTTGAAATGTGGATTTTATACTTATGTATCCCCTTTAATCCTCATTGCAGGACTAAACTATTTATATCAAATTCATTGACATGAAGAGACGTTTACAGTGATGTATCACGAGACATACTTTGCACAAAAAAGTTTTGGCCCGGGCAAGGGGGTGGTAGGAGTGCCGCTAGGGAAGGCAACTTTAAAATTTCAAACAGGAAAGTATGTCTTGTGATACATCCATGGATACGTCTCTTCAAGAAAATAAATTTGATAAAAGTAGTTTTGTCCTGCAATGACTACTAAAGGGTATTCATAAGCATTAAATCCACATTTCAATCATCTGAAAACTCATGTATCTCCTTTAATAACCATCGTACAGCAAAACTATTTATATCAAATTCATTGTTTTAAAGAGACGTTTCCAGTGATGTAAAATAAGGCATACCTTCCTATTTGAAATTTTAAAGTTGCCCTGTCTAGCGGCCTCCTCTAGTTCCCCAGGCCCAAACTTTTTTCACCAAAAGCGGTCCCTCTCGAATTCATTGAACACGTGTTTCGCCATTTTTCACAATTCCAACTCATTTTCGAGTTAGAAGGGGGTTGGGACTTTTGGAACAACCTGTATATGAGTAATTCTCTGAAAAGTGGTCATTTCATGCCCCAGTAGTCTTGAGGGTATATTTTTAAAAGCACAAAAACAAAAAGCTGTTTAAACTATCAATATTAATTTGTTTTACATATAAACTGTTATTCTTTGGTTATTGGAATTCAAATATAATTTGAAAATATTTTTTAAAATGCAAAATATCATTCCCTCACTGTTTCCCCATTCCCACATGTAAATAAATAAAATGGTTTCTATGGTATTAAAGCATGTATATTTGGATTAAAAATTTATTAAACATACTTTAATAAATATTTATCCATTATACTATATTTATATATTATGCAACGAAAGAAATTAGAATACTTTTTATTGTTATCCCTGGTAACAGATATCATTCCCTCATCAAACTATAATGACATCCTTACTTACTGTATAACGATAGCACATACTTTATATAAGTCAAACTTAATTTATATACCAGCAAAGTAAAGAAACCATTTTGTATTCTGTTGGGAAACATTTTACTATGAATAGCATATGGCTCTCAAACGTTAGATTGAAATACAGTATTTTTATTATGCGTCATTCCCTCACTCATTATAAAGTTAACTAAAATAAATCAAATTTGCTTTTTTATGATGTTATATTAATCAAAATATGTTTTAATAAATATTTAGTGTTTGAAAATATAACTAAACTTAATAATATTTTTATAAAGTAGTTTTTAGAAGAAATTTGTCATTCCCTTACAATCATTCCCTCATTTTTCTAATTAATAAAAGTAATTGCTATATCAAAAATTATCAGATACAGTTTGGTTTATATTATTTTTTTTATTAATTGTAACATATGTGTACATGTACAAAATTTAAAAAAGAAAAATTTGGAGCAATTTTATTTGGACTAAGTTTTTTTTTCCTTTTTCTTTTCTTTTAAGAAGCCCACTTTTCAGAGAATGACCCATATACATACAGTCGGTAACAAAAGTATCCGAACACAAGCAAAAATTCCTAGGTAAAAAAATTACACTTCATACGGTTTTGTTAAATAAATCCTTATCGAATCATGTTCTTACACAGACAGGATTCGACAAGGATTTGTTTAACAAAACCGTGTGAAATGTACTTTTTTTACAAAGAATTTTTTCTAGTGTTCGGACACTTTTACCGACTGTATATATAAATATATATATGTATATATATATATAATTAAATACCTTATATTTAATTTTATTATTATTTTTAAATTGTTAAATTATTAAAAATATCTAGTTCTTTAAATGGTTCTCTATATTTCACAATACAATATAAAGATTTAAAGTACCTTTAATAGAAATTCCAAACACTTTCTATTCAGTTAACCAAAAAAAAAAAAAAAAAAATCTGTAGAATAATAAATTTTATAAAAATAGTTTATAGTTTATATATAATTATATATATAAATGCTTTTCGTCCTTTTTGTATACTGTCTAAAATTCGGATGTACACCATACGTAAATTATCTCATAACACTGAAAAAGTTCAATAGGCAACCTCAATTTATTGTTCGATCGCAGCGAAGGTTGAAACAAAAATGCACAGCATTACATTAAGCAAAATATAACTACAAATGGGTATTTCACCCTTTTGTCAAAAGGTTAAAACGAAAGTTCTTTTAAAAAAGCTGGATGTAGTAGAAAATTTTTTAAGAGTTGCGAACAAGTTTGACAACGAAAGTTAGCTCTTTCTAAGAAAAAAATCCAAATAGTTTGTAAATGAAATAAAAACAAAAAGTTCTACTACTAAAATTTTCTAGCTAACTTTTCTTTTTTTTTTTTTTTTTTTTTTTTTTTTTTCGTTACATTTGTCGCAAAATTGTGTGAAAACGTCATTTTAATCAGCTGAAGAAACATAGTAAATTTCAAACAAATGTGATTAAAAAATGTTGGATTAATTTTATTTTTTAAAGTTGTTATTGTTAATAGCACAAATATGAATATTCATTTTTGAATTTATTAACTTTAAGAAATATTTATTGAATGAAATGTTGTTAAGTATATTCTAGTGATTAAACTTAAAAGCATTATCTTAAAATGTAAAATAATGCAAATTTCGATGAAGAAAATATGTAATTGAAAAAGATAATTCATAAGAATAATATATATAAAAAAATCTTAAGTGAGTAATAACAACATCTTTTTTTCTTAATATATATCTATATATCTGTATCTATATATTAATCTTACAAAAGGACTTCCCATCTTACCAATACAAATGATCATCTCACACACCATAATTCTTTTATATTGTATACACCTCAAAATGTGTAAATGTGCATTAAAACTAAGTATTAAAAATAGATTTTCCTGAAAATTTAAGATAACCATAAAGTGTAGCCTGCATATATATGTTTTAACTTATACATTTATCGAAGCAAATATATTTAATTTTATGTAAGATGTTAACTAATATACTTTTATAAACTGTTCTATGTAAACAAGTTTTAAAATAAGTTAATATGCTAACTTTAAATGGAATTCTTTTCTTTTATCAAAAATATCAAATTGTAAATTATCTTTATCAATATTGATTTTTACGTCAAGAATGTCAATTTCATTATTTATCATAGCATTTTCAGTTTAAGTTAAGTGTGCAAGGATAATTAAAAATTAAAGAGTTAGTATAACTTAAAGAAAAACTATAATATCATATACATATATCCCTGAATAACATTAGTACATTACTTAAAAAGGAATTTCCTTCACAAAAATTTAATCAGATCCACATTTATTGAATTATTTTAATACTTTGTTGTAAATGACTCTTGTATGGACTATAATTACTATGTAAAATGAAATATATAAAAGTTTTAAAAAAATTAGTATAATTTTTTTCCTTTAAATTATTTTAGTGTTCAATAATAAGAAATAACATAGTATTATGTAAGTCATTAATTACAATTAAATTAGTCATTAAAGTCAAAATTATTAACATCGTTTATATTTTTAAAGTTTTTATTTTTTATTTTATTGAGGAGTTTAAATCTACCTTTGAATTTTAATTAGAACTATAAATATATTTTTAAATTGTTAATAGTAAATTATAAGCAATATTATTATAAGCATTAGAACCCACTGTAACTGTACAATATTTCGTTGAAGTTTTATGAGATTTAAAAAAAAAGAACTATATGTGGATAGTCGAATTTTTTTACATTTCTATTTCTTATAATTTATAAAAGCTAAAATTTTTTTATTATTAATATCAGTTTGCAAAGAAGTTTGATTTATAATATTTCTGGTTATATTAGCGTTGTTAGGGTTGAGGCCGATTGGCTTCTCGGGGATCTTAGGTCTGAGTGGTGTGCCCTCCGGAAGGGGTACTTCTAAGAGGTCCTAGCTCGTATTTACACGAGTTTAGAAAAAATAAATAAAAAACGGAAAACTCTGAACGGTTAGATCGCCGAGTGCAGCCAGGCTTTAATTCAGCACTACACATATAGCAGCTTTGAGTGTAGAACAACTAGACCAATGGTGGGGTTTGGTTACATTAGCATTAACTGGGATCTGTTTATAAAATTCTTTGCAAATTATGTCACAATTGGTTGGAGATTTATCGATATAAGTGATAATAAATTTATTTTGTAAAATATTAGATTTTTTTATTTTATATATATACACTCCGCGACAAAAAGATAGGTACAAAGGGTTTTTTCTTTAATTTTTCATAAAATAACATTTTTTAAATTGTGCTTATCAATTATTATTATCATAAAATAACACTATTTAGATAATGTTATTTTATGAAAAATCAAAGAAAAGATCCTTGGTACCTATCTTTTTGTCGCGTGGTGTACACACACATACATATATGTACAACCTTTTCAAACATTTCACGGGAAGAAATTGAAATATCACATGAAGCAATGTAAGATTTATTTTAAAAATATATTCAAAGTCCGAGAAAGAAAGCACGCATTAAAGCAATATTTTTTCAGGGGCAGTGATTGGATATTATATTCAAATAATAGATGTATATCTGTAAATCTTTAAACAAAAAATTATATATATATATATATATGTGTGTATATTCGTGTGTGTGTATGCGTGTGTGTGTGTGTGCGTGTGTGTGTGTGTGCGTGTGTGTGTGTGTGTGTGTTTGTGTGTGTGTGTGTGTGCGTTCTTTGACTGATAAGCTTACACGCTGTTGAAAATTATATGATAAACCATAACAAATTTGTGGTGAATAGTGAAAGAATTAAGATTCTGATGATTCTGATGATTATAATTCTGATGATTTTTTCATATCCAAAAATAAATGAATAAATGAATGAATAAAACTCATTTTATTAGCTTAATACTGATTATCAAAATATTTTTTTTAATGTAATACAATCTGATGTTGCCCTCCAACATGGCATTCTCTCATCATGCATTTTAATTTTATTGACAGATTATAGATTAAAGTGGAGGGTAGCAAGTCAAGTTAAAAAATGAACGTAAAAACAGTTGAACATAGTTTCAAAAACATATTTGTTGAACATGAACTAATGTATCAGAGGGTTGGCAGCCCCTTCCAATCCCTCAATTGAATATTGTGCCTACAGGAGTTTCATTAGTTTTGGTAAAATTTCTTAAAACAATTCCATAAGTTAAACAGAGTTATGAAATAAAAAAGAATGCCCACATACAGTTTTGTAAGCCCTGTAAATTATCTATAAACTGTATGTACACAATTTATAATACTTAAATTTAGCACTGTATGGGGGAAAAAAAACATGAAATGGACTTTTAGTAATTTTCAAGAATAGTTCGAATATAACCGGCTTTTTTGTTTTGTCTTATAAACGAATGGCCAATGATTTTGTTATCATATTTTATACTAAACAAGGTTTTCAGGCATGTAAAAAATATATTTTGTTTTGTTTTGTTTACAGCAGTCTAACAATGTGAAATTTTACCTACAAAAAAGTTTCGTCGTACACATAGACAATTTGAAGTTTTTTAAATGTTCTTAAACATATACCATTTACTTGTTCACTTAGAAGTTTCAAGTGGTATCCCTATATAATACAGATTTAGAATAATGTTTGTAACTTCTACGCAAATACTTGTTCGTGAGATATGCGAATAACGAACCTAGGGCACCTAGAAACACACACTCATGCACCTGCACAGGCATATCGGCACACAGACCAACCGCTTAAAGTTTGATTTCGACATCCGAAAACATCAAAATGAATATTCATATCACATCACATTTGCGAGTATTTGATCCCAAAAAATACTTTTCCACCATTACATTTGTAAGAGAAAGTGAAGAAAATAGGTATAAAATCCAAAAAAATATAAATATAAATACATTTTGGACGAATAGATAAATTAATTTTGAAGGAATCGAGAAATAAATCTGATTGAATTTCCAAGTCATGATCGATGTAGAAAAAACAAAAATCTACTAAAACAATTTTATAATTCTAAACATTTATCTCAAATACAACTATAAATCGTTAAAATGGGAAAATACGATTTTAATGACAAGATAATTTAATTAACTTACCGTTTGCGTTAAATCGACAAATTAGGATCGGCAAAATATATTTAATATAGTACTTTGAGATTTAATTCAGTTTCAATGATTGTCATTCGATATTTATATATTCAACTTTTCAAGGCATGACATGTGTCATTAATATCTAAACAATTAAACACAGTCATTGAAATCATTCTTATTGACATATTGGCGCATTCTCAATGGAACGAAAAAATAAATAAAACATGGAACGTCAATCAAAAACAATGAATTCTTGTCTTTCTGAGATACATTTATGCTTTGTATTTAGCTTTCTTTAACATCTGTATATACCTACATTAGAATCGCTTCTTTCATAAAATGGCAGACATTTAGAACCTGTTTTTGATAATCAGTGTAAATACAATGTCACATATTTATGTCAATCAAATACATATCACAATGCGTACTTCAATTTAGTTTTCTATGAAGAACACCTAACGCAAAATGAAATACACTTCCAACTACTTCGATGTATAACCACAATACATCCAAATGTTTTGAGTAGACGTAAATAAATGATAAATGATTTCCATACAACAATCTACACAAAACCTGTATTTAAACATAAAAAATATATTCTTCCTATTTTGTTTAGGGCAGCTTATAGATGTTATACTAACTTACCTGAATTTTTCCCCATAAGCTTAATGTATTTAAATTATCTTGAATATCCCTGTACACGAAAAATTTTCTTTACCTCAACGGTAAGTTCTGTATGGCATCCCTATACGATACAGATTTAAAATACCATGTTTGGGTTTCCTGCAACTGTTTATTCTTGGGATAGGTTGATAACAGACACACATACAGACCTACCGCTAAAACTGTCTTTCTTTGGATTCACATGACCTCAAAACATGTAAGTATAACAAAAAATTAATTTCGAAATTTTGACCTCAAAACAATCCTTTCTCTATCTCATATATTGTAAGAGAAAATAAGATTTTTTATTCTTTATAAAGGTAATATGTAATGTAGGTAAGGTATTATGTAAATATATTATGTAATTAGGAAGCGTAGTGTTCAATTAAATTTTAAAATTCCATTAAACATGTTTTTTTTTTTTAGGAAAATAGTTTAAAATTATCCATCTATGAATAAAACTTTTTCTTAGTTTTGGTGCAAATGTTGTTCTTCTTACAGTATTAAACAAATGTTTATGAATTAAAAATTAAAATATTTACTTGTTAGTAGAATTTTTTTTTTAATGAAATGCCATAGTATAATTTTAACAAAATTAACATTTAACTAAGACTAGTTTTTAGAATTTTAAAATTTATTTTTAGTTCTAATTAAACAATTTGTTTTATCTTTAGAATGAATATTATTAATATTTATTGTTAAATGTCTGGTTTAATTTACAACCTTATTCATCACAAAGTAATTTATGCAACATATTTTCTTTTAAAAAATCTAATTATCGTATTTTTTCACAAAAGGAGGTGCTGTCTCTATACATTAAAAAAAAAGTTACTGTCACTGGCGTCAAAATTTTTTTGTCTGCGACAGCATCTTCTAGCGGAGGGCAGGGTCCTTCGTGTCATGAGATGTATCAATGTGTTCCGAATACTTCAAGGAAGACATTTCATCTGCTTAGAAATTTCTATCATTTTAATTGAAGAAGTTATCAACTGAAAACGAGAAGTTTATGAAGGTACTCTATTTCCCATTTTGAAAAAACTTTCTCCTAGTCACGTTGTTCTTCTGTCATGAAGTCATTTTACACGGGTAAATTAAAATATGTTCCGTGGTTGTATGTAGGTAGGTAGGTAGGTAGGCAGGTAGGTTGGAATTAACGTCGCACCAGTACTGCGCTATGGGTAATTGGCGACGGTCATCACAATTTTGATCCTTCACGGAGGGGATGATCCCCCCGCTTTGGTGATCCCTACCGACTAGGGTACCGCGGTCCGGATTAAAGGTTGCAAAAAGAAATAAAAGGGTCATATAGTAAAGCTGTAATGCAAAATGGTCTAGATATTATGAATTTCTTTCTATTAAAAAATATATAAAATTTCATTTTGACATTGAATATGAGGATTTCCAAAATATTTTTCTGCTTTTGTCTTGCAATATGCACTATTAATATTCCTTTTCAGTGAAAGAAAGCAGCGAATAGGTGGGCAGAGCTGTACATGTGTTAATAAGTAAAGTGAGTCGGGGGGGGAGGCGAAGCCTCCCTCGGGGGTTGGTGAGCGGAGCGAGCAGGGGGCAGAGCCCCCTAGTATTTCACAAAAAAATATGTTAGATTTAATGTACAGTCGGTAACAAAAGTGTCCGAAAACTAGCAAAAATTCCTGTATAACAAAACTAGAGTCAACACTGTTTTGTTAAATAAATCTTTGTCAAATCATGTTCTTATTCAGTCTAAGAACATAATTCAACAAGGAATTATCTAACAAAACAGTATATACTCTACATTTTTATATAGGAATTTTTGCTAGTGTTTTTGCTATCGACTGTACAATACCTTATTAAGTGTAATATCATCTAATCAAATGTTAAACGCAAAATGTAATTCCATAATTAATAATAGACAATTTCAAAAATGAACATATCGATTACGCTAATAAAAAAAAATAATCTCACGCATTGTATGTTCTTAATATATAAAAAAAATCGTGATTTTATTACGGTATTTAATTAGTAACCAAGAGGGAATGTAAAACAAATACAATGCTTATGACAGATGATATTAATTAAATACTTTTGCAGTCATTTCCATATTAATTAAACGTAATACCCAATGTATATTGTACTTAGAAAACTAAATTTACTTTAGTAAATCATAAATTCCTGAAAATAAAATTATTCATTTTATGAGAATTTAATTAGTATGTTAAGAAGTTAACTTTCTATGTAAATTTTTTTTTACTGCAAGAGAAGAAAATAATGGCAAATTTTTCTAGAAAAATGCTTTTTCTATATGAAAAAAATAATACAGGAGTGTCAAATAGGAAAATACACAAAAAAAACTCGGTATGAATGTCTCAGTCCGGATACTTGAAGTATAATGTGATTTCGTTTTTCGTACTCATTACTTAAAAATTTTAAAATTTTGCAGTTTTGTGGTTTTAAATGAGTCGTTTTAAGTTTTCTAATTTTCGTAAAATCTAAATTACAACGGACATGTTTTATACTGAATTTTTGTTGTTCTACTTTTATTCGTTTTCATTAACATAGCAGTTATATTCCGCACATACATATAGACATGCATATTCGCATACATATACATACACACGAAAACATGTGGACCAAAACTTTTTACTGCTACTCGCCATTCTAATTTTGTAAACAGTTTAATTTGCAAGACAAAATTTAGTTTAAGGTTTGTTTTTTTACACGTTTCTGATGAGATTAAACAATAGATAAACGACCAGTTGAAGACGTTTGCTCTTTTTGAGGGGTCCTTTTTTTTTAATAATATTTTCTTTTTTAAATGTATATATATTCACATGTATGTATGTATATATGTACATAATTATATTTATATTTATATTTATATATTCTTTTATATTGGTATATAGTATTAATGTATTTTATTTTGAAATCGTTTGCTGTTTTATTTTTGTATTTCATTTCTTAGATGTTGGGAGCTATGAATATTTTTTCAGGATTAATGTCTGCATAATTTCAGACACTTCTCAATTTTAGCATGGAGGCGGGGCTTTCCTGGCGAAAACCTCTATGTATTTTTGATTTCAATTATTTATTTCTCAATTTTATTTTCATAAGTATGTATATATATATATATATATATATATATATATATATATATATATATATATATATATATATATATATATATATATATATTTCCTGAAGTTCTTACTTAGTGGTTTCAACAGCGATCGTGGTCTTCTTTAAAACTGTCTGCTTGGTGGTTGTGGCCTTTGTCCTCACTTTTCCTACTTGTGAGGATAACTTTTCTGATGATCACAATTAATTTGGAGACAGCTTTGATTGAAAGTGTGACCCCGGCTAAAACGACTAAGCAAGAACTTTAAAAGATTGACAGAATTTTAAATATAAAACTTTTCCTTTATTTTAAGTTAGTGCATTAATATAGGACTGCTGTAAAATCAAGAACGATTATCTTTAATCTTCTACTTCCTGAATAAATTGCAAAAGAATTTTAAATTATCATGTTTAATTAGCAATTAAATATAATACTATTCAAAAATAAAATAGCTATGCAAACACTTTGCATGATAATTATGGAAAAGTGACGTATATTCGCAGAGATTAATATTGTAAATAAAACAAACCATTTGCATTTTGTCAAATATAAATAAATAAATTAATTAAAGAAAAATAATATAGTTATCAACAAGTATATTGTTTCCAGATGACTATTTCTTTTTCATTTTTTAGAATATTTTTGCATAAAAATTATAATTTCATAAATATTTAATTAAAAGAAAGATAAAGTACTACATGTATCGCATAAAGAAGAAAAAAGTAAGGAAAAACGTATTAGTTTTTGTTTCTTAATATACAAGTAATATGTGGATAGATATTATGATACTCATAAATGCATAATTACATGAAAGGCATATTACAGTCTGAACACTTTTCTGTTCCTTAAACTATTCTGAATAAATTTTTAATTAAAACTAATAACGAGATTATATATTTTCTATGTATCTATTTCGTCTAAGAATAAAAAAATGTGTAATTTATTATTCTTAGATTTTGAAATTTAATATTATTTTTATAGTATAAGAAATTCTAGAGAATATAAACCAATTTCTGTCAAACATAGCGAGCTTTCATGAAATTTCGTAGCGATATTAGAATTGTTTAGAAATATATTTCCGAAATTGACAATTTTTATATTTTTTCTCTATGGAAATGACAAAAAGCAGTATAATGGCTGTCATTTAAAGTAAGTATTTCTCCTTAGGAAAAATTGTCAACATTTATTTTAAATGATAAATATTTTTCCATCATTTTTTATATAAGAACTTTATCACAAAA
Organism: Salticus scenicus; assembly: GCA_963930645.1. Classification (NCBI taxonomy): domain Eukaryota; kingdom Metazoa; phylum Arthropoda; class Arachnida; order Araneae; family Salticidae; genus Salticus; species Salticus scenicus. The sequence continues at coordinate 228,275,843 of OZ005659.1, read as the reverse complement.
AAACATAAAACCTAATGGATGAGAAGAATGTAAAATTAAAATTGCACTTTTCTGTCGTTTTTGCTGAAAATGTTAAATAAAGAATATTGTATACTTTATAAATTTTGAGAATTAAATAAAACACCAGATAAATGGTAGTGTTTTTCATGTATATATTTAGTTATATAAATATTACTTTGTAGCGCTAAATTCAAACTTTTACGAATATATTAAATAGCCTATCGATATTGAGTCATCTTCCCTATCATTTAAAACAATATAGACGGCGCTGTCGCCATTCTTGGCAAAATATCTAATGATATTTTGCCGATCCATAAAGTGAAGTGAAAACATTTTAATTTCAGAAAATCAGTCAGAAGTTCGTCGGTTCTTGCTCAAAGATGTAGACGTTTTTCGTGTAAGACGCCTGTGTGGCCATGGGCCACAGGCAGTGGCTTGTAAGAAGTTATATTCGTCTTATGTATCCTACATTCAACTATTGTTCGGTTTACTGCGCGCGATGTATATAGTTATTGTAATTGTGTTTGGTTTTAATTAAAATATTAAATAATAGGATTCCAGAGTTCGTTCTTAAATGTTCTATCGTGCCATTCTATTATAGTAGCGCCCAACGTAAATCTTAAATACTCTTAAAATTTATATCTAAGTGGAATGTCTCTGATGGCGCACATAGGACATTTAAGTGAAAAGGGGTCATCATTTCCGGAGGTTATTGGTTTGGATGCATATTTTTCGGGGAGAATGTCATGTTCTGTTCTGAAAGAATCCTTGCTGCTGTCCTAAAATTGCTGTTCAACAGCCTGCGAATCTGTGCCTCTTTTCATGTGCCCGAATAAAAATGCAATTTTCGTTAGTGAAATCAAGGTGTCATCCTGACACCTTCGACGAGTTTTCTACAGAAATTTTCTAGTGTTTTAAACGAAAAAGCACGGAACGGCCTTCTTATGTGCATAAATCGAATTCATCTTGATTTTCTTCGATAGAAAAAAGAATCTGCAAATTCTGTTTTTATGCAAAAAAAAAAAAAAAAAAAAAAAAAAAAAAAAAAAAAAAACGAAGGAACATAAAGTTATAAAGTTATAAAGTTATGAAAATTCTTGTGTTTCTTCGTTAAGAGAAAATTCTTGTTTTACATTGCTGACCATGTGCATCTTTTATGCATATATCGAAATTTATTCTATAATATAAAAATAGAAACATTCTCAGTCGCTCTGAGAAAAAGAGATAGTAGTTCTCTTTATTGCATCATTTATGCAAGTTTAGTTCCATTCCCCCTAATCTTTTTCCCCTATCTGTTTCAGTTATTTTTTTTATATATTTATGTCTCTTCATAATATAGATTAATTGAATCTATTTCAACTCGCCATTCAAAAAGGTAATTACTTTTTTTTCTTTCTTTGCTGAATCTATTAAAGAGAAAATGATGTTTTATTCTTCATTGAAATACGTATTTCTGTGGGTTCTTTTTTTTTTTTTTTTTTTTTAAGAAAATTATTTGTGCAAAATAAATGTGTTTGAGTTTTTTTTTTTTTATTATTATTATTTTTTTAGTATGAATGGTTTTATTAAATATATATTAGCTCAGACATATAAAGTATTAATATCAATGATATATTTTTAATTATCATTCTAAATTTTTATTTTTAAATATAGAATTGAATTTTCTTCATATAGGGAATTTTGTTGGTGTTTTCTTAAGGAAAAGGCAAATACAGAATATGTTCTTAAAATATACACTTTGTTTTTAGGTACTCAGTTACGAAACTAGTCTAAATAATTACTTTGGTTTCAAAGTGTTTTGTTTTATTTATTAGTTATTCGACCAAGTTTGAATGAGTAATTTAATTTTAGAGGTTGTCACGCACTTCCGGAATATGTTTATATTCATTTAAATGCATCTGTATTTTTTTTTTAAGAGTTGTTCTGAAAATAATGAAACTTTTAATGTGAATTTTTTTAATTTATATTACATATATATATATTGAATAATATTTTGGTATATTTTGTGTATTTACGAAAAAAGAATTTTCAAAAGAAATATTTCCCGTCATAAGGATATATCAATAATATTTTAATTATTATTCTTAATTTTCTTAGTATTTTGAAAGTTGATTTTAATTATATTTTATTGTAAAGGGAAGATGGACAATTTAAAGGTATTATTAACAGTAATTGTATATTTCTTCTTAAAATATACAATGATAGTATGAGTAGTATTTTTTAATAAATGGGTTCATTTTGTATTTATTCTGGGTCGACGTGAATAATTTTCATAATTTTATAATAAAAATAAATCAGAATTAGAATTTTTTTTTTTTTTTTTTTTTTAGAAAAAAAAAAGGAAATTTAGTTTACTCAGAGAGAAAAACGGCTTTTCTATCTAAGGGTAAAAAGATTGATTTATATAATTTGGCATTAGAGCTCGGAGTTCAAGATACTGCCGAAAATAGATTATAGATTTCAGAAATGTGCACGCTTTTCAAAGTTATCACGAGGGCATCGTCGCCCTGGGACAACGTTATTTTGAGAGAATCGCAATGACTCTGCTGTGTTATGGAGCCGCAATGGTCCAATTTTTTTTTTTTTTTTTATCGCAATGATTCTGATGTGTTATGGAGCCGCAATGGTCGAAGGTAATTATTAAGGAATCATCAGGGATTCCGATGTATTGTAGAACCGCCGTGGTTCAGTTATTTTCAGGGAGTCGTCTTGCATTTCGTCGTATTGTAGAACCAACCTGGTTCAAAGTTTTTTCAAATGAATAGCCATATTTCTAGAATAAATTAACTTGATTTATAAAATTAACTAAATGCATTAGAAATAATGATCTAAATACAAGTGCAATGGTCTTGTTAATTTAATCTTCCGACTAGGGAGAGAATGTAGTACCTTTGAAATATTCAGGCCTGATTAAATTAAATTTAGGTATCTACTGCTCATTGACTTTCATCGTCATGTTAAAATATTATAGTTACAAAAGTTCAATCTCTTGTGGTATCCGAGAAAAGTTTTAAGTGCTGTTCCCGCCTCGAGACGTAGGCTCGGGAACAGAGGAGGAGAATGTAGCGCTAAATTCAAACACTTACGAATATATTAAATAGCCTATCGATATTGAGCCATCTTCCCTATCATTTAAAACAATATAGACGGCGCTGTCACCATTCTTGGCAAAATATCTAATGATATTTTGCCAAGATCTAATATTAGATATTTTGCCAAATATCTAATGATAATTTTCAAATTATTTACAATTTGAAAATTCACAAAAAAAAAAATTTCATTTATATTTCGTCACATTAAAAGTAAGAGGAATTGTAATTGAAGATTACCGTAAGTGGCTAAATAGATGAGCATTCATTTCTATTTTAATATAGATAAATATCAACACATAATTTTAATAGTATAAAAATATTTTTTACAAAAAATACTGTTTAAAAATGGAATTAAAATTAGAAAAAAAATTAATTTTATATCGTCAAACATTGATAATACCTTAAATTTAATGGAATATGATTCACTTAGTTCTAAGAAGTAATGTTATAAATTAAAAATTATCTAAAAGCATAAAAGAAGGTTATAAAATAAGAATTAGTGTAGAAACATTTTTAAAAAAATAAGTGTGAACTTACACTAGAAATAACATAATAAACATTATTTTCTTAATGTCCGTGAATGCTGAAATTCACACGTTCACTTACTATTAGGCATACATTAACATTTTTCAATCATTAATGGTAAACAAAAGATCATTAACAACTGAAATATGTTATATTTCTAATATGTACTTTGGAAATAAAATAAACATACTACTGGTTTGCATTCATATATTTAACAGCATATTTATGTCGCTATATTTTTGCAAAAGTTCAATAAGAGGATAAATTTAATTAATGTTATAATTTACAGTTAATTAGAATTACTTTTCATTTTCAGTAATTGAGAATGGGTGAGAGTAATTCGAAGAGTAGTTTGAAGTAACCGTCCATGAATATGCATGAAATTTATTTATTTTTAATATTTTAATAAATATTTGAAAAGCATAAATATTAAAAGAAATGTTACATTCTGGAGAAATGCTTTAAATTTGTGATTTTAAAAAGTGAAATTTAAAGGACACAAAAGAAAAGGAAAATATATTTTCCTGTTTTATTTTATTTGATGCAATTAAAATGTCATTCAAGCATAGAAATAGTAATAATAATAATAATGATATATATATATATATATATATATATACAGTTGTTATAGTTATATTTAAATTGTTTATCATGATTTATTGTTTTCTGGTTTTTTATCATTGCCGTGATAAAATATGACATACTTATACGTATGTATATGTATAGAGAGAATTCTGTGTATATATATCAGTGACGTATTCAGTATAGAGAAAATTCAGTGTATATATATTTCAGATCCCCCCGAAATTTTGTAGAAAGTTTTGAAAAATAAAGATTAAGAGAAATATGCATGGTTTGTGTACACAATTAAACACTATCGAACTTAACTTAGTCCTCCTCACTTATTTAAATTTTATTTATTTTATTTTATTTTATTTTTTAATATTAAGACATAAAATTATTACTTATGTTTTTTTTTCTTACTTATTTATTGCATTATTTTGTATTGTCAACATTTTTAAATTTTAACAAGAAATATATATATATATATATATATATATATATATATATTTTAAGAAATATTATAATACCACAATGTTTTTAAAAATCACATATTCATTTATCACAAAAATTTGCCTTTAATTAGTGTTAAACAGGACAATTTTATGATTTCCCTCTAAAACAGTGAAAATATTATTTTGCATTTAGTGAAATAATATGTTGCTTCTTAAACATTTTTGACATTTGAATGCATGTGGTTTTTTGATTTGTTAAAATTTAAATGTTTTAGCTTTTGAAATGTATCCTGGTTTAATAAGGTTTTCACTCTAAATACACATATATGTAATTGATATAATAAGTACTTTTAAAGTTCTGATATGTATAATTCAATATAATTGTAATATTTATAATAAAATATAATAATATATCATTAAAATATTTCTTAAAAACGTCTTTTAACTTCCATTACCCTACTACCGTAGGTAATGGAAGTATTGTATTCGGTCTGAAAATTCGATATCGTGATTTCACCTGATTTACACTATTTAAGGTCCCCTGAGTGCAAAAAAAGTGGTTTTTGGCAATTGGTCAGTGTTTATGTGTATATGTATGTGGAGAATTTTCTAGCTATTATATCTCGGAAACTAATAAAGATAGAACTACGGAACTTTAGAATTGAAACAAGTCTGGCGTACAGATGAATTTTCCAAATGTGTGTGAAAATTGAAAAACCGGAAGTGGGACATAAGTCCGTATCTAAAAACGGCTCTGAAGATTTTCTTCAAATTTGCTGTATAAACACTCTATTAGATGTCCTTTCGAGTGATATAGTTGGATAGTTCAGGAAAATTGATAGGTGTTCTGTATAAATAGCTCAATTTCAGGTCTCGCAAGGGCGTTCCTTTAAAAACAGCTGTACGGATTTTTTTTCAAACTCGCCATACTAACTCACTTTCAAATATGCTTCTGTATGTAATTATTGTTTTCCTATCAATAATTAAATTTTGGTAAAAGTTGGCATCTTAAAAACGGCTTTAACTATTTTCTTGCAAATTGTTATATAAATCCATTTCTTTCCTATGTATCACGTAGTTATTAGAGGAAAATTAACAGCTTCCCTGTTTAGGTAGGTCAAAAGTTTAGGTAGATCTCGAAAATTGGTGTTTCAAAAAATAACTCTGCCATTTTTTTCCTTTTTTTTTACCTCGCTATATGTAAGCTTCGTTTTATATGTCTTTACATGTGAATAAAGTTTATCTTACCAGAATGTTTCTACTTCTTTAGGTCACTTTTATATCTTCTGATCACATTATCTCCAAGAAATGCATATAATATGTGTAATAGTGGGTAGTGGAAGTCGTGTGGATGTTTCACACCAGATTTCTTTTCTTTTTTTTTTTTTTGTATAGATTTTAACTGACTTAGTCAACTGTTCTTCCAAAATAATTTTGAATTTTCAATTAACGCTATTTCTTTTAAATAATTTGCCATAAGTACTTTGAAAGAATTAGATTTTTTAGGTCTTCTAAAGACATAAAAGAAGCATGTGCCTTCATTATTTCATTTTTTAAGGCATCATTATAAAAATACAAAAACTGAAAACTAACGAAATTATTTGGACATCAAAATTTTGAGTACAATACCTTTTTTACTATTAAATCCATTTGCATCAATAAGACATCTATCTACATTTACAAAACACAATTTTCAACTGGCACTCATTCTGAATAATAATCGTATAAGAAAACGCATTTGTATTCCATGAAAATTTCAGATACTTTCTACGATTCGAATCCTTTCATCTTCAAATTCAAAATCTGTGAAGAAGGTAGTAATTTGATCCCGGTACGTGTATTGAAAAGATAAAGGTAATGATTGCGATGACAATGTACAGATTTTGATTTAGAATTCTGTATGTATGGGACTATGTTTGGAGATAATGTCAAGCACGTAAAGTAAATGATAAATTTTACACTTATCTATCTATCTACCTACCTATATCTATCTATCTATCTATATATATCTATATATATAATGTCCCATAAGTCTGTAGACATTTTAAAAATTACATAAAAATTAAAAATTGAAGGAGTTGATAGAATTGGTACAATTAAACGTGTTTTGCGTAAAAGCCATTTTCGTAAAAAGGGATTTTTTTTTGGGGGGGGGGAAGGGGGAAAGGGGGGATAAAGAAAAAAGTAATAGTTAAAATTTTCATCTATAGAGAGCGCTGTACGTGAGCAAATCACATATTTCCGTGAAAAACTATATTTATTTGCATGCACAGGCATATAAATGCTATTCTACGTAACTTTCATAACCACAAATTAAATTTTGCAGACGAATCAGAAAGCCGCTAACTTCAGCGCCAGTCGGCGGTTCTTACCAGACGGAAAACGTCTTCACCATGAACGCTTGTCAGCATTACAATAAACATTATATAAGCACAAATAGTAGGCAAAGTTAGAAATAAGATGTGTTAAACGTAAAATCGTGCAATATTTAGAATCCTGATTTGCATATTTCGGGTTACGCATCCGTGTAGCTCCCTCTATTAACGAAAAATGTAACTGTTTTTTAATTAAAAAAAAAGGTGTTCCTTAAAGGTGCTCTAAGGTGCACTTCTAAGGTAACTAAGGTAACTTATGTACATAGCTAAAGTACTTAACGTAGACCTTTAGAGGTAATTAAAAAAAAAAAAGCATGCTTTTTTTTTTTTTTTTTTTTTTTTTTTTTTTTATCTTTTTTGAATTTGTATTAAAAAATATTTTAATAATTAATAAAGCTCGAAAAGGAGTTTTTTTTAAAGAAATTAGTACAAAAAACCTACGATTTGCCTATCAAAGAACAATTACACAAAACATAAAAAAAAAAAAAAAAAAAAAAAAAAAAAAAAAAAAAAATTAAATTCAGAATTTGAACTACTATTATAAATTTATATATGGTAGTTTTTAAGGGTTGTGTGTGCTATAAAACTTACTGCATTAAAAAATTTCCACGCATTTCTAACTTTTAACTTCAGAAAATAAATAAATTTTAAGATATTTTTATAAAAAATATTCAAAAGCTAGATATTAACACGTATCCCAAATTTTATAACTTTTGAGTATAAGAATGCAGGAAACATCCAGTTTTGCGGTTAATCGTACACACAGATAATGTAAAATAGCGGAAAAATGTAATTTGAAATCTAAATGCATCAAATTTTATTTTTAATATTTTAATTAATAAATTAACATTTGTATAAATTATGAATATTAAATAAAATTTTGTATTCTGGAGTGAAAGCTTTGTATTATTATTTTTTTTTTTAATGAATTTGAAAGATATAAATGTAAAAGTATACACACACACATATATATATATGTATGTATATATGTATATGTATATGTATATATGTGAGTGTGTGTGTTTCTGGTCTCTGTGTGTGTCTGTTATCAACATGTCATATCTCAAGAACAAATAGTATCAGAAAGTCCAAACTCGGTATTGAAAATCATTAAATTCTTTGTTCAAATCAAGAAAATGGTTCGTTTACAGGATATCCAAGACAGTTCAAAAACATTATGTTTATGGACTAAAAGCACAGGCTAACATCTATAGGCTGCACTGAATTTATTTATGACAAATGCCAGGCTTTAACAATCAAGCCATTAGCTTTCTGGCCTCCCAATATTTTTGAACAATAATATTAAAACTTTTAAGTGCAAAACACGTGTCGATACAATGAGATAAAAATACATATACCGCCTTCATCTAGAACAAACAGGCGGTCCTTTTCTAAATCCCTAAACTAGGAATATAGATTTCTGAGCTATAGGTATAAGGCATTCCAATACACTGAGAAACGATTCTATAACTAACATCTAGAATCTAAAATGTGGCTCTAGAAAAAATAGTTCCATGTCATCATCAAATATTTTTTTCTAGTCCCCTTCGAAAGCGAATTCTAGAGACCTCTATTAGAATTCTTGAGCGTAGGTCTATACTATCGAGGACAAACCTATTTGAAAACATCACCAAATGAATGTGAATACAAAAGGCGGGCTTCAGCAGTTATAATCTTTTGTTTATGACCCGATTTTCTAGAATTGAGCGAGAATTTCTCGTAATACAAAATATTAGGTATATTGTTCCACGATCTAGAATTGTGTAGATTAGAAATTCTCGACCTTTTTGTCTGTTCAGTTTATTGGCGTGCCTTATGCGCATAGCTCAGAAATCTATATTTCTAAATAGTTTAAGGATTTAGAAAATGACCATTTATTCATTCTAGATGAAAGCGGTATGTTGTTTTTTTTCTCAGTGTATGTAATATCCATTGAGGATCCTGAGTCACACAGACAACAAACCGGAGAGTCCTTTAGTCCGATTCTAGAAAGATGATCATGGCTACATTAAATGAAATGAAATGAACATTTAATTTTTATATCATAAAAGCATATTTCGTATTGAATATATCAAGAAAAATATTTACCATTCGTTTACAAAACCACCCAAAAGAAATAGAATATAGTATAACTATACTTGGAAATTGACAAAAGTGCATTTCAGGTTGTGCAATGTGTTATTACTATGGAACAATATTTAGGTACACAATTGCGGTGTGTACATAATGTTTAGAAGACATATTGGGCCACCAATAATTAAGCGAAACATTGTTTTTTAGAGAATATATTTAGTGGAAGTACTGGGCTGTTACATTTTGCCACTCAATCCCTCGAGAAAAATGATTTTGTATATATAGATTTACTGTTTGTCTTTTCAACATTGAAATGCATCATAAGAAAAAGTCATCTGGGTGGTGAACCAGATTATTTTTTAATGAGTTTAGAAAAACACAAGCACATAATTAAAGTCTGTTAAAGACAGATTTATTAGGTTCTGAGGACCACATGTTTCAAATAACAAAGCAAAATAGCGTCATCACAGTTTCAAGAAAGATCACTTAATAGTACGCCGTATGACCCATGACGTACATAGATATCAATATATATACATATATATATATATATATGTACTTATTACATGATTTATTCAAACTTGTCTAGAGCAGTGTTGCCAGATTGCACGAATTTTTTATTTAACAGCCACCACTAATTTTGAGAAGTGATATTTAATGTACATATTCGATTAATCACCCATCATATATATCAAACATCTGATCTGGATTCAGGAAATTTCTGTAGCGAACAACGACGTTTAAAATTTTTTCAATACGTGTTTTCGTGTTGTTTAATTTTCATGTATAAGATCCGATGTAAATTTATAAGATAATAATAAAATCAAAGTCATTGCTTTCCAATTCACTATTCATTTTATTTTAACAATATTTGACATTATTTCACAATATAAATATATATATATATATATATATATTTCAGAACCCTTGAAGTTTCTTCATAAGTTCCTGCCATGTCATGCCCTTTGAATCACCTCTTTCATAAGATTCAAATGAAGACATGTCTCTGTGAATGCTGAGGAAAAATTATCAAATTTAGACTTTGGTATAAATACCAATTTAAATACAATGCTAGAACAAAAAAAATTACCTGTCACTCCGTTCTTGTTCAGACCCTGAAAATGCAAGTGAGTTATCAAAAAAATTATAAAAGGAAAAATTACACAAACTGCGTTTAGTTAAACCTATATCTATATCATATAAAACATAAATAAATCAATCTGAAATTCCTTTAGATACAGTATTTTCTCTTGATTCTGCAAAAGAATGTTTTATTATTAAAGGATTTCAAAAACTGAATACTCTTTCTTCAATAAATGCATGCTAAAATCAGTTTCATTATCTTAGGTGCATATGTATATTTGAAACCTGAGTGTACCCTATCAAAACTACGGTTAATCTTTTCTGATTTTAGCATTTTTATAAATAAAAGAAAAAAGTATTAAATTTGTGATACTTTTCTACTTCTTATTTACAATATTTACAAATTTTATAATGGCCTGAAAGCTCTTTTAATATTTTTAAAAATGTATTTATATGTATTTCTGGGGGTCTATTGTCTAGGAGTCTGTCTATGTGCACTTATGTCTTACTGGCATTATGTGCGCGCTCTATCTTATAACAAAAATGTAACAATTCTATAAAATTTTATTTTTAATTGTACAATGACATACTAGTGTTGTTAAAAGTTTAGCATATATTGTTAGTATATGGTGCTGTTTTGCTGCTGATTCTATTAACCCGTTAACGCCCAACTTAATTTTGCAAAATGCTATTAGCTGATTATTTCCCTTCTAAATTAATGTAGACAACTAACAGTAAAATACATTAACTTAAACAATTCTACTGATAGTTTTAAATTTAAAGCCTATCCTCATTTATTGACGTTTAGTCTTCTAGCGAAAAAATTCCAGATAGAAAAACTTTGAGATAACAGATTAATTTCCTATTATATGTTGACAAAGATCTCGAAAGTAAAGTATTATAATATGTATTATTATTCAACTTGATTTAATTTAATATACCTGCGCAAAAAGCAAATGTATGTGCGATGAACGAAAAATCATAAAATGATTATCCAAATTATGAAATAATAATTAATAGTACTCACATAAAACTTTCAGGGATAATTTAGAGTGACGCTATAAACTGTCACTAAAAATCAGAAATAATTTCAAGAAACCTCAAAAAATATGCGTACCATTTTATTAGCTGTCATCAAATGAGGACACTAGGCACTAACGGGTTATTTACGTGCGCTATATCTGATGTCCTGTAATATATAAATGTATATTATTTAATAATTTACGGAGCTAACAATAAATCCTATGCTGAAAAAATTTGGATGCATGCAGACCGAAAATTGGATTCTTAACAGTAAATTTTTCCTTTTACGGGAAAAGTGCTTTCTAAGATTTTATAGTGTATAAGTGCATCAGAGGTGATGTGCTGGACGTGCACAATGAAAAACAATTCATGTTTAATTTTGTCGTATAGGGATCGACAGATCGCCCTGATAATACTCAAATTTTGTGATTTTCTTCTGCTTCTATTATTGAAATTCTTATCAAACTGCATGGGTACATCCTTTATTGTGTGAACTTATATTAAAGAAAAAAAAAAATCCGTGTCTATTAACATGCCGTTGACATCATTATATAAAATGCTTAGAAAGCTGTTTTTTTTTTTTTTTTTTTTTTTTGTTTTTTTTTTTTTTGTTTTGTTTTGTTTTTTTTAATGGTTACAGGATACTTACTTTTTTTTTGTAACAAAATTGTTGAATTTCCTATGTCACTTCAATTGTATATTTAAACATAGCCTTCAAAACTAGATGCCTGTCGCGTTGCTCAGAAACTTGGCTACAGTTCCAGCAGTAGACTGCGCCACATGGTACAGATTGCGCGACTTTTTTATTCAACAGCCACCAAAATTTTTAAAAGTGGTATTTGATACACATAAAAGGCGAATAGAATCAAAGAAACGTCGATTATGTATATTATATATGACTGCTTAAAATTCTTGGTGAGAGTTGAATAAAAAAGTCGCGAAATTTGTACCAGGTGGTACTGTTTATCACTTAAACTGTTGCTAATTTTCAGAGTCAAGCGGCAGGGATCTAGTTTAGGAGGCTATGATTTAATACTATAACTTCATTGTGATATCTAAACATGCTGGATTTTTTAACTACAAAGTTTTTAGATTATGAAAAGTTTTCTGGGTTTTATTTAATGAACAAAAATAGTACTCTTTTTTTTTGTTGTTGTTTTTTAGAAAATCTTGTGATATTAGCGTATCTTTTTACAACAAATCGGTTAAACCATTCTAGTCTTTTTAAATCTAATAAGTACTCCCTTAACAGCAAAATATTATATGAAATCACGCAGAATTTTTAAAGAAAATGTTTAGGCAGATAGCTGCATTTTAATTATTAAAGAAATTATTTCCATCATTTTAAAGGGTCCATCAGCGGCCCAAAACTTGTGCTCAAAATTGGTAGATAGGAAGTGCCGTGTTCGATCCCAGGTAGAGCTCATCGACCTAGCCGTTTGGAGTTTTCCGTGGTTTTCTTCGAATCCCGCGTAAATACGGGCAAGGACCCTTTAGAAAGACCAATACGGAGGGAATTCCATCTATAGAGGTCTAAGACCCTTGCTTAGTCAATCGGCCTTAACCCCTACAACAACCAACTCTTTTAAACTAATATGTTATGTTAATTTTCTTTTCTATAACATTCTATATAACAATACCACCTACGGACCTTCATCTTCTCTTACCTCTAATGCCACCTAAACCACCTACTACTTAATCTACACAAAAATTTGATCATGAATTATTTCAACAAAGATGGTACATATGAAGTGTAGGTGTAACTTCAACCAATAGATGCTTAGATATGACCATATAGAAAAATAGCAGTAAGTAATGACAGTATCATCTGTCAGCAGGTATGCACCTAACTTAAACATGTTTAAATAATGAAAATCAACCTTATCCAGTTTGGTATTTTAAAGAACCGTTTTGTGAAAAATGTTTTATTTATTTATTATTATTTATTTATTTATTATTTATTTATTTATTATTTATTATTTATTTATTTATCTATTTATTTATTTTTTGCAATTATACATAATGCAGGCGATCATATAGCTTTTCCGTAAATGTGAGAAATCCAAATTTACCAGTGGCTCCTGTTGAGCTATATGCACAAAATACAATATGAAATAGTTCATATCAAATATTGCAGTGGAAAGGTATGTATATCTGAATGTCATTTAAAAATTTATGTTTTCTTTTTTAACAACAAAACATTTCAACAACGGGATTTTTTATAAAAAGAAAGGATGAATAAAATGGAGATGAATTTATCTATTATATCTTTATTAATTTCGTGTAATTCGTAGCTTTACAAATTACTTTTGTTTCATTTTCCTTCTCAATATACAAGCTTCATACTCTAATGACATAATTGTCTTTAAAATTATACTTTAATATGTTTACTCAAAATAAAGTGCATCCAGTGAGGTCAGTGGAAATATAACAATTTATCTTAGAATATTTAAAACCTTTGTACGCAAATAAGTAAATTTTTAGAGTTTACAACATCATGTATATACACATACAGTGGTCAACAAAGGAACATTTTTTTTTTTTTTTTGAGGCCTTACTCTTTGCAACTGTTAGTAGCAACAATCATATACTTACAGTTACAAAATATTTGATATTTGTAAACATTTATATTATGGCATTTTTAAATTTATTTTAGATATATGTATATATATATATATATATATATATATATATATATATATATATATATATATATATATATATATTGGTGAGGATTAAAAAAAAACAGTAATTTATTATACAGTCTCCTGGTCTGTATATTTATATTTATTAAAAGTTGACTTAATGAAGTAGTATCTTAGAAAAAGTAGTTATCTTAAAGTAAATATCATAATAAAAACACACAAAGTGTTTTACATCTGTACAACAAATCTTGACCTAAGTAATTATTTTCCAAGATTTGTAAAATCACGCCTTTTCTCGGTTTTTAATGGAGGCAACAGGTATAACAACAATTTGTTATGAATATGCTTTTAAAAAAATGCCTGTTATATTTCTTTTTAACTATGCGTGTTTTTTTTTTTTTTTTTTTTTTTTTTTTTTTTCGAGTTTTATCTTTGCGTTTGTTCGTGTGAGTTATTCATTTGCATGTTTTACTTCAAGTTTTCACTTTGGTTGCCTTACTGTAAATTGACCGTCTGCGCGCCTTATTGCAAATTGTCCCTCTGCGTCCATATTGCGAAACGCCTCACTGATCTACAGCGAATTGTCCCACTGTATTACAGCGAGTTGTCCCACTTCAACTTCGTATCTCGCACACCCACAAAAAGCTGCAATATAACACAACGAGAAAGTTTCTGTTGGATAATATGATGTTGTATAATAATCGTGTTTCCGATTGCATTATAAATTTTGATTCCAAGGACAAACAAAACATGATTAATCATTAAATGAATATGATACGTTCATACTAACCAGTTTCAACAGATGCTATACCAAGACAATTTTCATTCAGAACCAGAAGACACGCAAAAGCAATAAGAATTATTTTCATCTTTAAACTGAAATAAATAAATAAATAAATAAAAAGATGATTGCATATAATAGTCGATAAAATACAGTTATTCTCTCGATATCTAAATTTGTGTACTACCTTGGAAATTAAATCAATCATTTTCTTTCTACATTTACAGAATAATGTAGCATTGAGGGTTTTTTTTTTTTTAACATAGGCCACTCAAAAGTATTCAGTCACATAGAGATATATTTTGAATATGCAAGAAGTACAATTTTTTTTTTTTTTTTTTTTTTTTTTTTGTACTTCTTTAACTTTCAAAAAAAAAAAAAAAAAAAAAAAAAAAAAACCAGCTTGATTATGACTTAGATTCTTCTATATGTCTGTCCATCATTCAGCGATCTAATTTCCATAAAATGTTTAGTATCACCTGAAAATGGCATAAATTAATACCATTCATTATGATACATTCTCTATTGAAAATTTTACAAATAGCGCAACTATTTTAAATACAGGGATTATTGAAAAAATTTACTTTTCAAAAAAGAGTTATTTTAGTAGACTATATAAAAAAGCAAAGGAAATAGTAGCAAAGGAAATTTTAGACGTTATACAGAGATATACAAAAACACATTTTGAATTATTCCTCGTTAGAAATAAATTTAGAAAAAGGTATTATATTTAATTCCATCTTTCATGGTTAAAAAAAAAAAAAAATATTTAATTTCTTTTCTGTTGAAAGACAATATAGAAGACTGAACAAAAGAAATTTATAAAAGTCTTTCTTCTTTTAAAATTACGATGGTGATTTTGAAATTTCTTCGTTTTCTTCAAAATAATTAAAAGAAAACAATGAAATTTGAACAATGTAATTGGTAATTAAAGCTGGAAAGCTTTTCTTTTCTTCTATTCAACATTCTCGAAAATGATTGAAAAGTTCCTAAAATCCAAATTTTAATGCCTGTATTGTGCTCAGATCATAAGGATATTTATATTTATCAATCATGTGCAGAAAAAAGTTTTTTTTTTTTCATATATTATGATTAGCATTAAGATTTACAAGGGCACACAAAAGCATTCAAATACATTAAAGGCTGTGGCTGGAAATTACTGGAATTACATTTTCAATTTTTTAAACGCTTTTAACACTTTCTAAAAATTTCTAAGAATGATTATCCTTCTAATTAGCCCATCGGCCTGTTTTTCTATCCACCTGACTGATCGTTTGTCTGATTTTTCCTACACTAATTCCAGTAAATATTTATACACTTCTTTAAAACGATTGTATGTAATATTGAAGCTCACTATCGGACGTTTCCTATGTAAAATGGAGTAAATACTACAATTAGTTTGTGTAGATGTTTACACGAAAATTATCAAAGCATTGCGTGCTATAAAAACTATTTCTATAAACTACTTTTAATAACCTTATTTTGCATAAATTATAATGAAATTGGCCTTTATTGTTCACTTGCGCAAAAACATAATTTACATAGAATACAATATCATTAGAATTAAGATTTACAGCAAGAGACAAGAATATTAAAATGCATTAAAGTTTAATTAAAACGCATATATGTTACATGTTTAATCCGGTTATTAGTGAAAATTCAATTCCAGCAGTAACTGAAAGTTGTTTCCAATTTTATTAAGCGTTTTTAAAACTTTCTAGCAGTTATTAAGAGTGTTTATGGTTTTAATGAGCCCATCTCTTTTTTTTTTTTTTTTTTTTTTTTTTTTGTATCTATCACACTGTCCGTCTGCCCGTTTAATTGTTCACACTCTAACGCCCATAAATATTCATGGAATACTTTAAAATGGACATGTATGTTCAATTTCACTATGGGATGTTTCCTATTGAAAAAGTATAGTTAAGACAATAACTGGTTCGTGTAGAAAGAATTTCAGAATCTCACGTTTATGAAAGTCATTTCTATAAATCACATTTTATTAACTTTATTTTCCATGTATCACACGGAATTTACATTTATTATTCCTACGTACAAAAACATTGGTGCGACACTACCACACGACTTCCATTGCCCACTATTACACGTATTATATGCAATTTTTGGATATATTATATGCACTTTTTCGAAGTTTCCAATAAGAGAAACTTGATACACGTGTAAAGACATATAAAACAAAGTTTACACAGCGAGTTAAAAAATAAGAAAAAAAAAAAATGATGATAGGGCTATTTTTCAAACATCAATTTCCGAGATCTAAAACTGAACTGTCTAATCAGAATGATCGTTAATTTTTCTGTAATAACCACATAATATATAAAAAAAGGGTATCTAAAATGGAATTAAGTAACAATTTTCAAGAAAATCGTCAGAGCCGTTTTCGAGACACCAACTTTTACTAAAACTTGGCATACTCAATTATTGACTAGAACATAATAATTACATATAAACGGATATTTAAAAGGGAGTTAATATGGCGAGTTTGAAAAAGATCCGTACAGCCATTTTTAAAGGAACGCATTTGCGAGACCTGAAATTGAGCTATTTATACAGGACGCCTGTCAATTTTTTTGAACTAACTAACTATATCATTCGAAAGGACATCTAATAGAGTATTTATATAGCAATTTTGAAGCAAATCGTTAGAGCCTTTTTTAAGATACATACTTCCGGTCCCACTTCCGGTTTCCGATGACCAACTTCCGGTTTTTCCACTTTTCATTAAAATTTGGAAAATTCATTTGTACACCAGACCTATATCAATTCTGAAGTTCCGTGATTCTATCTTTATTAATTTCGGAGATATGATAGCCAGAAGATTCCACACGTACATTCACACACACTGATCAATTGCCAACAACTACTTTTTTGGACTCAAGAGGATTTAAAATGTGTAAATCAGGTGAAAACTCGATATCGAATTTCTGTACTGAATACAATATTTTCATTACCTACGGTAGTACTGTAATGCAAGTAAAAATGTTTTATACAGAATAGAGTATGACTAGCATTAAGATTTATATAACCAATACAAAAGTATAAACATAGTCAAATACATTAAGGACTATATCTGTAAATTGATGGAATTGCATTTTCGATTTTATTAAGCATTTTTAAAATTTTCCAACAATGTTTAGCATTAATTATGAATTTAATTAATCTACCCATCTGTCTGTTTGTCCTTCTACCTATTCACTGTGTGGTTAAAGAAACGTTTCCAGGGACGTATCATAAGACATACCTTCCCATTTGAAATTTTAAAGTTGCCCACTCTAGCGGCCCCCTCTAGCCCCACTGGCCCAAACTTTTTTCACCAAAAGAGGTCCCTCTTGAATTAATTGAACACATGTATCGCCATTTTTCACAATTCCAATTAATTTTCGAGTTAAGAGGTGGGAGGGACTTTTGGAACACCTCTCTCTCTCTCTCTCTCTCTCTCTATATATATATATATATATATATATATATATATATATATTTGCTATTGTTAGCTATATTGTTTTATGAAATCTTGCAGCTTTTATGAAGTACATGCTCCCTGATGATACAATACTTCTATTTTTAAGCATTTTTTATTGCAATTATTATTCCATTTTTTATTCCAATTATTATTCCTGAAGTCCTTTAATTATTTTCTTCGTCATTATGTTTAATGGTCCTTTTTAATTAAGTGGGCGTAAGTAATTTAAATTGTTTTGGTCTTTTATTGGATCTGAACATGTATCGCAACATTCTGTGCTAGTTTTTACACTGTGTTACAATCAGTTTTATTGTCGTGTGAAAGCTCCGCTTTGGCGACCTATGTATTTTTTTTTTTTTTCTGTTTATGCAATAAAAAACGGAGAAGATTTAATCTTTAGACACGGGCTCTTTTGAATTTCCACAGTGCCATCGGAGCCCCTCTCTAAAGGTTAAAATCGCTCAAAACCGCTGCATAGTGGTGAGCGGCCACCTTCCGTATTAGAATCTTATAATCAGTTTTATTTTTATTGTGTTGGTATTAGCATGTGTCTATTAAATGCTAAAATTGTAAGGTTAAATTTTATTATGATATATGTATATTATTTTTAATTTGATTATTATTTTTTAATATATATTTTTAAATTGTTAAAATATTAAAATATCTAGTTCTTTTAAATAATTCTCTATAGTTCAATATATAGACTTAAAGTACCTTTAATAGAAAATCCATACACTTTCTATTCTATTAACAAAAAAAAAAAACTGTTGAATAATAAATTTTATAAAATTAGTTTATAGTTTATTCTATTGTTAAATGTAAATATATATATGTAAATGCTGTTCGTCCTCTTTGTATACGGTCTAAAATTTGGATGCACACCATAAAATGTACGTACATTAGGCAACCTCAATTGATCGTAACGAAGTTTGATCAATTTGTTTGATCGTAACGAAGGTTAAAACAAAAATGCACAACGGCATTACCTGAAACACAAGAAAACTTCAATGGGTATTGCATACTTTTGTCAGAAGGTTAAAAAGAAAGTTGTTTAAAAAATGCTGGATGTAGCAGAAAATTTTTTAAGAGTTGCGTACAAGTTTGACAACGGTTAGCTCTTTCTGAGAAAAAAATTCAAATAGTTTGTAAATGAGATAAATACAAAAAGTGTAACTATTTAAATATTCTAGCTAACCATCTTTTTTTTTTTTTTTTTTTTTTTAAACCTTCGTCGTAAAACTGTGTGAAAGCATCATTTTCATCAGCTGAAGAAACATAGTAAATTTCACACAAATGTGGTTAAAAAATGGTTTATTTATTTTCTTTTTTAAAATTGTTATTGTTAATAATTTAAATATGAATATTCATTTTTTAATTTATTAACTTTAAGAAATATTTATTGAATGAAATTTTGTTAAGTATATTCTAGTGATTAAAATTAAAATCATTATTTTAAATTCTAAAATAAAGGAAATTTTGATGAAGAAAACCTTTAATTGAGGATGATAATTCATAAGAATAATATACGTAAAAAAACTTAATTATGAAGTGAGTAATAACAGCTTTTTTTCTTAATATATATCTATCTATATATATATATATATATTAATCTTACAAAAGGACCTCCCATCTTACCAATACATATTATCATATCACCCATCATAATTCTTTTATATTGTATATACCTCAGAATGGGTAAGTGTGCATTAAAAATAAGAATTAAAATTAGATTTTCCTGGAAATTTAAGATAACCATAAAGTGTAGCCTGAATACATATGTTTTAACTTTCATGTTTATCTGAGCAAAGATATTTAATTCCATGTAAGATGTTAACTAATATACTTTTATAAACTGTTCTATGTAAACAAGTTTTAAAATAAGTTAATATGTTAACTTTAAATGGAATTCTTTTCTTTTATCAAAAATATCAAATTGTAAATTATCTTTTTCAATATTTATTTTTACGTCAAGAATGTCAATTTCGTTGTTTATCATAACATTTTAGTTAAGTTAAGAGTGCAAGGATAATTTAAAATTAAAGAGTTAGTATAATTTAAAAGAAAAAAAGAACTATAATATCCTCTATATCCCTGAATAACATTAGTACATTACTTAAAAAGGAATTTCTTTCACAAAAATATAATCAAACCACATTCGGTGAATAATTTTAATATTTTGGTGTAAATGATTGTTGTATGGAATATAATTACCATGTAAGATGAAATATATTAATGTTGTAAAGAAATTAGTAGCAATTTTTTCTTTTAAATTATTTTGGTGTTCATTAATAAGAAATAACATAGTATTATGTAAGTCATTAATTTCAATTAAATTAGTCATTAAAGTCAAAATTACTAGCATCTTTTATATTTTTAAAGTTTTTTTTTTTTACTTTATTGAGGAGTGTAAAGCTACCTTTGAACTATAAATTTGAACTATAAATTTCTTTTTAAATTTTTAATAGTAAATTATAAGCAATATTATTATAAGCATTAGAACCCACTGTAACTGTACAATATTTCAATGAAGTTTTATGAGATTTAAGAATAAGAACTATATGTGGATAGTCGAACTATTTTATATTTCTATTTCTTATAATTTAAAAAACCTTAAAATTATTTTATTATTAATATCAGTTTGCAAAGAAGTTTGATTTATAATATTTCTGGTTATATTAGCGTTGTTAGGGTTGAGGCCGATTGGCTTCTCGAGGATCCTCCATAAGGGGTACTTCTAAGAGGTCCTAGCCCGTGTTTACACGAGTTTAGAAAAAATAAATAAAAACGGAAAACTCTGAATGGCTAGATTGACGGATGCATCCAGGATTGAATTCAGCACTTCCCATCTAGCAGCTTTGAGTGTAGAACAACTAGGCCAATGGTGGGGTTTGGTTACATTAGCATTAACTAGAATCTGTTTATAAAATTCTCTGCAAATTATGTCACAATATTTAGGAGATTTATCGACATAAGCGATAATAAATTCATTTTGTAAAAGTTTGTTTTTTTTTTTTTTTTTTTGGACATTTTCATATTTGCTAAAATAATATCGAATAATTAATTGATATTTTAATAATTAATATTCCATACATTGAAATATTTTTGTAGTTTATTGCAAGCAATAGCAAATTTATATTTAAACTAGCAGGCTTTGCCCGCTTCGCTAGTCACTACATTAAAATGATTTCTTTTTAATTGAATAATTGAAACGTTTAAATAAATATATTTTGATTGCCGACTATTTTTGCCACAGCTTTAGTCTGGGATCTCCTCAGTGACATTAAATATTTCTTTTTAGCTTCTCGAATCTGTACAACAAAACTGTTATTAAAACGAATATTCTCGGAAACAATTCAATAGTAAAGCTTATTCTTCGACTATTCTGAAAAAAAATGAAACTGTTACTCATATAGCAAAAATCACTATTCGATGAATGTTCTGGAACATTCTGAAAAACAGTCACTTGTTACACAGGAGCAAAGCAAATAACATTAAATACTCCGAAGCATAAATCTTTGCAAGCTCAAGAAAAATGTTCATTCGCTTAGAGCTCAATCCTTAAAGTGCAAAATACTCAGAATAGGTCTCTGAATAACTCTGATTCGCAGTGAATGAACATAAATCTCGCATAAATCAACTTGCTCTTATTTATAACTTTTTGCGATGGTTCCATCGAGAATCCCATAGAAAGCTCGAGATCTGTGCTCCCGTGTGTCGGAGATCTTCGAAACTTGAGCAATTCTAAAGTACCATTTTTCATCAAATTTGGTTGCCCTGTCACCAAATTTGGTCGCCCACTCACCAAGTTTGTCACCAAGGTTAACCCTACTGAAAGTCAATGAATGAACTTCCCTTTTATTTCCATTATAAAACTGCTTTCTTTGCAACAGTGCTAATTATCCGGGGCAAATAATTAATCCCTTATAACAATAGGCAATGAGCACTATTTCTGCAGTATTTTAGACAACTGATATTTTTATGGTTATATATATTTCCCATTAAACGTATTGTTATTGTTATTTTTATTTACTTATTTAAATATTAATTTAAATTAATCAAATATTTCTGTTGGACAGCGTGCAAGTACAGTCACACACAGCAGCTTGTATGTCTGTATTATAAATTAGTTTAGTGATTGGTACATTAAAAAAAAAAAAAAATGTAAACATTACCGTGCTACACAACTTTATTAAATCTCTCCCTTGACGGCTTTTGAATTTTTGTCACCATATTAGTGATGATATATATATTTTTTTCTTTAATATAATTTCTTGTATAAAAGGGAGAATCCTATTTTGGTGATACTTTTATCGGACACCTTTTCGTTAATTTGTAAGAATTCTTCATATTCTGCTTATATTTTTAATGGTTTTTAGGCTTCAAATAGTGCTTGAAATAAATATTCTATTTTTAGAACTATATATATATATTTTTTTTCCTATATTAATTATCCATTCAGATAAAAATTGATCTGATTGCGACTACTACTTTGATTTAATTTCTTTAAATGGCTATTGATAAATTAAAAAGGATTAAAATTGCTGTTGGTAAATTAAACTTCTTGGCGAAAAACATTCGGTTTATTTCAACGCCAAAATTTAAGAAATCGCTCAGTAGGATCAATAAATAAAACTGATAAAATAAATTTATAGTTCATAGAGTTTATTGTAGTAAAGAAACAGTAAAATGTAAAGTCATGGGAGTTTTTTTTTTTTTTTTTCCTAATCGAAAGAAAGAAAAAAAAAAAAAAAAAAAGTCGTAATTTTTTTTTCGGCAACAATTAAATTAAGAATAAAATTTTAATGACTGTATTTACAGCTATTATAAAGTGCATATTTTCATATTTTAATTAATTAAAAGAAAACAAATCAAAAATTTTAAAATCGGGCTTCGAGGTGCACAAGGACCCACCTTCGTGTCGAAACACGTGAGTGTCCGATCTACCGTCTTTGCGCTACGCTGTCCACACACAGACACACACACAAACATTGCCTTTTATATACATAAAGATAAATCAAAATTTAATGAAAACTAACATTTAATTCGATTAATATTAGTCTTATTAGGTAATCTAAGTTTACTATCATAATTCATAATTTTATGTAAATGCGGATCTTCAACAATACAAATAACAACAGTTAAAGTACATCTCTGCTAGGGGTCTACATTTATTATTATTATTATTTGGGGTCATTAGAATATCAGAAAATATTTGAAGTAGGTGATTTTTCAAAAAAATATTGCAGTTAAAGATAATAATAACTAATGTGATAGGATACACACACACATACATAAATGTAAAACCTTTTCAAACATTTCACGGGAAGAAAATCAAATATCACATGAAGCAATGTAAGATTTATTTAAAAAAGATATTCAAAATCCGAAGAAAGAAAACACACATTAAAACAATATTCCTTCAGGGGCAGTGATTGGATATTATATTCAAATAATGGGTGAACTTCTGTATATCTGTAAATCTCTAAAAAAAATTTATATATATATATATATATATATATATATACATACATATCTTATAGGTGTGTGTGTGTGTGTTGTTTGACTGATAAGCTTACACCCTGTGGAAAATTATATGGTGAACCATAAAAAATATGTGGTGAACAGTGAATGAAATAAGATAATTCTGTTTGATTTTGTCTTGTCCAAAAACAAATAAATAAATGAATGAATAAAATTAATTAAAACTCATTTTATTAGCTTAATTTTGATAATCAAAATATTTTTTTAATGTAATATAATCTGATGTTGCACTCCAACACGGCATTCTCTCGTCATGAATTTTAATATTAAAGACAGATTATAGATTAAAGTGGAGCATATCATGTCAAGTTAAAAAATGAACATAAAAACGGTTGAACATAGTTTCAAAAACATGTTTGTTGAACATGAACTAATGTATCAGAGGGTTGGCAGCCCCCTTCTCAATCCCTCAATTGAATATTGTGCCTACATCCTTACATTTTTTAGACTATTATTAAATTTAAAAGTCATTCAATATTATTGGGGTAATATTCACATACACCATTTCTTGAAACTTACAAATATTGGTGAAACTTTTTAACTTGCTACCTCATAAAAACATCAAAATATCTAATATGAATTTCATAAAATTATTTGTTTCAAATTTATGCTCTGGTAACAAACATATAAACAAACCAACCGCTAATAATTTTATTTTCGTAATCAGACTATCTTAAAACGCGTAATTGCAGCAGAAAGTCAGCATTGAAAATTGGAATCTAAACTAGTATTTTAGGATTTTGGTATTGGAAAGCAATTATTATTCGTAAGGAGTTTCATTAATAATAATAAAATTTCGTAAAGCAATTCATTAAGTTAAACACGTTTATGAAATAAAAAAGAATGCCCAGATACAGTTTTGTTAGCCCTGTAAATTAGCTATAAACTGTATGTACACAATTTATAATACTTAAATTTAGCACTTTATGGGAAAAAAAAGAAAAAAAACATGAAATGCACTTTTAGTATTTTTCAAGAAAATTTCAAATATAACCGGCTTTTTTGTTTTGCCTTGTAAATGAATGGTGAATAATTTTGGTATCATATTTTATACTAAACAATGTTTATAGGCATGTAAAAAATATATATTGTTTTGTTTTGTTTACAGCAGTCTAACAATGTTACATTTTACCTGCAAGAAAGTTTCGCCGTAGACATAGACAATTTGAAGTTTCTTAAGTGTTCCTGAACGTATACCATTTACTTGTTCACTTAGAAGTTTAAAGTGGTATCCCTATATAATACAGATCTAGAATAATGGTTGTAATTTCTACGCAAGTACTTGTTCGTGAGTTATGCGAATAACGAACCTCGCGCACATAGAAACACACACTCATGCACCTGCACAGACATATCGGCACGCAGGCCAACTGCTAAAAGTTTGATTTCGACATTCGAAAACATCAAAACGAATATTCATATCACATCTCATTTACGACTATTTGATCCCAAAAAATACTTTTCCACCATTACATTTGTAAGAGAAGGTGAAGAAAATAGATATAAAATCCAAAAAATAAATTTTTTATAAATAAACTCTGGATGAATAGATAAATTAATTTTGAATGAAACGAGAAATAAATCTGATTGAATTTCCATGTCATGATCGACGTAGAAAAATTAAAAATGTACTAAAACAAATTTATAATTCTACACATTTACCTCAAATATACTACAACTATAAATCATTAAAATGGGAAAATACGATTCTAATGGCAAGATAATTTAATTAACTTACCTTTTGCGTTAAATCTGCAACTTATGATCGGCAAAATATATTTAATATAGTACTTTGAGATTTAATTTAGTTTCAATGATTATCATTCGGTATTTATATATTCAGCTTTTCAAGGCATGACATGTGTCATTAATATCAAAACAATTAAACACAGTCGCTGAAATCATTCTTATTGACATAATGGCGTATTCTCAATAAAACGAAAAAATAAATAAAAAGTGAAACGTCAATCATAAACAATGGATTCTTGTTCTTCTAAGATACATTTGTGATTTGTGTTTAGCTTTCTTTAACATCTGTATAAAACTAAATTAGAATCGCTTCTTTTATAAAATGACTGACATTTAGAACCTGTTTTGATAATCAATGTAAATATAATGTCACATATTTATGTCAATCAAAAAATAATATAATCAGGTTGGTAGACAATCTATTTTCTCTTACTCTGATATCACTGCTCAGCTGACACCATTTAATCCTTTGTTGCGTATTAATCAACTGGGAATTTTTAAAGGAAATTATTGTGTTTTTCCTATTTAAAATTGCCCCAGAAATCAGGGAAAAGAATTGTTTCATCAAAATTTTGTTTATTTTAAAGTTACAGTTTGTCCACTGTAGTGGACAGTATGCATATAGAAACTGGATATCTAAAGTAGAAGTGGTGATGAAAATAATAAAAGCAGTCACTTTTTTCATCGATACACAAATGAACTTTGCATTTTACACATGAATATGTAGATTTTCTTGAGCATAACTCCATCTTACATCTTTAAGCACTATTTGATACTTGTCTATCAAAATGATCCACTCCATCGTAGAGGAAAGAGATTCCTTTGACTGACATTTTTTTTTGTAGGTTTTTACACTGACATTGGCTCTTGTTTACGTAAGTCTTTCTGTATCTTGTTCATCAATTACTCTTGATACTGCTTGTATTAGTCCTCTGGCAATGGAAATCTTGTAAAATCCTAGTTGCATAGAACATTGTGATATGAAGCTTTGTAAAGAAGCCAAGCATTTATCACGGTAACATCTATAAAATGAAATAATTCCCTTTTGTACCACTACAATGGACAAACGAAAACGTCCTACATTAGCCTATGTACATAACGTCCATTGTAGTTGACAAAAAGAAAAATACATCAATTTTCATGAAAAATAGCATCTGAAAATAAGTGTTCTATTCAAACATATTCTAAAATGCCTAAAATGACTATTTCAAAATGCAAAATGTCAAAATAACAAAGGTTTAGCACTTATACACAATGTTTACAATGAGAAATCATACTATCTTGAAAGTAGAGGTTGACGCTATTTTCAAACTAGCAATGCAATCTGTAATTTTATATTATGATGCTATCTATGAGCAACAGTTGAAAGCTTAAATAATACAGAAAGAATAAACATTGAAACCAAATCTGTAAAACCATTTGTGAGAAAGGGAAAAAAATTAAACTTTTGTCCACTACAGTGGACACGATGCAACAAAGGGTTAAGCATATTCTTATGAAAAATAACCTTCTGAATCCAAATATGACGCTAATTTTGTACTATCACCCACCGTTTTTTAGGAACGGCCCCCTATTTTTATCATTTTTCGGTGATTTTATGGCTATAAATTTGATTTTTAGGAGGAGGGAGGATTATTTTTGGTTGGTTGTTTGGTTGGTTGGGTTTTACGTCACACTAGTGCTGCGCAGTTTGCAATTGGCGACGGTCTGCGACTCACCCCCAGATGTGGTCCGGAGACATGCCATCACAATTTCGACCCTCCACGGAAGGGATATATTTTAACTCTTAAATATCTTCTAAGGGGCTACAAAGATGGAAAATTCTAAAACATGGATATTTTCTGCAAGAGAAAACTTTTGCGGGAGATTTGCCACTGAAATTATGTATTACATATCTTATATTTTTTTAATCTGTTATTAATGTTATTTTTTAAACTTAATACATTTTTTTTCTGTTTTTAGGTGTTAAATTAATTATTTTTCATTCTTCAAATCAAATTCATAGTCATAAAATTACCGAACAGTGAAAAATATTGATCGCGGGGAGTGGGAGGAGGAGGGGGGGTATTTCTAGAAAACGGTGGGTGAATGGGCAAAATGGGAGCCATATTTGGATTAAAGAGGTCATTTTACATAAAAATCAACAAGAATGATATCAGAACTCGGAAAAAAAAAATCTGCAGAGCAGTGTATTTAAAGAAACTCTTTTGTACATGTATGCATTTGAATTTGTTTACCTCTGTATGTAGAGAAAGTATTGATTTTTAGGTAAAATTTACGAAATTATGTTTTTGTTATATTTACAAGTTTTGTGGTCCCTGGAATCCAAAAGCTGATTCCTTTTTAACGGTTGGTTTGTGTGTCTGTCTCTCCATGCATGTATGTATATATGTATGTTGAGAAACTCTTGACTTTCATGTTCCCCAAACTTAAAAAAATAGAACTATGAAAATTTAAATTAATACAAGTCCTGTATACAGATTATTTTGTCCATTTTCGTTGAAAATAAAAAACCCAAATGGGAGACGTAAAATAGGAAGTTAGACTGAAAATCCGTATTTTATAAAAGAATGTAAGGATATTCTTGAAAGTCGCTATATAAACCATCATCCGGATCTCCTTTCGTTAGTAATATTAAGTTACATCATGAAAACTCTAGTCATTTTGCGTAAGTAGGTCAATTTTAGGACTCGCAGGTAGGTTTCTTAAAGAGCAGCTCTGGGTATTTTCTTCATACTCCCCTTATGAACTCAGTATTAGATTTAATTTTGTAAGTAATTGTTGGTTTTCCGAAAATTGGTCAGTTTGGTGAAAACAGTAAGTGGAACTCAACTTTGATAATTCAAAGGATTTTCTTGAAATTTGATACATAAACCCCTTTTTATACGTTCTTTCCGCATTCATTAATTGATTACATCGATAAAATTGATATTCGTCCAGAATATAGAGTTTAATTTTATACATCGAAAAGTTCAATTTTACAAGTTCAATTTTAAAAGTTCAATTTTACGTACTCACTTTATAACAATTTTAAAAGTTCAATTTTACATACTCACAAAAATTTTGTAAATGCCTTTACGAAGTTTGTATTAAATATTTACTACAGAAGAATTGTTAAACTTTTGAATTGTTTGGTCAGTTTCATCTTTCCTGCCCATATTATGTTCAAATAGAATAATGTTTTTAGTGTTTTTGTTAAAGAACTGTTTTTTCTTATCTCAGAAATGACATTATATATATGTAGTTTTTCACTGTAGGTGAAGAAAAAATAAAAAATAAATAAGTATCATATTTCTACTTTTCAAGAAAAATTATGAAATAGGGTAGGTGCTCCAGTGATTGGCATGCTCCAGTTATCGACATCTATCACGAAATAATTAATAAATAAGAAAAATCATAAAATCATATATTTTACATATAAGACTTTTAACATTTTATGTCAAACACTGAAACATAGGGTGCTAATAATTGATAAAATGAATAACTAGCAGTGTCAAACACTGGAACATAGGGGGCCAATTACTGATAAAATGAAAAACTGGCTGTATGCCAATTACTGGAACACTAAAGTTGGCATATGGTCACCAACTTTAGTCAATCGTACGTCATCTTTAACAGATTTCTTGCTGCTCAGGAAACTTACAGGCCGTCCTTTGCGTTTACGACTTGAAAATCCAGAAATCAATTGTCGTGCTAACCGAAGTAGAAAATTTAATTGGTCTCTAGGTCCCGAATCTCTTCTACTTATTTTCGAGATAATGAAGGCATTTACCATTGCCAGATCATTTAGGAAGTATGGGATTCGACATTTAAAAATTAATAAAGTTGGTGGGAAGTATACTTCTCACGGTCTTATAAAGGGTTAAAATAACGTGATTTTTTTTTTATATATATATATATATATAAAATAAGCTTAAGATTTTAAGTAAAATTTTATTTTATAAAAATTATGGTGGAAGAAACTTTACAAAAAGGAGGGGTCGAACGTATCCTATTTTATAACAAATAATGAATTCTCTAAGAAAAAACATATTTACTTATTAATATCTAAAGTTATTCAAATAGAATTAGCTTAATGTGGCTAGAATTAGCTTATCAACTTCGAATGTGGGCGTTGCGAGTTTGTTTATTGGAACAGATGGGTTCAATTTTTGCGCAATTTTACTTTGGTCGTACAAAATTTAATTATTTTCATGTGGTTGTCTCCATTTTTTCTCCCTTTTTGCGTATGTTGGGCATGCGAATCTCATTACTATGAATTTCGTCAGTTTTCTGAGACGGTCACGAGATCAGTATATTACCAAAATTAGGCCTTGTTTTTTATAGTGGATAATTAGGAGGTTCTTTATTTTACTCATGATTCCTTGTTCATCATGTTTTATGTGACTTTTCGGTTATTTTTTAAACTCCTCGGGTTTTGTGTAGGGCTGTGCCGATTAATCGATTAATCGGTTCGGGTAATAGTATTCTCAGAAACCAGAAGCTTTCAAAAAATGAAAATGCTAAAGATTAAAAAAAAGGGGGGGGTTGAGAATTCCACTATCCCTCTGATGGGGGAAATGTCAATAGAGTTTTACAGTATTTTCAAGCGTTTATTGTCTGCTCGCAACTGCTGATAGTACCTATTGAAGAAGAAACAGAAAATAACATTCTGTGTTCAAGTCCGAAGTGTCAAAGAAGGACTAAAATATAAGAATTTGAGATTTTTATGATAATATTTATGGAATTTTGAGAATTCATTTAAAAATAGTGACAAGCGAGATGGACAAGGCCTGCAGATATAAAACTAAAATGTGTGTAAATTGATTTAATGTTTCTGTCAAAATTAATCGAAAAATTAATTAATTTAAAAAAAAATTAATCGAATAAGTGAAAATATTTATATAAAATTAACACTTAAAGTCACCAATTATTACTCTGAAAGTTGATATAAATTTCAGTTATGAAAAAGATATAATTAATTAGACCAAAATTTTTGAAAAAATATTTTTTTTTTCAGTCAAACTTATGAATTATATATATATATATATATATACAATATAACAGTTTTATTCATCATTGAAATAAAATTATATAAAGAAAAATGAAAACCGATTAATCGACTGATTAATCGATTAATGAACTACGATTAAGGCAGTTAAAACTCTTAATCGATTTCCACCCCTAGTTTTGTGGAAACCGTCAACTGAAAACCCTCAACACTATTTCAGCAGGAAACTCACAAGGGTAATATAAATCAGTAAAATAGCTATTAGGTTGATTCATAAATAATTTCCGATGCTTTTAAAATAGAATACACACCAATAACATTATATAACGAATATAATAATGTATATTAGGTATTTTTTCCTTCCGAAGTATAAGCCTCTCCCACATTTATTATGTTGCGTCTTTGTAGGTGGAGTCTTAAATAACTTCCTTTGTTTTTAACACGCATTTATTTTGCTTTCATTTAGTTACAAAATTATATCAATTTATTATGTATTCACCATTATTATGTATGACGTTCTCCCATTTTCTTGGCAGCTTATGTATTCCTTCCTTGTAAAATGTGGTTGGTTTCGATTGGAAGAAATTTTCGACAGCCTGCCTGACTTGTTCTTCAGATTCGAATGTTTTTCCTTTCAAAAAGTTTTCTTAGGATCAGAAAAGGTGAAAATCTGTCGGGGCGAAGTCCTGGGAGTAAGGTGGGTGCGGTAAAACAGACCATCCGAGCTCTAGAATTTTTTCTTGGGTCACCCTTGCTGTATGTGGTCTTACATTATCATGTAAAAGAATGACGTTTTTGCTATTGGCGAGTGTAGGACGTTTTTCATGAAGTTTCTCTTTCACTCTTTGCAGTTGATGACCATATATGTGTGCAGTAATTGTTAAATTTGACTTTAATAACTCGTGATGGATTAGTCCTCGACAATCCCACCATACACACAATAAAATCTTTTTTCCAAGGATGTCAGCATTCGAATCTGATAAGGGTTTTTGTTCCTTATCAAGCTACTGTCTTTTACGGATGATATTCTCATAAGTAATCAATTTTCATCGCCAGTTATTTTCCTATCTAAAAAAGGCTCGTTTTTTTCTCGTGAGAGCAGACTTGTAGCTATAGACAGGCCATCTTCTTCATTCTGCTCACTGAGATTGTGTCGTACCCATACTCCTAATTTGCTGACTTTCCCTAATTTCTTCAGATGGCGGAAAATAGTTGATTGTGGTGCATTCAACCTTTCTGCTATGTCTCTAGTTAACCCGTTAGTAGGTCGATTTGCCGCCCAATCTTCAGTATTGCCAGATTTTTTTATTCAATAGCCACCAAAACTTTTTAGACGTGGCATTTGATATACACAAAACGCGAATCAAATCGAAGAAACGCCGATCACATCACTTCTTAAAATTATTGGTGACAGTCAAATAAAAAGTTCGCAATCTGTAATAGGTGGCGCTGTCTACAGCGACTACTAACGGGTTAATTGGCGTGGATTTTGTTCCAATATAGCTTTTACAAGGTTGTCATCAAAGTCTGAATGACGTTCTGTCCTCAGTTCATCCTTTAGAGTCGTATTTCTAGAGCGGAAATTTGTAAACCAATGTCTAACTCTCCGATCAGTTATTAGTCCTTCACCGTATACACTGCATATTTTTTCAGCTGTCGCTTTAGCATTATTGCCTTGTCTGAAGCATCACATGACGAATATGCACTTTTTCATTCTCCATTTTAGGAGTTTGGAGTAAAAGTTTAATCAAACCTACACCAGACAAAACGATTGTTAGAAGAATAATTGAACCACAGATTATATACTAAAACAGATGGCACACGCCCAATGAAATCAGACCAATAAGTACAATAATGACAGTGACGGCTGAAAGCTAATATTTCCAAATATATGCATAAATCCATTAAAATAAAAGGTGATTGTTATTCTGATTGGTTAAAAACGAACATAATATGCAACATTACACACCTTCGAAGAAGTTTATTAATATTTGCAGTATGCATGCTTTGACCATTGATCCAATGCAAGTAACGCCCAAACACACTACATGATGAATGCTGCGGGAGGAGCCTATCTTTGAAGCCTTATATTCATTGTATAATATTTCTGGTGTAAATTTTAACTAAACTACATCGGAAATTATTTATGAATCGACTTAATATTATAACCAGACCAAGGTTAAATTAACCAGCATAGTCAAAAACATAGAGTAGAACGCGTTACTTGCGTAACAATTCCCCATGGATCGAGATATGACCCTAATAGTTTTAACTATTTCTATAACAGCAACAAAACACAGATTGTATGATGGGAAGATGGCGCAGCGGTAGCGCATTTGACTGGTGAGTAGGAATTCCTGAGATCGCTTTCCGTTGAGGGCGTTCTGTATTTAATATTTCGTTTCATTTTCTTTTTAATTAAATTAAATTATTAATTTAAGAGAATTATATATATGTGTGTGTGTGTGTGGGCGTGTGTATTAAAAAATGCTTTTTTTTTTTTTTTTTTTTTTTTTTTTTTTAGCATACTAATTAATAAAGTATTAAAGTTTTAACCAGGAATAAAAATATATATTTATTTATTTTGAAGAAACAAAATTATTTTTAAATTTAGGAATATAATTTATAATGACTATGATTGAAAGTAGAAAACTGATGAAAACATTTCTCACAATAAAAAGAAGAAATATGAGAAGATTGATCACAATTAACCCCTTAACGCGCGGTGTCTTTGCTGCGAGGACGCAAAATTGAAGATCCAGCTGCAAAAATTCATCCCGGAAACTTTTTAGAAAAAATTTACGTTTATAACATATCAGAAAAGGCCGGTTCTTCTAACCTTAAAATTTAAAATTTCTTTAAGTTTAATTTAGTTCATGAATTCCGGTGGCAGTATAATTTAAATGATCTGAATTGTCTTGCGCCGCAAAGGGTTAATAGCGTTGCAATTTTGTTCGCCGTCCAATATTCTTTATCACGAACATTTTGTTAAATATTTGGCTTTTCATTGAAATTACCCGATTTCTAAAATTTATGTATACCCAGATTTTGAAATTTTTGAGTTGTAAACTAATCATTAAAAAATTTTTGAGAAAGTTTGTAGTTGGGTTCAATTTTAATGTTAGTTCTCCCGACACCATAAAATTTCACAATTAATTAATAACATATTTAAAATAAAAGGTAATTGCGGCGTCGAATGGTGAAGCAGCAACAACTGTTGTTCATTCCGGATTTTATATGCAAAAAATTAAATTAATAATAACACAATAAAGAGAAGACGATCAACAATGCTATTATTGACGTCGATAAAAAGTAGTAATTAAAATTTTTTATAAAACACTAGTACAAATCAAATTTTATCTAAATAAAATAAAAGTATTTCTCTTCGAATTATTCATTTCAATTAATTAAAATAATGATAAAACCTAATTATATATATTAAAGTCTCTACGCTGAAAAAGAACCTTTTTATATAATAAATATTTTCTTTTAAAATAAAAATTTAATATAATAAAAATGTAAAAAATAAATAAATAAAAAATTAGTTGAAATAAAAAATTGAAACAGAAAATGCTCTTGACGGCGCTCGACTTCCGCAACTCTTACGCGCGAGTCAAACGCGATAACATTACCCTACCTTATCTTGCTACTATTTGTGTTTTATTGCTTTTTATAGAAATAGCTGAAACTGTTAGGGTCATAGCTCGATCAGTGAGGGGTTGTTGCACACAAATTTTGTACTCTACTTTTTATCTTCGACCATGCTCTTTAATTTAAGCTTGGTTTGGTTTCAATAGCAATTATAGTGATTCATACTTCCCTTGTCAGGATGATAACTCTTTATCTTGGAGAGTTTCTTCAACCACAGCCTCCTATACTAGATGCCTTCCGCGTAGTTCGAAAACTTTGCGGTAGACAGCGCCACCTGGTACAGATTGTGCGACTCTTTTATTCAACAGCCACCAAAAATTTTTAAAAGTGTGTTTTGATATACATACAAGGAGAATAGAAGCGAGAAAACGTCAATTATATATATCATATATCACTTATTAAAATTATTGGTGACATTTGAATAAAAAATCTGCTTAATTTGTACCAGGTGGCGCTGTTTACCGCTTGAACTGTTGTCAGGTTTCCAAAACACGCGGAAGGCATGGGCGTCGGCACATAGGTGCAAGAGGAGTCACTTGCCCCCTCCTGAAAAATTCTAATAAGTAAAAAATTATGAAAAAGAAATTTAATTAAAGCTTTAAAACTGTCATTACAATTGAAAAGACCAAATAAAATTTATATCATAGAGCCAATTAGATTCAAACCGAGTCGACTTGCATTTGTAGGTTGTCTCTCTCCAACTTTTCCCTTCAAATAGATTTTAAATCAACTTGACAGTAAGTTTTTCGGATTAGTGTTGGTTTGGAATAAGCTATATATTTTTTATAAGTAAAATGTTTTAGCTTAAATTATATGTATAAAAATTTATTGTACTAAATGCATACACAGAAGTTTACTTAATCACTTCAATCAACCAGCCAACCATTTAAATCGAACTGAATTTTTTAAAATATGCTGAAATTTTGTAGTGTTAAGTTTGCCCCCTCCTGAAAAATTTTCTGGCGACGCCACTGGCCGGAAGGCATCTACTGTAGGAGGCTATGCTGCAACCTCTGATTTATCATTAGTGCATACTTGCCAAACATCTCATTATGAATCGTAATACTTTTAGTACCCGCCTTTTTTTTCTTTTTTTTCTTTTTTTTTTTTTTTTTTTTTTTTTTTCACACCAGTATTTTTTTAAAGTAATTTTAGTCTTATTCAATCGTAACTACATTTGGAGAAATTTACTTAAAAAAAAAAGTGGTGTGTAAAAAAGGGCGTGTTCTAAAGGGTGTAACAATGTTATAATTATTAATCTGATGTTTGGCAAGTATGTTAGCGTAAGTTATGCTATACCATAATTATATTCTAGCTACGTCAAATGACCCCATATATAGCTATGCGAAATAGCCCCACAGAGATACTTAATAATAAAAATAGATACTACATAATCCAAAACAACAGAAACATAAGATGAATGCAGCCCTAGTACATACGGGCAACCGCACTAAAACACTATTTCGAAAATCGCCATTAGCAGAGCCTCAATTTAATCTACAGATTTACCAGAAAAAAGAAAAAAAATACGATAAAAATAATTATTTACCAGTCAAAAAAAAAAAAAAAAAAAAAATGATGAAACTAAGATTTTTTTCTTTATGACGCTTCCAAGCGCACTGGATTTACGGTAGGTGGTGCACATATACCTAAACTCTGCACTAGTAAAATGACACCATTCAAGTTCCATTTCCCCTGATAGGAAACGGAAGTTGAATGCCATCTAGTCGCTTATGGCAACTAAAATAGATAAATAAATAATCCCTCTAAAGTAACTAAATAAATAAATAAAATACGTCCGTGTGCACAACAGTATTCTTTCATTCGGAAATACTTAAAATATATTTTTTTAAATTTTAGTAAAACATTTAATTATTTCGAAAATCTTCAATCAAGTAATGAAATTAATCTTATTCAAGCCTCGTAACATTTAAAGTTTATTGCGGAGTACTGTTAACCACGTCCTTTTTTCCATCCCAGTATATTTTAAAAACACATTCGTTCTTAATTCATTTTAATTACATTTTGTGAAAAAATTCTCTAAAATCAACGTCGTGTGAAAAAAGGGTTGAGCTAACAAGAATAAATTATAAATATAACCAGGTACGTCATATGTTCCTGCGAACCATCTCATTAATACACGGAAGATTTTTAGTACCCTCCCTTTTTTTTTTTTTTTTTTTTTTTTTTTTACACAAGTCTTTTTTAAGAGAAATTTTATACTTATTTAATACTATCTACATTTCAAGATAATTACTCTAAAAATAAAGCGGTGTGGTAAAAGGAGCGTGTACCAAAAATATTCTAGTCCATAAATAGGAGTTGGCAGCTATGTATATGGAATAAAAATAAAGCTATTTTGTATTTGTATATTTTTCTTTAAAAAACGTTTTCTTTTTTTTTTTTTTTTTTTTTTTTTTTTTGATAGGTTATTATTAATAAAGTTAATGTTCTATTATCATTATTTATTAAAATTTGTAAATGTTATTTCAATAATTAAAAAAGTTTAGTATAAGGTTATCTTCTTTTGTTCGCCATTTCTCAATCTTTTCGTGAAAATTTTCTTAATTATACTAATATAATTTAATTCTTAAGTGTAAATAAGTGTATCAGTATAAATAGATATTATATTTTTCAATATCTCAGAATGTGTTTATTTTGTTTTCCTTACAATAAATAACCTTTATTGTTATTATATAACTATTTTTCATTAATATTAACACTTTCGCGCCCGCTGACGTAATTCACGTCATTTGAAAATCTCTAACTCCACCAGTGGGCGTCTCTTTTGCAATTTGTATGTTGTTTATTTCTTAAGTATATTCCTAATATTCATATTTTTATAATAAAATATGCTATGGATATATACTTTGATTAGAAAGATTATAATTATAATGTATATATATTTGTAATAAAAAATGTCAATACAGAAATTTTTTTTCTGAAATATTGTAACGTGGGAGAATAACATCTATAGGCGGACCTTACTGTAAAAAAGACAAAAACATGAGGTCGCGAAAGTGTTAACTCTCTGATTTAGTCGCGCCACCCACAGCAGACTTCGAAATCTCCACATTTTTTCAGGGCAATATCTGTAATGAGAAATTTTCGCCTTTATGCTGCAATTATTTTAATACAAAAATCTTTGCCGTATTTTTATAATAATGTGTTGCCATGAATTAGAATACAAATAATTGTAAATAAATAGAAAGTAAAGGAGTATATTTAACATTCCAAAATGCGTCTAAAAAAAGGGGACGGAGCCATCGGGCTAGATACACCTGCCAAAACTCTAATCAATATTACGTAGCATTGTTAGTCCCCGGCTATTTCCGCATATCATTTATTTCCTAGGGAAACTTTCTCCAAACGTAATTATGATTATATAAGAAGAAAAGTACTATTTAAAAAAAAAAAAAAAAAAAAAAATCAGCTACATACTAATTCGGTATGCATGTATGCAGTGTTATGAACCATTTTAGAGTGTATCCTGTAGGTTATAAATCGGTGTTTTAATTCATTTAAAAGCATATTCAAAAAACTGTTATTATTATTGGGAATTAGACTGATTGCATCACGGTTGTTAAAATGTAAAATCTTTCTGTTTCTTATATCTAAAATTAAACTAATCATAGAGAAATAAGATCCAGAAAAAAAAAAAAAAAAAAGAGAAAAAGTAATTTTAAACAAATGTACTTTAAAGGTCAAAGCTTATAAAATTTATAGAAGATTCATAATTCAAACAATTTAGAATTGGCAATAAGGTAATCTATAATGTTTATAATGCGCATGAAAACAGTAACGTTTATCATGTATTTACTTTAAAACTATTTCTATATAATTTCATAGTTTAAATATTTCATAAGAATGAATTAAAAAGGCTTTTTCTGTATCATTTTAAATTATCTAATTTATTCGAAAAAAGGAAACTCTCTCTCTCTCACACACGCACATACATTACACATAACGCAGCATTTGAATTGTGGTAATGATGTTTCTCAAAATTAAAAGGAAACGCTGCCTGCATGAATTTCTGTAAAAATCTTAAAATCCTACATTTTTTTTTAGAAAATAGTTTGTTCTTTTAATGAAAAAACGTAAGTATTATTATTGTACTAAAAATAAATAAATTATTTCATTTTTAACATATTTATGTAGTTTAAGATTCACACCAGTAAATTATTTACAGGTTTTTTTTAACACGTATTACTCAATTACAAGCTTCGTTCTTTTCACATAGGTGGAATTCATTAAAAGACACAAAAGACTGCTTGTAAAGGCGGTTATTGTGTCAAGCAGAAAATTTTGAGGTTAACCCTTTGCGGCGCAATACAATTTGAAACATTTAAATTATACTGCCACCAGAAATAATGAACCAAATTAAACTAAAAGAAATTTTAAGGTTTAAAAAACCGGCCTTTTCTGATATGTTATAAACGTGAATTTTTGCTAAAATATTTCCGGGATGAATTTTTGCAGCTGGATCTTAAATTTTGCGTCCTCCTGGCGAGGACACCGCGCGTTAAGGGGAAATATTCACATGCTAGTAAGTTAACTTATCCGAGAGCGCCCTCTGGATTCTTTCTGCTGTGGGCGGGGATGTTATAGTGACAAATTGTTGTTCCCCTAGGGGTGTCATGTCAGGGAAAGAAAAACACGTTAGGGGACTGTACGATATGTACAAGTAAAAGATAAAATTGCAGATTTGTAGAAATTCACGAAAGTCTGTGAGTTCAGTTTTACGGGGAAAATGCTCAATTTCCTACATTTAATAAACAGAGAATCAAACAAACACGAATATTTTTTGGAAAAATCGCTTCCAAAGTAGTAATTATAAAATAACAATAAAATGAATGCTGATTTCACTTTTTTAAGTTCTTCTCCTGATTTTTAAAAATTAGTTTATTTGTTTATTTATTTATTATTACTACTATTGCGATTTTATTAATACTGTTAAATTAATCAGATCCATTTAAAATTACACTTCGATTTGAAAACATATCGTGTAATACATAATTTATTTGAGGTTGAAGGATTATACATATATATAAATTGATTGATTACCCTCTCATATTCACCATAATGAGAAATACAGGTCTGCAACCAAAAAATTGTTAAGGAATTTTTGTTGTTGTTTTTTATAGATTTTTACCCACTAAAACCAAATCAGCAGGGCAAAAAAAAATGCATTGCATGTATTTTTTTTTTTTTTTTTTTTTTTTTTTTTTTTTTTTAATATATAAATAAACAGAACTTTCTTCTATATTCCACAGAAGAAATTATTGAATTCGTAAAATATTTTGACTTCTAGATTTGATGGACTAATACGTTCTGAGAGATCCAGAACACGATTTGAACATTTTTAGAAAATGTCCGTTTATGTAGGTGGGATAAAAAAAAAAATTGTGACGACTGTGTCTCAAGAAGTGCAGCACTGAATTGCACATAAATTTATATGTAGATGAACTTTGATATACACTAGTGCCTATTAACTTTTGGTATGAATATCTAAACAGGTAGTTCTGATATACAGCGATTTCTGCAATTTAAGGGAAGGCTATGACTCAGATTTTATAGCGTATAATCAAATAAAACTTGATATATGAAAACGCCATTATCATGATTCAATTTTATTCATTTCGACCAGTAGGTGGCTCTGCTACATTACAATTTTCTCGGAGAACGGAAAGGCTATATCTTAACTTCTATGACATATAATTATGCGAAACTTGACATATGAGGTAACCGTTATAAAAACACATTTTTTAAGATGCTATTTATAGAGAATAAAACTATCTTTTTTTTTTTTTTTTTGTATATTTAGTGTTAGTTTTATCTAAGATGAAAATCGTCTGCATTCATCATGGTAGATAATTTTAATAAATAATAGTTGTAATTAATTACACTGCTCGGCATGAAAATTGCCTCTGACACCACTTAAACCTATTCTTGTATAAAATTACCCCCTGAATCCGAATAGGACGCCCATTTTGCCATATAACTCACTGATTTTTTAAGACTGGCTACTATTTTTATCATTTTTCGGTGATTTTACGGATATAAATTTTATTTTTAGGAGAGGGAGGATTATTTAAAAATCCTCTGAGGGACTACAGAATTGGAAAATTCTAAAGCATGGACATTTGCGGCAAGGGATTTTTTTTTTTTTTTTTTTTTTTTTTTTTTTGGGGGGGGGGGGATTTGCCACTGAAATTATGCATTACATATCTTATACATTTTTAATCTGTTATTAATGTTATTTTTTAAACTTTATATATTTTTTATTTTTGGTTGTTGAATTAATTATTAGTGCTAGAGGCCTATTTCAGTCGGTACAGTTGTCGAATTTTTATAATACACTCTTAATAGTGCTAAGGGCCTATTTCAGTCGGTTTATTGAATGGGGATTTATTGAATGAAGTCCCCCCCCCAGGCCCAACTTTGACATGAGTCCCCCCCAAGGTACCCCTATTTCAGTCAGTACAGCGTTGTCGAATTTTTATAATAGACTCTTAATAGTGCTAAGGGTCTATTTCAGTCGGTTTATTGAATGGGGATTTATTGAATGAAGTCCCCCCAAGGCACAACTTTGACATGAGTCCCCCCCAGGCCCAACTTTGACATGAGTCCCCACCAAGGTACCCCTATTTCAGTCGGTACAGCGTTGTCGAATTTTTATAATACACTCTTAATAGTGCTAAGGGCCTATTTCAGTCGGTTTATTGAATGGGGATTTATTGAATGAAGTCCCCCCAAGGCACAACTTTGACATGAGTCCCCCCCCAGGCCCAACTTTGACATGAGTCCCCCCCAAGGTACCCCTATTTCAGTCGGTACAGCGTTGTCGAATTTTTATAATACACTCTTAATAGTGCTAAGGGCCTATTTCAGTCGGTTTATTGAATGGGGATTTATTGAATGAAGTCCCCCCAAGGCACAACTTTGACATGAGTCCCCCCCAGGCCAAACTTTGACATGAGTCCCCCAAGGTACCCCTATTTCAGTCGGTACAGCGTTGTCGAATTTTTATAATACACTCTTAATAGTGCTAAGGGCCTATTTCAGTCGGTTTATTGAATGGGGATTTATTGAATGAAGTCCCCCCAAGGCACAACTTTGACATGAGTCCCCCCCAGGCCCAACTTTGACATGAGTCCCCCCCCAAGGTACAACTTTGACATGAGTCCCCCCAAGGCCCAACTTTGACATGAGTCCCCCCCCCAGGCCCAACTTTGACATGAGTCCCTCCAAGGCCCAACTTTGACATGAGTCCCCCCCAAGGCACACCTCCCCCTCATTGGGAAAAAGAGAAAAAACGTTGTTTTGCGGCTATAAGACAGTTTGGACTTCCAACGTTATTTGTTACAGTATCTGCAGCTGAAACACCTTGGTTTGATTTAATGAAAACTTTGTCATGGAATTTAGATCGTCACGAATTAACTAAAGAAGAATTTGTCGATATTAACAAGTTTAGCAGTAGGCCTCTGGCATAAAATTAAAATCTGTCAATGTCAGATTTTCATGTTTTAA
The DNA here is from genome assembly GCA_963930645.1 of Salticus scenicus. Taxonomy (NCBI): domain Eukaryota; kingdom Metazoa; phylum Arthropoda; class Arachnida; order Araneae; family Salticidae; genus Salticus; species Salticus scenicus. The sequence continues at coordinate 228,234,291 of OZ005659.1, read as the reverse complement.
ATAATGAAATAATGTCGTGTCTGTATAATTTTTTTTTTTTTTTCCCATTTCTTCAAATCAAATTCATGGTCATAAAATTGTCGAACAGGGAAAGAAATTGAGGGAGAGGGTGGTGTATCTAGAAAACGGTAGGTGATTGGGCAAAATGGGAGTCCTATTTGGATTCAGCAGGTCATTTTACATGAGAATCAGCAAGAATAGTGTCAGGTCGCGATTTTTTTTTTTTTTTTTTTTGCAGAGCAGTGTTATTTGCATTTAGGGAGTTTGTAAAGAAATATAAAAGAAAGTCTTGTGATGGGCTTAACATACTAGTTATTACTCACATGCATACACACGCACATGCATCACCGTAAAAATACTAAAAATTGACTCAGGTCAATTTAATATACTTAATTTCTCCTACTGCATTACCATTTTATTTTCAATTAAAATAAATAAATATATAATAATAATAATACGAAGAAATTTTCCTTTAAAATGAATGAATTAAGTAAATAAAAATCTGGTGTGAAGCAACCACTCGACTTTCATTACTCACTATTTCACATATTATATGCATTTTTTACTTCCATTATTCAACTACCGTAGGTAATGGAAGTATTATATTCGGTCCAAAAATTCGATGTCGTGTTTTCACCTGATTTACACGTTTTAAAGCCTCCTGAATCCAAAAAAGTAGTTTTCAGCAATTGGCCAGTGTGTATGTATATGTGTATGTATGGAATCTTCTGACTATCATAAACTAATAAAAATAGAACTACGAAACTTCCCACCTGATACAGGTCTGGTGCACAAATGAATTTTCCAAATTTTGGTGAAAATTGGAAAAGCGGAAGTGGGTCACTGGAAACCTGAAATGGGACCGTAAGTCCGTATCTCAAAAACGGCTCTAACGATTTTCTTCAAAGTTGCTGCATAAATATGCACTCTATTAGATGTCCTTCCGAATAATATAGTTGGTTAGTTCTGGAAAATTGATAGGCGTCCTGTATAAATAGCTCAATTTCAGGTCTCGCAAGTGTGTTCCTTTAAAACTTTTTTTCAAATTCGCCATATTAACTCCCTTTTAAATATCCTTTTGTATGTAATAATTGTCTTGTGGTCAATAATTAAGTATACTAAGTTTTAGTAAAAGTTGGTATCTCAAAAACGGCTCTAACGATTTTCTTGAAATTTGTTTCATTAATCCATTTTAGATACCTTTTCTCATTTCTTTATTTGTCTTTATACGTGTATCAAGTTATTGACAGAAAAAAAAATTATTGACAGAAAAAAAATAATTACATGCAAAAGGATATTTAAAAGAGAGTTAATGTGGTGAATTGGAAAAAAAAAAAAATCCGTACAGCCGTTTTTAATAAAACGCACTTGCAAGACCAGAAATTGAGCTATTTATATAAAGCGCCTATCAATTTTCGTAAGATAACCAAATATATCATTCGAAAAGACATCCAATAGAATGTTTATGTAAAAAATTTGAAGAAAATCGTTACAGCCGTTTTTGAGATACGGACTTCACTTCCGGCTTCCATTGTTCCACTTCCGCTTTTCCAGTTTTCTCTGAAATTTGGAAAATTCATCTGTACACCAGCTCTGTCTTAATTCTGAAGTTTCACAGTTCTATCTTTATTAGTTTCGGAGAAATGATAGTCAGAAGATTCCCCATACACACACACACACTAACCAATTGCAGAAAATTTTTTTTTTTGGACTCAGGAGACCTTAAAACTTGCAAATCAGGTAAAAACTCGAGTTCAAGGTTTTGGACCTAGTACAGTACTTCCTTTACCTACTGTAGTCAGGTAATGGAAGTAAAAAATAAATAGCGTATTACCCGTTTCTATGATCAGCAGATAATTGAAATAAAAGAATAAATTTTAGAAAAATGAAACATAAAAGGTAATATTTAAAATTGAAAACAAAATAAAATTAAATAAATAATAATAAAAAAAATCAAATTCGAAATTCGAAAATATTTTGATGAAGTGCGCATCTGCAGGTTCCCAACTACTTCTCTGCCAAGTTTTGTAGCTCTGCGATTAATAATCTGAGAATCAGAGCGCAGACAGACACTCAGATACTTTCTCTAGTGTCAGTGTGTCTATTGTCAGCATATCTCTAGAACAAATAGTATCAGGAAGTGCAATCTCGGTATTCTAGACTAAAATTTTCGTTGTGATCAAGGAAATGGTTCATGTACAAAGACATGAAGAAGAATTCAAATACATTACGTCTATAGTCGAAATTTTTGTTAGGTGCAGTTTAACATCTAAAGGCTGCAATAAATAAAATGAAACTAAGGTATCAATTTTTATACGCATAAAAGCATATTTGGTGTAGAATATGGTATGAAAATCAATCACCATTGGTTTACAGTAGAGTGACGAATAAAAATTTTTACAATTACAGGGGTTGAGGACAGGGTAACTCGCTACAGAATTACATCTCAAATAAAACTTCTCCTAAATTCTAAATTTTTAAAGTCGTTAGAGCCGTTTTTGAGATACCAACTTTTAACAAAACTTGGCATGTTGGCATACTCAATTATTGACTGGAAAACAATAATTACACACAAAAGGGTATTTAAAAGAGAGTTAATATGGGGAATTTGAAAAAAATCCGTACGGCCGTTTTAAAAAAAAATTGCACTTCCAAGACCTGAAATTGAGTTATTTATACAGAGCGCCTATCAGTTTTCCTAAACTAACCTACTATATCATTAGAAAAGACGTCGAATAGAGTGTTTATGTGGCAAATTTGAAGAAAATTGTAAGAGCCGTTTTTGAGATATGCACTTACGGTCCCATTTCCGGTATCCATTGTTCCAATTCTGGTTTTCCAATTTTCACCAAAATTTAGAGAAATCATCTGTTCTGTCTTAATTCTGAAGTTTAATAGCTGTATCTTTATTAGTTTCAGAGATATGGCAGTCAGAAGATTCTCCCCCCCCCCTCTCCCTCGCACACACACGCTGACCAATTGCCAAAAGCTACTTTTTTGCCTCAGGAAACCTTAAAACATGTAAATCAGGTGAAAACTCGACATAGAATTTTTAGGCCGAGTACCGTAATTCGTCAGGTAATGGAAGCAAAAAATAAATAGCGTATTACCCGTTTCTAAGATACGCAGATGATTGTAATGAAAGAATAAATTTTAGAAAAATGAAACATAAAAGTATTCGGAAATAAAATAAAATAACATAAAGAATCAAATTTGAAATTCGAAAATATTTTGGTGAAGTGCTATTTTATTTTTACTTTATTTTATAGAGCTGCAAGGCCAAAAAAAAAAAAAAAAAAAAAAAAAATGCAATATTATATAGTTATAAATCTGCTACTATAAAATATGTTTCTCTGGTGTAAAATATAAAATAATATTTATGTAAAATAAAAATTAATTTTTAATATCTAAATAGTTGAAATTTAAAGCAAATCAAATATATTAAACAGATCTATACACAAACATGTTTTACTACAATACCTTCAGAGTGTTATTTTCAAAAATATTTTAGTTGAACACAAAAAATATTCCTCTTTTTCTCTGCGACATCTGTATGTTTTCAAATTACTAATTTGACCATAGTCCCCTACCAAACGACTTCCGCAGCGTGAAGGGAAACCATTATCTCACTCCTCTCGTAGTGTGAAGTGATTTATCAAACTGTCAGATTAGGAGCTTCGTTTTGCTGTGAATATTTCTTTGCCAGTTTTGATACAATTTTAATTTGTACCGATAATCAATTTAATTTCCATTAAAAAAAATTACTGTTTATTTTAATCAAAACTACATACATTAGAGAAAAGGTCCATGTTCTAAAAATTTCTCTATGATAATTTAAACAATATTTACTATACGATTAAAATGGCATATGTTATCAGATAGGCTTTTTTTGACCATTGATTAATAATTAAAAAATTACAATTAACTCTATAAAAATTTTAATAAAAGAAACATCTGAGCCTTGAGTTTACCCATACAATGCAAAAAAAACGAAGCCAAAATATAAATAATTGTACTTGCTAGAAGGTGAAATTTATTCCCTATAGAATAACATGGGGACGAATAGTTTCGTTTTCAGGTGATAATGTCGCCTTAAGGGGTTAAAGCAGGGTGTATATATCTGGGGATTGTTCAGAAATTCCTTTTGTATTTAAAAATAATAACGCATTTTTACGTAATATTACTAATTATAAATTTACGCAGAGAAGTTTGTGCCTTTACTTCTTTAGAAATTAATTTTATAACAAATTTTGTTTTAAATAGAGCATAAAAAAAAATTAAATAGATGAGTAAAAATAACTGTTAGAACAAAATATTTCTTTAATAAGTTACCAGAGGGCACAAAGCAACACTTACACTTGAAGTGGAAGTTCCTTCTTTCGCACCTCCACCCCTTTTTTTTCTTTTTGAGTGCTTCAACGACTATTTCTCCCAACCCTAACTTATATTTAGAATGGACTTCGTTTTTAAAACATTTTCTTTTTTAAATTTCAGATTAAAGTACAAAGTACATATTTAAATAAATGCTTACTTGTTATTCACTCAAAAAATTAACACATTTTACTTTATATAATTGAAAACTACATCATTTTGTTTTATACAAATTTTATTTATAAAATACAGATCTATTAATTATTATTATTTTTTTTTTCAATCTGAATTCGTTGCTTTAAGGTTGGTTGCTTAGTTAAGTAGGGTTTGTGTCAATATAGGTGCTTCTTTAACGATTTAGGGAATTTCTAGCCAATCAGAACGCAATATTTTGTAAAATAACCCAACTTAGGAATCTAGGGATTTCAAGGGAATTTTCATCCTGTGATCTAAGGATAAATCGTCAAACCCATCTGAGAACGCTGGGTTAAAGACATACATGCCAACCATCTTATTATGAACCGTACAATTTTTAGTACCCGCCTTTTTTTTCACACGAATAATTTTTTAGAATAATATTAGTCTTTCTTCTGAAATATTGTAACAGGAGAATAACGCCCAGAGGTGCACATTACTGTCAAAAAGACGAAAACATGAGGTCGCGAAAGTGTTAATTATGAACCGGACGATTTTTGGTACACTCCCCTTTTTCCACACCAATATTATTTTAGAATATCCACAAATGTAGTTATTATTAAATAAGTATAAAATTACTCTAAACAAGATTTGTGAAAAAAAAAAAAAAAAAAAAGGTACAAAATATATTCTATTTAATAATGAGATGGTTGGCAGGTACGAAATTACATTAATTTTATTGAGCATTTAAAGCATATTTCATGATACATTATGGGGATAGCCTGAGCAACTGGTGATCTTCCTTTAAATTGGCCCCCTTGTTTGGTGCCTCCTATTCGAAATATTATTTATGCATTCACAAAGTTTACGTTTATCATACATGTCAGCATTCTAAATAACATTCCCAGAGCTGCCAACCTAATCCTCCAGTTATTCAGAAGGTCCTGAAAATTGTATTTTTCAACAGGACTCTGCACCCTGTCATACAGCGAAATCGGTAAGTACGATAAAAATTATTCATGCATGATTTTTTTTACCTTATTTACAGGTTTTTATCTCCACAACATAAAGGATATTACAAAAGTAATTTCCCCCTATTTTCCCCCTTTAGGTGAAGGCCTATCTGACAAAATCTGGAATCAAAGTTTTGGACTGGTCTGGGAATAGTCCCAATCTCAATCCCATTGTAAATTGTTGACTCATAATGGGTACGAAAATTGCTGCTAAGAAGCCTGCTACTAAGATTGAACTGCAGGAAAGCATTATTAGGGTTTGTTTCCATGATATTGGTCGGGATTACATTCAGAAGTTAATATCTTCAATGTCAGACTGCTGCAAGGCTATCATTGCAGCTCGTGGAAGATCCACTAAATATTGAAGTAATCCTTATGCCTGTATACACATGTAAATAAACGTAATATAACTTCAGTTTTGTAGAATTTATGTTAACTACAAAATTTGTATATCAATTACTTTGTTGCACGTTTTATTAAATATTAAACTTTTCACTCTTTTTCATTTTTCTGAGTAATTAAGTGTAAATAATTCATTAAGGCCAGTAAAATTTGATTAAGATTAATCCTACAAGTTCATTTTATCCTAACAGTATGATCTTTACATAAAACATATACGTAAAACACATTATTTGCAAGCTTTTCCATTATTTCGCAGGTGATGCAGTTTTTTTTGTCCGCCACTGTATTTAGTAAAACTAACTGTTCTGTATTCTATGTTATTTTGGATGTAGAAAAACTCATACTCTCCCGCGTTCATTTTTTTGCGTATCTGAGTGCTTAAAATTACATACAACGACGCAACTTAGGACGCAATATTCTTGGATTATTAGTCTTTATGATGAAAGGTTAGATTTCGTTTTTAAAGTTATAATCTTAACTAATTGGTTATCATATATTAGTATCAAAGTTTTCAGAAATATTTTACTTTCGCGATTTGCTAGAATTAAAAGAATTTGCAATAATGCGATAGTCTTGAAGTTGCATTACACAATTTATCCGAAACCAGGAGGTCAGTTGAATGGTTATCCTTCTTATATCTTCATTGTTATGCGTAACTGCTAAAATTACATAAATTTATTTTAGATATATTGGAGTATTTTAAACATTTCTTCGTTTTTGCAAATATATTTTACAATGTTTTTATAAGCTTTACATTTTTATTTGTATATTGTGATGTGTATTTTTTTTTTCCCGTAGTATGTAATTATTTTTTCATTCATAATTTCGAGCTGCAGGGGATAAGGTTTTTTTTTTTTTTTTTTTCATTAGTAAGATGTAGGGGACCAATATACTTTTAGCTTTTGCTTGTAACTTTTGAAATACCTTGTGCTTTTTCGCCGTGCATTTGAGGGGTCTCCCTCATGATAATCTCAATAATTTTAGGGTTAGTTATCTGTCTGGTTTAATTGTTATATTTCTGGTTATTATATATGTATATTATATATATCAAGTGATTTGAGAAGATTTAAATGCAAATTTAAGACTCGGCTTTCTTATTAACACATTCAAACTTAATCATGTATAGCTATAAAAATGTATGCAAAAATGAAGGCAATATAAATATTTATTATTGCCTCAGAATTCCAATTTAAAATCAAAATAAGGTAACATTATAAAAAAATTCTTTGTGCTCCTTTTAATATGTTGGCAATCTATTTTTGATACTTTCACTTTCTACTTTTTTTTCCTCCTTGCCCAAAGAGACCTATTACATTTTTTGCATCAGTTACCAACGAAATAAAGACGTGCGTTGCGTATTTTATACATAATCTTAGTAAATTTTCAGTAGGGAAGACCGGGGCTAGTTGGTATAGATTTTGGTTTTTGATTTTCTAATTTTTTTTACTATATTTAGAAAATTCTGGTATTGCATAGGAAAGGTTAACTGATTGGCTACAAAAACATATATAACCCATCACTCAAATACACGATTAAACAGGGTTCGTATAGTCTGTATTTTTCAGCACCAGTTAAAATACAGTAATTTTTGTCATAAAATAAGCTTAAGATTTTAAGTAAAATTTTATTATATAAAAATTGTGGCGGAAGAATCATTACAAAAGGGCAGGGTCGAACATATCCTGTTTAAACAACCCAAAAAACTCTTTTCCTAAGAGCTCACAGTTAGTTGGCATATCCGTAAGGGCGAATTTGCATAACGCGATATTTCGCAGAACACAGCCATTTTCAAGGAAAAACAACCTATTTTAATAATATTCGGCTAAAACTTTATGCTTAAATGTACAAGAAATAATGAATTCAATAAGAAAAATATATTTGCTTATAAAAACATATTTGCATATTTCCAATCTATAGTCATTCGAAGAGAATTAGCTTAATGCGACTAGAATTAGCTCATCAACTTCGAATGTGGGAGTTGCGCGCTTGTTTATTGAAACAGTTGGTTTACACTTTTGTAGACTTTTATTTTAGTTGTACAAAATTTAATCATTCTCATCTGGTCGTCTTCTTTTCTATTTTTTTTTTTTTTTTTTTTTCCTCTTTTTCCCTATGGTGGGCATGCGAATCTCATTGTCATCAGTATCGTCACGAGATTGGTATTTAACCAAAACAAAGTCATTTGTTTTATACTGGATAATCAGGAGTCCCTTTTTTCAGTATCATCACGAGATTGGAAACAAATGTCTTTATTTTGGGCAAATACCAATCTGCCCAAAATAAAGACATTTGTTTTATACTGGATAATCAGGAGTCCCTTTATTTTATTCTATATTCCTTGTTCATCACGAATTATGTGACCTTTCGGTCTCTTTCTGAGACTCATCGGGATTTGTAGAAACTGCCAAATGAAAACCCTCTCCACCGTCTCAGCAGTCTGAAATTATTTTTTAATACTCTTGTCAATAAAAATTGTGAAGTAAGTCTTTTTCTTGTTAACTTGCCAAACTTGAATGATATCGTGTGACGTGATTTAAGTATAATCCAATCATTCGCCTTCTCTTCAATGTTACAATATAAAAAAGTTCGAAAATGGCTCGAATGAAATTTGTTTTTAATGCCAACCAGATTGGCGAAGGGAATCTTTCACGATGGCTTTTGCCCTTTTGATGTCTATACAAAATAATAAACTGCAATTTTTTCGACATATATTACTTCAAATCTGTTCGTTCCACTTCGTCAAAAAGTGTTTATTATTGATGTGATGGATCACATTCATAATATGTTACTTATAAGAGTAATTGAACTAAATTTCTAAATTGATAATGAACCCATACTTATGACACTGAACGGATAATGAACCAAACTAACGATAAAACTGCATTTAGTTAAAAATAACTTCATGCTCCTTTCTTCACAGCGACTAATGAGCCTGGGATTCAATGACGACATGACCTTTTATATATCATTTTGTCTCTTCTCCATAAGGGTCATATCTCGATCCATGGGGGGTTGTTGCGTAAATTTTCTACTCTTCCCCATGTTTACGAACATGCTCTTTACAGGGATGGAACACGGGCGCAGTATTCATACCGGAATCTGTTGAAGAAATTTATCTACCTATAATATCGTTGATTTAAGAGGTAGAAAATTTTCTTACATTGATAGTGGTATGAATTCTGCGCCCGTGTTCCATCCCTGTCTTTAATTTAAGCTTAATTTGGTTTCAATAGCAATTTTAGTGATTCATACTTCCCTTGTTAGAATCATAACTTTTAATCTTGGGGAGGTTCTTCAACCTTTGATTTATCATTAATGTAAGTTATGTCTGTATTTTAACTACGCCAAATGACCCCATACTAACTATGCCAACTAGCCCTACAGAGATACCAATTATAAAATAGATACTGCAGAATTCAAACATCAGAGACAAAAGGCGCATGCAACCAAATGCAAACCCAGTACATGCATGGAACTCAGAAATAAAAAGTGCTTGCAACCCCTTAAACCAATTTTCCGAAAACTGCCATCAGGAAAGCCTCAATTTAATGTACAGATTCACCACATATATATATATATATATATATATATATATATATATATATATATAATAAAAATAATTATTCACAAGTCAGAAAAATGATGAAACAGAGATTTTTCCTTTATGACATTTCCAAGCACTCTGAATTTACGGTGGGTTGGCAAATATACATAAACTCTGCACTAGTAAAATGACAGCATTTTACCTCCACTATCACAGAAAATAGAAGCTGAGTGGCAACTAGCCTCTTATGCCAACTAAAATAAATAAATAAGGAATCACCCACAAAATAAATAAATAAAATCTATCCGTGTGCATCACGATATTCCTTCATTTGGAAATGCTTAAACTGAATAATTATAATTGTAGTAAAATATTTAATTACTTTCAAAATTTTCAATCAAGTAATGAAATTGAGCATTTGCATACTTGTCAAATATCTCATTAAAAAACGGAAGACTTTTAGAACCCGCAACTTTTTTTACACAAGATTTTTTTTTTTTTTTTTCCACAGAGATGTAATATTTATTTAATCGTAATCACAATTGAAGGTAATTACTCTAAAGATAAAGAGGTACGAAAAACCGGCGTGTACTAAAAATCTTCCGGTTTATAACTAGGATGTTGATAGGTATATGGAATATAATTCTTACAAGTCTAACCTGGAAGATTGTTAGTTCCTTTTCCTTTTTGTACAGTGCTTAATTTTTAGAGTAATTAGCTTCAATTATATATACGATTAAATAAGAAGAAAAGGACTGTAAAAAGGGACTGGTATGAAAGAGTAGGAGGAAAGGTGCGGGACTAATAGTCATGAGGTTAGTTTGGCAAGTATCGAATAAATATAAAGCTATTTTGTATTTTTGTATATATAAATAAATATATATATATATATATATACACATACACACACACTCATATATATATGAACTATGTATCTTATTTATTTATTAGATATTTAAAAAATAAAAATAAATAAATAAATAAATAAATCAGTGTAATGTATTTTTATATAAGATTTTTAATTGTTATTTCAATAATTAAAATGTTTAGTAAAAGGTTATCTACTTTATTTTACCATTTCTCAATCTCTTCGTGAACACATTTTTTAATTAAAAGAATATAATTTTATTTATAAGTGTATTATATAAATACAAAAATATGTGTTATACTTTTTAATATACCAGAATGTGTTTTATTTTGCATTCTTTACAGTAAATTAACATTTATTATTATTTTATTACTATTTTTCATTAGTATTGTGTTTTTGATTTAGGGAGATGACCACAGCAGAACTCGTAGACCCCGCCCTTTTCAAGGCAATATCTGGAATTCGAAATTTCCGCCTTTGTGCTACAATTATTTTCATACAGAAGTCTTCGCCATATTTTTATAATAATGTTTTGTGATTAATTAGAATAGAAATAATTGTATAAGAATAGAATTAGAAAATAAAGAAGACTCGAGCTAGTTACTCCTGCCAATATTCTAATGCATATTCTTATTCTATAGCATTGTTAGTCCCCGCCCATTTCACCACAATAATTATTTTGTTGAGAAACTTTCTGCAAAAGTAATTATGATTATATAAGAAGAAATGTACTGTAAAAAAATATGGCAAAAAGGCAGTTACTGACGTTTCTACAGAATATTAATTGTAATGTCGGCAAGTATATATATATATATATATTGTATGAACGATTTTAGGAATGTATCCTGAAGGTTATAAATCGTTGTTTTAATTCGTTCAAAACATATTCCAAAAACTATTATTTTTATTGGAAAAAAAAATGCATCTAGGTTGTTAAAATATAAAACTTTCTGTTACTTACATACCTTACTTTTAAATTTAACCTAATCACAGGGAAAGAAATAAAAGAAGAAAAATATACTGTAAACCCATATTTACCAACTATTTCATTAATAATCGTAGCACTGCTACACTCCTTTAATACCCGCCCCTTTTATCAAACCACTTTAAGTAAATATCTCCAAATGTAGTTATGATTAAATTAAAAAAAAAAAAAAAAAAAAAAAAAAGAAAGAAAGAAAGAAAAAGAAAAAACTGGTTTAAAAAAGGTTTTTTTTTTAATATAATTTAAAAATATCTAATTTATTCAAAATAATAATAATAATGATAATAATAAATAAATAAATAAAATAAAATAACATTAGTTTATGTATATATATATAAATGTGTGTGTGTTTTACAAAAGACACAGCTTTTGAATTGTGCAATTGGTGTATCCTAAAATTAAAAGGAAATTCTGCCTCCATGAATATCTGTAAAAATCTTAAAATCCCACTTAATTTTTATAGTAAATAACTTTGTTTGTAAAATCGGTAATCATTTTTATTGTATAAAAATAAATAAACTACTCTAATCTTAATTTTTATTTCTTTATGATTCACACCAGTAATATTTTAATAGTTTTCTTTAATATGTATATACTCAGTTGAAAGGCGATTTGTTTTTCTTTTAAAACCAGTCAGAATAGTTTAAATAAGCTGCAGTACCAAGCAGCTGATATATTAAGAAAGAAAAACGTGAACGCAAAAACTGAAACAGAAGCCAGCTTCTCTCTCTGACGCTGAGACTTACAAGAGTGGCTAGGGAGTGTTTGCGACTTTCCAGCAAGATCTGAAACAACTTTATTTGAATCTAATTACGTGATATTTAGTGCCATCTATTGCTATTATCATAAAACATACTTTTAAAAATTCTTTTCTTTTAAATATCACAATTTATTTATTTTATTCTTTTTAATATTATTATTATCATTATTTTTTCAGGTTCATAAAAAAGATACAATAGTAAAATCACATAAATGTATAAGAAAAAATAATTCTAATATAAAATAATTCTTTTTAGTGTTTTTATTTTTCTATTTAAAATGACAACAAAACAATTTCTGTAGTTTTATAGAAATAATTAATATCGAAACAAAATGATACAAATTTGTAATGTATTTATAACAACAGTGGCTAGGTTATAATACAAACCTCGAAAATAGAATTGAAATTCATAAAGCATCTCAAAATGAAATAAAATAAATAAATAACGTATTTATCGATTTTTATTGAAATCCATAATCATTTAATTAAAAAATATGGATATTAATATTAGCTATATAATACTTTATTCTTTCATACATATATATATTTCTGCAAAAATATACAGTAAAAAAAAAAAAAAAAATCTAATATTTAAATATTAGATTTGTCACTAATTTTCTAATAATAATAATACATACTATTTAATGTATAACTAACTGTAAAAAAATTTCGATATTGTAAGTTTATATATATGTGTGTGTGTTTATATATAATATGAGGAGGAAAAAATATTTTATAAAGATTATAATAATTCGAATAAATCAAATCCATTCTTAAAAGCTTCCATTTGTTCTTTTCTTTTAATTATTTTATTTATTTATTTCATATTTAATACTGGGTAAGAGGCATTGATATACCAATTAATGCTGCCCCCCCCCCCTCTCAAATATATAAATCAAATGACTAGCTTTTTATCAACTTGTATATGCTTATTCCTTAGATATAATATTCACTTAAAATTAAATTACCAAACATCTCGAATCTTCAAATGAGATTAAATTAGCATTATCCCTTTTCTATCCCCCCCCCCGAATATTACTTAAAAATATAAATTAGTGTATTAGTTAAATTAGTAATATATTATTATTATTTTTTTAATAGTTTATATATACGGTTTATATATTTTTTTATATTTTACATAATTTAATATTTATTTATTTTAATTTTTAATACGGTTTATAAATTTGTTTAATTGAATAAACTGTATAAAATTCTATTAATCTATATTTTAATATTTTCATTATTTAGAAGTAATAGTGTATTACTTAATGCATACTTGCCAACCAAACACGGAATATTGTTAGTCCTGCCCTTTTCCGCCTATTTTTTTCACAATAGTCTCTTTTAAAAGTACTTTTTTGCTTATTTAATGGTAAATATATTACAATTACTCTAAAGACAATTGCTCTAAAAATTAAGTGGTAAGCTAAAAGGGGCAGGAACTAACAATCTTCGGGTTAGGTTGACAAGTATGCTTGATGTATTTACTAATTTAATACTTTATGAGTGTGTGTGAGTACAGGCATTCTACACAGATATACATGTGTTGTAAAGTTTAAGATAATAGATTCAAAACTTTTTTCTAAAACTAGCTTGATTTTTTATTGTTTTTCACTTTTGTAAGTTTTACAAAAACTTATAAAATAAATTTTTAAGGGTAATAAAGTAATACACATTTAAAACAATTCTCATAAATAATCAATTAAGAACATATTTAATGCAATAAAAGAGAATTAAAAAATAAGTGAATAAAAAGCGTTTGGGTGGTAATAATAATAATAATAATAATAATAATAATAAATTTTTTCTTGCATTCTTATCGATCAATATTATATTTTCTGCCCTCCCCTCCCCTTCCTCCCTCTTTATATATATATATATATATATATATATATATATATATTTTTTTTAATTTATTTAATAAGAGGAAATGTAAATTTTTACCTATTTTATATTTAATTATCAAATCAAGAGATGACAACACCAGCTAACTTGAAATCATAGAACGGCTATCTTTATTAAAGGGACTCTCTACCTATCGTCTCCGAAAGCCGAAGCCAATGTTATTCTATGGGAAATTTTGCCCCATTATTGTTCATTAACGAATACATATTTTTAAATTCCGTTTTCAATTTTCAAAAATTCAAAATTATTAAACAATTTATCGCTTTTTAAAAATGGATTTTTTTTATTTTTAAGATTTCGTTTTTAAGCTCAAAAATGAAAAAATTCACATTGTGAAAATTCGCATTTTATAGCCTCGAAATAAAATATTAAAAGTTTTAAAAAGCAATTTTAGAAAGCGACAAATTGTTTAATGGTTGTGAAGTTTCTAAATGTGAAAACAGAATTTAAAAATATATATTAGTTTATAAGTTATAATGGGGCGAAATTCTCCATAGAATAGCACTGACTCTGGCTTCTGGGGAAAATAAGTGGAGAGGCCTTTTAAGGCCGAAATCTTATTTCCAGTTCTGCTGGATTGCTGCTGCAGACACTTATGAGATTTACGTCATTACAGGTGATCTGCTAACACAATTTCTTCCATAACTCTTCCAGAAATATAATTGTATGGTAACTTTCATAGCATGTTTCCATGATTAAATATAATTAATTCTAAGATTAATTATAATTAATCATGCGAATATACTAGAAACAACCAAAAATGAAAAAAAATTTGTCGGTAGACACTCGGTATTTATAAAGAGCTGTATATAACGAACACTGACCTCATTTTCGGTTTCAGCAAACCAAAAAAACTAACATTATCAGATCAAATTTTGCCAACTTTAATTTTGTGGACCTGTGCAATTCTAAAGATGCCTTTTAGTAAATTTCGAAACAGGCTCTCTAGCAGATTTAATTCTTTTTACAATACATTTTTGCACCAATATTTTCTAGTAATGTAGGTAAATTTTAATGATTAATTATGTTTCTGATTTATGTTAATTTCTTAGTTTCCTTTGCGACCGCTAAATGTTAATGGTTGGGCTTTTTTTTTTTTTTTTTCTGCGGCTGTTTCTCTTGTTGTATTTCAAGCCTTTCTTCCACAGGCTTCGGCTAAAGTGCGTTATGTGAATTTAAAATATAAGGAGTTGCATGGTATGATAATGATAATATTAGATTTTCTTCAATTCGAATTTTAATTGAATCACCCTAAAACAGAAATTTATTGGAAAGAATAAAAACTTTCGTTGTTATTGTTTAACACCTTAATTCTAGTTCTCCGAAGATTTTTCCTACGGTTTTGGAAAGACCATTTTCGTTTAATTACTTGTGAGATAACTATTAACAGTAAAATGCTAAGTTTATGCGTCATTTTTGATAATAAACAAAAACCCATACACTTCAATATATATATATATATATTTTTTAAACAGATCTCAGATTTAAAAATTATATAAAACGACGCAGGATTGAGAATAATAAATAAATATATATATACATAGCTGCAATTATTTTAATTTATTCCGGAGCATTTTTAGCCCCGCCTTTATTTCGTATTACTTATTTTTTTAAAGTAATTTTATCTTAATTTATCGAAGGTATATATTGGAGAAATTTTTTCTATAAATAAAGTGGTTCGAAATAAAGGCGGGGCTAAAAGTACTCCGGATTAAATTAAAATATTAGCAGCTTTCTATATATATATATATATATATATATATATATATATATACCGCCTACTTCTAGAACGTATAAATAGTTATTTTCTGAATCCCTGAATTAGAACTACAGAACCTAATAATGCGTATAATTAGAACCTAATAATGCGTATAATTTAGGCCAATAAATTAAATATACGAAATAATCAAGAAATTCTAGGTATATATTTCTAAATACTGCTATAATATTATGAATTTATGGATATTATTAATCCTTTGCATTGCGAGAAATTCTCGCTTGATTTCCTAGAATTGGGTTGTAAGTTCGAATTACAGCTGCTAAATCTCGCCTCTTGTATTCGCATTTATTTGGAGAGATTAGCTATTTTACCCTTTCTCAATATTTTCGTAAAAGTTTTTATTAATTATACAAATACAGGGATGGAACACGGGCGCAGAATTCATACCACTACCAATGTAAGAAAATTTTCTACCTCTTATATCAACGATATTATAGTTAGAGAAATTTTTTATATTATTTCTAAATGTATTATATCAGTATAAATATGTATTATATTTTTTAATGTCACACTGTGTTTTATTTTGCTTTCCTTACAGTAAATTAAAATTTATTGTAATTTTATTACTATTTTGTAAATAATATTGCCTTTTTGATGAAGTCTCGACACCCACAGCAGAGATAAGATACCCCCCTTTTTAGGAGAATATCTGGAATAAGAAATGCCCGCCTTTATCCTACCATTACTTTCATACAGAAATAAGGCTATATGACTATGACATGAATTTAAGCCATAAGAATGTGCTGCAGTTCATTAGTATAGATATTATTATATAAGAATAGAAATTGAATGGAATGGATCAAATTTAACATGCTATAAAATGTCTTGATGAAAAGGCGGGGACTTCCAGCTAGTCACACTCCTCAATATTCTGTTCAATATTCCATTGTATTTTTAGCCCCGCCCGTTTCCGCACATTGTTTATTTTGAAAAGAAACCTTCTTTAAACGTAAGTATTATTATATAAGAGAAAAAGTACTCCAAGAAAAGTAATCATGTTGCAAAAATGCAGTTTCTATCATTTCTACGTAATGTTAATTATAATGTTGGAAAGCATGGATATACTGTCATTAAGCATCCTAGGAATGCATCCTGCAGTGTTGCCGAAATTGGCGGATTTTTTATTCCATAATAACCAATAATTTTGAGATGTGATATTGGCATGAAGCTAGAGATATTCTATTACCATGGATATTGGATATACATAATAGACTATCAATCTCGGAAGTGATTAGGCAAACGTTACAATAACAAATCATTGGTGATGAATAAGGCAGTACTGATATATTTGCCAGCATCCTAATTATGAAACAGAAGATTTTTCAGTAGGTGCCCCTTTTTCCCCATCAGTATATTTTTTCAGTGTTTTCTTTTCTTTTTTTTTTTTCTTATTTAATCTTATTTAAATTTGGAGATAATTACTCTAAAAATATACTAATATGTAAAAAAGGGGCGTGTACTAAAAATCTTCCTGTTTATAATTAGGATGTTGACAAATATGCACTGGCATCCTGTAGGTTAAAAATTGGCGTTTTATTACGTCTAAAAGCACATTCAAAAATTTATAATTATTCTTGGGAATTAAAGAAGAATTAATCATAGTTTGGTTAAATATACAATCTTTTTTTTTTTTTTTTTTTTTTTTTTTTTATTATTACTTTTACAGCGTAATTCTGCATTCAGTCTAATCACAGTGAAATATTCAGGAAAAAAAAATCTATATAAATAAAGAGAAGTGTCTGTGTGTGTGTGTGTCTGTGCGTGTGTCTGTGTATCTGCGCTCTGGTGCTCACACTACTAATCGCAGAGCCTCCAAATTTGGCATATAGGTACCTGGGACCCTGCAGGTGTGCACCTCATCGAGATTTCTTCGAATTTCGAATTAGAATTTTTTAAATTAATGTTTTTCCGATTTTAAATATTGGCTTCATTGTTTCATTTTTCATAGATTTATTTTTTTGCTTCAATCGTCTGCGTATCTTAGCAACGGCTATTACGCAACTTATTTTTATTTAATACATTCATTTGAAGGCGAATTTCTTTTTTATTATTATTTTTTCTTTATTATTATTATTATTATGTTTATTGAAAATGAAATGGTAATGCAATAGAAATAAATTGTTACGTTTATGTATAAATTTTATACTATAGCAACCTTTTATTTTTATTTTCTTTTTTTTTTTATTAATTCCTTCAAAAGAAAAAAATATATTTTTTTAATCTATATAAATAAAGAGAAGTGTCTGTGTGTGTGTCTGTGTATCTGCGCTCTGGTGCTCACACTACTAATCGCAGAGCCAAATTTGGCATATAGGTACCTGGGACCCTG
Organism: Salticus scenicus; assembly: GCA_963930645.1. NCBI lineage: Eukaryota > Metazoa > Arthropoda > Arachnida > Araneae > Salticidae > Salticus > Salticus scenicus. The sequence goes on along the minus strand of OZ005659.1, from coordinate 228,216,199 downwards.
CAGGTGTGCACCTCATCGAGATTTTTTCGAATTTCGAATTAGAATTTTTTAAATTAATGTTTTTCCGATTTTAAATATTGGCTTCATTGTTTCATTTTTCATAGATTTATTTTTTTGCTTCAATCGTCTGCGTATCTTAGCAACGGCTATTACGCAACTTATTTTTATTTAATACATTCATTTGAAGGCGAATTTCTTTTTTATTATTATTTTTTCTTTATTATTATTATGTTTATTGAAAATCAAATGGTAATGCAATAGAAATAAATTGTTACGTTTATGTATAAATTTTATACTATAGCAACCTTTTATTTTTCTTTTCTTTTTTTTATTAATTCCTTCAAAAGAAAAACAATATATATTTTTAATTATTATTATTTATAATATTTATTGGGTGAAAAAGAATGGTAGTTTATAGTAGAAAGGATTAAACTGATTAAAATTCGTTTTTCATGTATTTAATTCCTTTTAAAAGAAAATCTACTTTTTTATTTTATTTTATTGCACTGGTCGGAATCAAATCGTAATATAGTGTAAATAACGGGGGCTATAAAACACATGGTTCAAAAACTAAAATATATAATAGATGCTGAGATACAGTCATCTTTAAAATCGTAGTTCTTAAATAACAGAAAATCCACAAGTCATCGATAAATACCCGGATTGAAGTGCCCGGGAAAGACCTTCTATAGGGGAACTGTACCCGATGCAGTACGGGTAGAAAAAAGAGCGGCCTTAGGCAACGGGTACCCGAAGAAGCGAGATCTAAAGCGATTTCAGTGTTTATTTTATTTATTTATTTATTTTAAGGTTTTATTTGTAATGTGATGTAAAAAATAAATACTGATCCAATTCTTTTGAAAATTCATTTAAATATAGTGACCAGCGAAGCGGGCGTAGCCTGCTAGTAAATAAATAAATAAAGTAATTTAAGAAATAATCAATTGCACTTTATAGATCAAAGCTTATAAAATTTTTAGAAGATGTACTACAAAGACGCACATTCACGATTCAAACACTTTAGAAATGGCAGTAATATAATATATACGATAACAGTAATGCAGGGGTCGTACCTTACGCCCTTTTTTCAGGACACTCCCGCAGATAAAAAATCTCTGTCCTTTTTTCCACCTGTAATTTCACGAAGAAATACTTCTGGTATACGTATACTTATTGTAATTTGTCATGTTTGTACAAGGTAAATATTATTTATAAAAATACGCGTAGCAATAAAATAGAAAATTTCTCATTCATGAGAGTGTCCTGAAAAAAGGGCGGAGAGTACGACCCCTGCAATAATGTCGTATTTGCCAACCTTACCCGCAAGATTGTTAGTCCCGCTTATTTCCGCCTATTTTTCTCACCAGTCTTTTTTCAGAGTACTTTTCTTCTTATTTAATCGTAAATATATTTGAAGACAATTACTCTAAAAATTAAGTGGTGTACAAAAAAGGGCGGGAACTAACAATCTTCGGGGTTAAGTTTGCAAGTATGTAATGTGTATGATAACAATATTTAACCAGCATTTACTTTCAAACTATTTTTATATTAACCTGATATTTTAAATATTTATGAAACATACACACACACATATATGTATATATATATATTACATATGACTCTGTTTTTCAATTGCATTGAATTGGGCTAAATGATGTTACTTAAAATTTAAAAGAAAACGCTGCCTGTATAAATTCCTGTAAAAATCATAAATCCACATGATTATTATCATTATATAATAATAATTATAATAATAACAATACTAGTAAAGAACGGGTTGTACAGTCGGGGAAAAAAAAACGCAACACCCTCTGTAATTTCGTTATTAATTGTCGCAGGAACATCTAATAGGCATAATTAAACAGGAAACTAAACGCACTTTCTGAAAATGTCATCTAATTTCAAATTAGGGGTCATCTACATATTGAAATGAGCGCCAACTTTAATTTTTTTCAATAGCAATACCCAATTTTGACTTCATATTCGGATTTATGAGAGTCTTGCAGTGCGGAAAAGTATACAGTTTGTGTACTTTATCTTTAGTATTTATAGAGTTATAATCAAAAATGTGTTAGGGGGTTATCTGTAAATGTAGAAAAATAAAATTAAGATCTTATAAAAAATAGTTTTAATTATTCTGAATTCAGTTTTTTAGATTTGTATATACTTCAGTATTTTTTTAGAAAATTTTAGGTCTATTTAAATACATTACACTTGCGATTGGTCTAGACAGTACTCTTTGAGAAAAGCGTAATATTTTTCAAGTAAAAGTGTCTATTATGGATGTACTGATCCCCTATAAAGCATAAATTTTCTTCGTAGGTGTAACATAATATACGAAATGAAATAATGTATATATATATATATATATATACAACAACGTATAAACTAAATCTATTCGGATAAATTATTGTAAGGTTTCATGAAGTAAATATTAAACAATTTTAATCGCACTTACCATTTTTTGGTCAGTTGAACTCTGGAACTGTATTATTCGATTTATAATTTCTGTGAAAATATAATTTCTTAATTAACCCTTTCGCGACTGCTGACGTATATTCACATCAGTTGAAATACTGTAACTCTGTCAGTGGGCGTTTCTTTTGAAATTTGTGTGTTACATATTTCTTAAGTGTGCACCAAGTGTTCATATTTTTGCAATAAAATATACTATGGATAGAAATATTGCCACAAAGTCAGCTTTCTTCGCAGCCGTCGTGGCGTAGAGGTATATCTTTGGACTGTCACCCAGACGGCCTCGGTTCGATTCCAGCCGGGGGCATGTAAATTTAAAGACTCTAAATAATTATTTCTAAATTCTTATAATTACCTTTGCATATTTAATTTCCTATTCTAGCAGTTTCTAGAATATTCTAATTTATGTTAATCTTGTATTCTGGAATATTCGAATATTGTATATAAGCGACTTGTTCCTCAGTTTGAGGATATTCTCAGCCGAGTGTAGCTGTGTTACAAGTTTGTTCTACTAATAAACTACGTTTGTTACTTAACTTCGAGTGTTCACTTTGACTCTTCACGACATCTGTGTGACATTTTGGTGGAGGCGCCGGGTAATTATACCTTGCAAACGTGGATAACAGTGATAATCTTCGCAGAAGTCTCCGTTTAAGAGGACAATCTCCTGAGTACGGACTTTATTTTCCAGAGAGAAAAAAGAAGAAAACGAAAATGCCAGAAACCAAAGTGCCAGAAGAGACCAAGCCCGTCGTATTGACTCCTACCTACCAGCAACCAAGGAGCCCATCGACCTTCCGAGGAGTGCCTGGAGAAGACCCTCTGAAATGGCTTAAAGAATACGATCGAGTGGCTAAATTTAACAAATGGGATGACATGATGTACTTAGCCAATGTGTATTTCTTCCTTGATGGTACGGCAAAGCAATGGTACGTAAACAATGAAGATACTCTGAATTCCTGGGAGGTGTTCAAGAAGGAATTAAGCGGCCTTTTCGGCGACAGACAAAAGTATACCAGGAAGGCGGAAGAACAACTGAAGTACAGAGCACAGCGGTTAGGAGAGAGTACACAGTCCTATATACAGAGTGTCTTAGGTCTGTGCCAGGAAATAAATCCTTCAATGCCCGAAGTCGAAAAAGTGTCTCACCTAATGAAAGGCATTGCAGAGGACATTTATCAGACCTTGCTGACGAAAGAAATCAGCACCACAACTGATTTCATTAAATGGTGCAACTACATCCAGGATATGAAGCAGAAGAGGGTTGGACGACAAAGATTCGAGAGGCTTCCGAACGTCGTACCAGTAGCAGCCATGGGGGAGGAACCAGATTTGGTATCCCTTGTCCGCCAGATCGTACAGGAGGAAATCCATCGACTGATCAACCAGACGAAAGAACCTTCAGAGTCATGTTCGCCATTCCTAGAAGAAATCGTTCAAGACGAAGTTCAAAGGGCTCTAGCCCCCGTTTCAGCGACACCAACCAAAGCTCCACGACGACCGACATATGCCACTGTAACCAGGGAATCCAGAGTTCCTATCCAGAGATCACCCACGCAGCCGAGAAAAACTGACCTTTGGAGAACAGCTGACAACAGACCAGTCTGCTTCCACTGTGGACGTCCTGGACATGTTGTGCGTTATTGCCGAGAGAGAAAGGCTATTTTCGACAGTTATCGACGCCGCCGACAGAACCCCGACGAAATGGACGCAGAAGAAGAACTTCGCCGACCAAGCTTCACTCGCCGTTCAACTCCTAGTCCAACTAGAGGAGATCGCCAACACGCCGTTTCAGATCACCGTCGCCATATCGTCGACCAAGTCGATCTCCAAGCCGTAATAGTGAGGAAAACTAAACGGAGCGACCTTCCAAGGAGGTGAGGCGGCATGTAATCAAAATCCTCCGTCGGCCGCAAAGATGACTGGTAACCAACTGGACGTAATTGTGGATAAAAAGCCGGTACGAGCCTTAGTGGATTCTGGAGCCTCATTTTCTGTCGTCTCCGATAAGTATCGTCGATCTCTAAAGAAGGTTCTGTTTTCTGAAGCCAAGAACGTTATGCTCAAAGTCGCAGATGGAAATTTTGTCCGGCCGATGGGAAGATGTGTTTTACGTATTCTCATAAATAGCAGAGAGTTGCCATTTGAATTCATTGTTTTGCCGCATTGTAGTCATGACATAATCCTTGGATGGGACTTTTTAGAAGCTTCTAATGCCGTGATAGACTGTGGACAGAGTGAACTGTTTTTAGAAGACGTTTGTCAAGACCTCGCAGCGATGGACGCCTGGAAGTTGTACGCCACAAGAGACTACACTCTTAAGCCCAAATCTTTAAGTAAAATAGCAGTTTCAGGATGCCAAGTACGAAGAGAGGTAAATGTAGTCATAGACGGCAATAAAAATCTGCTCTTCGAGAAGAATTTTGCTATACCATCCATGTTAACCTTATACCATAACGGGCAAAGTGAAATCTGGGTCGCCAACCTCCAGTCCAGAAACCAAGTATTTCCTAAAGGAATGTGCCTAGGCTTAGCCGAACCCTTGAATGAAGGACATTTATGTGCGATTGGCGACACGACGGATGGCCTGAATACACGAAACACGTCAAATTCCCTGATGGACTGCTCTCGAATGATGTCCCCTGAGTTGAACAACGAACAAAGAATCAAACTAGCCGAACTGCTTCGAAAGTTTTCTGGAATCTTCGAGAAGACTGATAAGTCGACAGCCTCACGGACGAATGTGAAACACAGGATTCATACAGGTGATCATGCTCCAATCAGCCAACGAGCCTACCGTGTATCACCGACCGAAAGACGCGTCATTCGTGAAGAAGTTCAGAAAATGCTTGATAAAGATATCATCCAGCCATCTGAAAGCCCCTGGTCTTCACCCGTGGTGCTCGTTAGGAAAAAAGATGGAAGCTGGCGTTTTTGTGTAGATTATCGGAAGCTCAATAAGATCACGAAAAAAGATGTCTATCCTCTACCTCGTATCGACGATACGCTAGACTGTTTGAAAGGCGCCAAGTTCTTTTCTTCCATGGACCTCTGCTCTGGGTATTGGCAGATAGAAGTAGACGAAGCGGATCGAGAGAAGACGGCATTCATAACCCCGGAAGGCTTATACGAATTTAAAGTTATGCCGTTTGGACTCTGTAACGCACCTGCGACTTTCGAAAGAATGATGGACAATTTGCTACGCCATTTAAAATGGACTGTGTGTCTTTGTTATTTAGACGACATTATAGTATTTTCAGAAACTTTTGAAGAACATCTCACCCGACTAAGGCTTGTTTTGAAATGTCTCCAGGAAGCTGGTCTTGTACTCAACCCGAAGAAGTGTCTATTTGCGGCGAAAGAAGTAAAAATACTGGGTCATCTTGTTTCTAGTAGTGGCGTCCGTCCAGATCCCGACAAAGTGAAAGCCGTAAGCAATTTTCCAACTCCAAAGAATGTACATGATATACGAAGCTTTCTTGGACTTTGCTCATACTTCCGAAGATTTATTAAGGGCTTTTGTTATCTCGCTGAACCCTTGCAGTTGCTTCTAAAAGGCGATGCGAAGTTCCATTGGGGTACTGAAGAGGCCGAATCATTTAACAGTCTGAAGTCAGCTCTCACTTGTGATCCAGTCTTAGGAATGTACGACGAAAGCGCCCCTACAGAAATTCATACAGATGCCAGTGGGTATGGTATTGGGGCAGTCCTTGTACAGATTCAAAACAATGCCGAAAAAGTTATAGCTTACGCCTCAAGAACCTTGACAAAAGCCGAAAGGAATTATTCCACCACAGAAAGGGAATGCCTTGCCATCGTATGGGCTATCAACGAATTCCGGCCCTATCTATTCGGAAAACATTTTACTGTTGTAACGGATCATCATTCACTATGCTGGCTTATGAGTCTAAAAGATCCTTCAGGAAGATTGGCAAGATGGGCCCTTCGCCTTCAAGAACATGATTTCTCAGTGATATACAAAACCGGTAAGAAGCACAGGGACGCTGACACATTATCGAGGAATCCATTGGACGAAGAAACTGAGACGACAGAGAAATTTCTAGCTGTGACTACGAGTATGAACCTTGCGATTGTACAGAAGAAAGACCCAGATCTTGCAAAAATTATTTTGTCGAATAACTGCACCAACGCGGATAAAAGGGAATTTGAATTAATTGACGGAGTACTATGCAGAAAGAATTTTGACCCTGATGGAAAAACGTGGCTGCCAGTCATTCCCAAACATCTACAAGCGGAAATATTAAGACATTTCCACGACGCTCCCACCGCAGGACATCTTGGTTTGCGAAAACTTATGACAGAATCCGCAAAAGGTTTTACTGGCCTGGGATGTACAGAAATGTCGTTCGGTATGTGATGCACTGTCGAGAATGTCAGAGGAGAAAATACGTTCCTCACCGACCTCCTGGACGCTTAGTTTCTATCCCTCCAGCTATGGCAACTTTCCATCGCATTGGGATCGATCTTCTAGGAAGATTTCCGAAATCTACTCGTGGGAACAAATGGATCATAGTCTGCACTGATTACTTAACGAGATATGCAATAACGAAAGCTTTACCAACAGCTGAAGCGGAAGAAGTAGCAAAGTTCTTGCTCGAAGAAATTCTCCTAAGGCATGGAGCTCCCCGAGTAATTATCACAGATCGTGGAGCTGTCTTCCAATCCAAACTTGTTTCCGCTCTCGTCGAATTGTGTAGCATCGATCATCGTATGACGACAGCATGTCACCCTCAAACAAATGGACTGACCGAGCGGTTTAATAAAACTTTGGCCGACATGTTGTCCATGTACGTGGATACAGAGCAGAAAGATTGGGATGAAATTCTACCATTTGTTACATTTGCTTACAATACCGCTAAACAGGAGACGACGGGTTTTACGCCTTTTTATTTGCTTCACGGACGTGAAGCTGAAACAACACTGGACACAATGTTACCATTTTGCCCTGATGATATAGACGACGATCACATAGCCAAGATTATTGCCAGAGCTGAAGAATCCAGGCAGCTAGCCCGAGTGCGAACTCTGAAAGCCCAAGATAAAGACCGTCGACGTTACGACTCCAAACACCGAATGGTTTCTTATGCTCCTGGAGATCTCGTATGGGTGTATACTCCAGTCCGAAAAGTCGGCCTCTCCGAAAAGCTTTTAAGAAGGTATTTTGGGCCGTATCAGGCTTTACGTCGTTTGTCAGACGTCACCTATGAGGTTCAAGATTTTGATCCTGCCTCGCGAAGAAGAAAACCAAGAGACATTGTCCACGTATTACGTATGAAACCCTACTATGATCCGGACAAGCAGATTGAGAACGAAGACCCACAAAATCCGAATGATGCCGTTCAATCTCAAGCAAACGGCACTTACAGGGGACCAATGACGCGTTTGAGGACTAGAGCTCTAACTCAGAAGCCTTAAAAAAAACAGCGAGGCGCTGTTCTTTGAAAGGAGGGCAATGCCACAAAGTCAGCTTTCTTCGCAGCCGTCGTGGCGTAGAGGTATGTCTTTGGACTGTCACCCAGACGGCCTCGGTTCGATTCCAGCCGGGGGCATGTAAATTTAAAGACTCTAAAAATTATTTTTAAATTCTTATAATTACCTTTGCATATTTAATTTCTTATTCTAGCAGTTTCTAGAATATTCTAATTTATGTTAATCTTGTATTCTGGAATATTCGAATATTGTATATAAGCGACTTGTTCCTCAGTTTGAGGATGTTCTCAGCCGAGTGTAGCTGAGTTACAAGTTTGTTCTACTAATAAACTACGTTTGTTACTTAACTTCGAGTGTTCACTTTGACTCTTCACGACATATGTGTGACAATATATTGATAAGAAAGAATATAATTATAATGTATATGCATTTGTAATATAATTGTGAATACAGAAAATTTGTTCTGAAATATTTTATTTTGAGAGAATAACGCCCGTAGACAAAATCCTACGGTCTCAAAAAGTGTTAAAATATATTTATAAAAGTTTAAGTATATTTTTTAAAAATATAAGGTTAAAATATATTAATAAAATTTTAAAGACGAAAGTATCCTTAAAATAACAATCCTCCCCCCTACAAAATAAATAAATAAAAATCAAGTAATATATGAAGCAAATGATGGAACCTTTAACTATGACGGTAATTAAGAAACGATTTTACAAGTCTGTCTTGCATTCCAATTCAATTCATTTTTTTTTTTTTTCATTGACAATTTTACATTAAACCTATTTTTCTATTTGAAACAGTAAACCCCGCCTATTTAGGTAATTTTTTTCTTCTAGTGTTCGTGTACATGGTTCAAAATTTATCAACAGTAATCGGAAGTAAATACCACTTGTGCATATTTTTGTCAACATAAAATAAGGGGTTTAACACGAATTCATCACTCAATGTCACATTCACTTTACTTTTCTGTATTGTTTTGTTTTGAAGAACGATGAAGACGTTGTCTACTTTAGAAATCAGGAATTCTTGATGCTAACACTAATGTCTAAAAATCATCATTTTTGTTTCATTTCTTTGCGTTTGACTTTGTTGTTATATAATTTGACACGAAAATAAAAATTAAAAATATTTTGTTTAATTTTGTTTATTATTTTTTAAGATTTAATTCCTTATCTCATGCAAAACTTTATGAAAGACGGCTCCCAAAACCACTCCAAAAGAAAGATCTATTTATATCTCGAAAACTAATAACTGGATTGAGCTGAAAATTTGCACACCCATATTTTTCAACATTAGGATTCCTTTTATGTAAAAATTAACATAGGTCATAATTCATAATTTTTATGAATATGAATTTATTAATATTTTTCAGAACTAAAAATATTTTTCAAAATCAAAAGTAATGATGGATTATATTTGGGTTTCTTCACTGTATCTCGTAAAAAATGAATTATATCGGTCAAGTTATTTTTTGTGAAGATATTAATAAAAGTTTGAAATATGAATTTAACATTAGCACCTTCAAACTTTGAACGCGTATAACTCCGTGAAAAAATAAGTAAAATATACAACCAATATACTTTTTCGCGTTGTCGCGATCCCAGGAATTCAAATATAAAATAAAAAGGGGGCATTACCATTGAAAAAATCAAAGTTGGTGCTCGTTTTAATGCGTAGACGACCCCCAATTCAAAATTTCAGTTCATTTTCTGAAACTACTCTCAATTCCCCGTCGAATGATATCCATTACATTTTTCTACATCGATTAGCATCGAAGTTACGTTGAGTATTGCGTTTTTTTTTCCCCGACTGTACATTACTGATTAATTAGAATTATATGTTTTTATATTGTATTGTTCTCTTTTGGGGAAAAAAAAAAAGAAAAATGTCATTGGAAATAAATTAAATTTTCATTATTTTATGATTCATTCTTCTCATGTATTTCTTATATTTCGTAATTATAGAAAGGCATCTATTAATATTTATTTACATTATCTATCTATATACGTAAAAAAGTAAAAAAAAAAAAAAAAAAAAAAAAAAAAAACTTTAACACTTTCCGACCTCTGACTTCGATTCACGTCATATGCAGGGATGGAACACGGGCGCAGAATTCATACCACTATCAATGTAAGAAAATTTTCTACCTGTTTAATCGGCGATATTATAGGTACAGAAATTTCTTAAACACATTCCGGTATGAATTCTGTTCCCGTGTTCCATCCCTGCATATGTAAATCTCTAACTCCACCATTGGGAGTTTCTCTCGCAAATTGTATGTCATTTATTTCTTTAAATATATGCAATATTTATATTTGTACTATCAATATACAATGGTTATAAATGCTTTGATTATTAAAAGTATAACTATAATGTATGTCTATTTGTAATATAAATGTGAATACGGAAAATTTTGTTCTGAAATATTGTAACTGGGGAGAATGAAGCCCACATGCAGACCTTACGGTAGAAAAGACAAAATCATTTGGTCACGAAAGTGTTAATATTACACCGTTTATTTAAAAAGAACACGCCTTCTCTGGGAAATAATACGTTTGCTATACTTGAAACTTTATCTGGTGTACAATAGTTTAATATCATGCCCATTATAAAAACGACATTACTTATTACTTGACCCAATACTTCTTGCCCACCTAACCCGGAAAATTTTTAGTTTCCGCCCCTTTTAGTACACCATTTAATTTTTAGAAGAATTCGCTTCAAATATATTTACGATTAAATAAGAAGAATATGACTGTAATAAAAGACTGCTGTAAAAAAATAGGCGGAAAGGGGCGGGACTAACAATCTTCCGGGTTAGGTTGGCAAGTATGTAATGAATATTAAGCTATTTTGTATTTGTATATATATATATATATATATATATACCTTTAAAAAACAATATCAGAGAGCGCGGTAGAGTTCCGCCCCGCCAAGATAAAACTAATATTAAGAAAAACAAATGAAATTTACAAAGTAGGAAAGACAATGGTGAAAGGCTACAAGGGTATATTATGCCGACATAGCATCTGGGACTTTTCGACTACCTCTATCTCAGCTCCCTGATCCCCAAGACCTATGATTTGTTGCACAGACCTTGAGAATACCCTTAAGAAAAAACATACAAATTTGCATGTTGATCAGAATTAAGGGGCCTGAGTTATATAACTTCGAAAACCCGAAATTTGTCGGTTACTGTCTTCTTCTTGTCCTTCTTATTTTTCTTGTTAAGTTTGACAAAGACAGAATCTAGATTTCTGCAGCTAATGAACTGAAAATTTGCATGGAAATTCCTTCTCACCTGTATTAGTGTCTGTTGAATTCAAAAAACTGTTTTGGTCAATATACAGGGTAGTTACTTTGAATTTTGAAATTTTTAACGAAAAAATTTCGTGAAATCGTCATGAGATGGCGCTCGTTTCCAATAAATTTAATTTTGACATTAAATAGCAATAAATTCTGTTTTTCGTTTTATTTTATATATATATATTTATTTCCTTTTTCCCTTTTTCTTTTTTTTAACAAAAATGGATTGAAATAAATCAATTAAAGAGAATTTTTTCTTAAAATTTTTAAAAATATTTACAAGAAACATGTTTATTAATAAGAAAAATAATTGATAAAAAATTGGATTTCGTAATAAATAAATGTTTAAAAGACGCGCTAAATAGACTTTTAACAAAAATGATGTGGAGGATAAAATAAAAGAGCGATTCGTTAACTTTATAAAATTACGGATAATGGAAGAAAACATATAATTAATTTCCGATTATATATTATGTAAGAAAATTATTATCATAGAAAAATTCAAAATTGATATTTTGTGTTTCTGTGAGTTTTGAAGTCTCCTGAATTCATTTTTCCTTTTGTATAATGATGGGGGTATGCATATATGTGTATCAGTGAATACGATAGCGTCTAAAAGCTGCATTTGATAGGAATGCTAGACGTGACATACAGTTACATAGATTTGAATGATGTAGAACTTAGTTTTTTTCCTTTACACGGATACTAAATAGAGTTCTTATACATAACGATTTATGGTCTGAAATCATATGAAGATCGTTTAATGAAATTAGTGGTTCTCATAAATTCAGATTTTTTTTTTTTTTTTAATCTTTTCTTTTCTTTCTTTCTTTTCTTTTTTTTTTTTTTTTTTCTTTGAGTTGATGCCTGTATTTATATGTGACTGTACGTAGGTGAGTGAACACGATAATGTCTAAACACGAAATTCGATTGCATTCGAATATGTTATGTTTGTTATAGATCGCCATCGCATGAAATAGCTCAATGATTACGATAGCGTCTAAATGCTGCATTCAACTGAATTCAAATTTAGTATGTATATTTTAGGTCACCATAACATGAAATATATGTAGTTGAATGATTAATGTGTATATGTAATTGAGTGAGTGAACGTAATAGCGTTTAAATGCTGCACATAATTAAACTCATAATTAATATGTATATTACAGGTCATAATCAGGCGAAATATGTAAAGATGTAGGATTAATGTGGATATGTATGTAAGTGAGTATACACGATGGCGTCAAAATACTGAATTTTCTACTGAGCTTAAATTTGGTACTCATGTTTAAAGTGATCGTTGCAAGAATTATTTACAGAATTTTATAAATTCGGAACATATATTGCTATATCAAACGATACAAATTAGAATTCTTTTGTATTACTATGAATGCATATTAGTTGAAATTCGTTTTTCAATGCTAATGTGTTTAAAACAGAAAAGGTGCTTTAAAACGTTACAATAATTGTTTAACGTATGATCATTAGGAAAAGTTATGTATGTAATAGTCTCTTTTACAGGGAAACATGAATTAATTTTCACATATCATGTCCTATAGGAGCTAAAAACTAAAGTGCTTTTAATTACTTAAAAGAGAATAAATCTGATTTTGAACTAATTATTTTGTTTGGCCGTATCCAGAGATGCCAAATTACTACTAACGAAAAATCAATTTCATACCACAATAAAGAAAAGGTAAAACTTGCTGTTGCATAAAAGCCACAGTCCTCTGAAAAACAAGTCAATAAAATAAGAGTCATCATAAAAGTAATCTCAATCCAGTCATTTGAATAGCCGAAAAAGTTTATTGAGATATTTAAAATAAAGATGACAAAAAGAGGACAACCCAAGTTTAGATCCATACAGCGAATTCGTTAAAAAAAGATGGTGGAGGAGAGAGAGATTTTTATTCACAAAAAAAGTTACATCTTTTCAGTACGTTGGTTATTAGCGAAGTGTCCCGGAATCAAATCCGACAGCACTCTTGTAAAACGCCAGGTTATGGAAATATCACCATATTTTGAAGCCAAGGGCGCCAATACATCTTTCTTTGTTGTTAATGTTATTTCAATGGGAAATTTTTAAAAAGAAATGACGGTTAAAATTATGGCAACCCTTTTTGTCATAAATCACATTCGCCAACGAATACCGTTGGAAAGACAGGTGCAAGTAATTAAGAAATATTGCGAAAATTCATGCGACATGATGTCTGCACAACGGGTCATTAATAGCTGCAATTAAATAGATTATCTGTATATAAAATAAAATAAAATAATAAAAAGATATAACGGAAATTTTCCAATAGAACATTTACAGCTATAAATATAAATTAGATTTATTGAGTAACTCAGTGAAACAGGAAATAAAAATATAATTACTTTAAGGGATAATAAAATTAAATTGTGTTTAGATCCCTACATACATATTGCATTATGCTAAAAAGAGATCAATGTATTTAATACTGAATTTGTTCTTAAAATTAGAAAATGATAAGTATTTTAATTTTGAATACATAATTTACTAAAATTGAAATAAGTTTGACCTAAATACAAAGGATTATAAAAGTTAATACATTTTAATTGTGAATAAATAGATCTTTAATTATAATTGAATAAATTTGATGAAATAAAAGGATATGTGAGGAACTCCCTCACATATCTCTCCCGGTTGCCATGAAAAAAAAAATAGCTCTCTCCACCACAATACAAAACAACAATGCAAAAACATACAAAACAACCATTATCATGTGTGTAAAGCATACAAATACTGTCAATCACATGCCAGACACCGTCAGCAAATACATGAGTGTATATATATATTCTTCAAACAAAAATTTTAAAATGAATGTCTTGACAAATAATTTCTTGATCTTGTTACAGCTGATATATTGTAATACAATTCTTCTGAAAAATAAATTAATTAGTTTCATAGAATACATTTCAATAAAATGATCTTTTATTGTCAATCTTGTTTAAATCAAACAATTTCTATTTTCTCGTCAAACAATATATTAAATATACCTATTGAAATAATTTGAAGTATTAAAAAAAAATTGTGATATAGAAAAAAAAACTTAAAAATGATTTTCTTCTTGAAAAGGAAAAAATATGTGTTGTCTACAATAGAATCTTATGTAATTAAAAAAAATAAGTTTAGAAAAAGTGTACTTAAAATTGAGCACCACTCATGCCATTTCACCAAGATAGGGGAAGAAAAAATGTGAACCCAGCAAACAGCCAAAATAGCAAGTGGTTTGTGAGGCCACTGCCAAATATAGCATACCGAGCAAAATGTGTGTACTCAAACGAGGCTTGCTTTTTATATGTGTATGTTACAAGCATTTTGAGTAAAATATGTGTTCGTGTAAAAAGAAGAAAAGGTGTGGCTATTGAAAAAATTTGCAAGGAGTATGACCGTGACATCATACTCCTGCAATAAAGTTCCTAACTCAATGAAAAAAACTGACTGAGTGTTCCCAATATACAACATGAAAATAGTTAAAGTGTGTAAAATTATTATCATTATTATCCATTAAATGAAAAAAAAAATTTATTAGCACAACATAAAAAAACTCCATTATTATTAGTTAATATTAATAATATAAGATTGATCAAAATTTAATTGTCTGAAATATATAATTGGAAAGGAAAAAAAATCCATAATATTAGCATTGTGTGACTAATACTTTTTATTTCATTAAATTATATCCTTTTTTTTTTTTTTTTTTTTTTTTTAATTAAATCAAAAGAAAAATTTTAGCTATATCTATATTTAACCAAAACAAAATTTAAGAATAATATCTTACATAACAATAATCAAAATTTATAATGTTTGTGAAATGATAAAACTTATCCATTCACCTCTGGTGGCCAGCCATTGGAAAATAAGAATCCATCATTTCACAAGAAAAAAAAAAAAAAAAAAAAAAACCTGAGTATTCTTAGTTAACATCGAATACAAAGGGTGTTATAATAGGTTATAAAAATATTTTTCTTTAAATATGAATTATTATGATTGTAAAATTTTCATTAACTGTTTAATAGATAAGTAATAAAATTAAATTATACTTAAGTTCTTGTATGTCATAAAAGAAAACGGATCTCATTATCTCTTTTTTTTTTTTTTCCTTCCATGTAATTATTCTGAAAATAAAAATATATTAGTGAAGGATATATACACTCCATGTAACATACAACAAACCAGCAACACCTCAATGTAACAAAAAAAAATTGAACCATGTTGAAATTTCCTTGCCCTTTGTCATTTTATTCTTATATTAATTTTTTTTTTTTTTTTTTTTTTTTTTTTTTTTTTAATGTACCTAGGTTTTTTTTTTATCTTATTTTTTTTTTTTTTTTTTTTTTTTTTTTTAAGTGCACTTATTAATGAAAAAAATAAAAATTAATGTCGACATAAATTATAAATTTCTACTTCATGTACAAAAAGAAAGGCCTTTTTATATATATATATATAATTGAGCAATACTTAAAATATATCTTTTTATATATATATAAATGCAATCACATGCATAATGCTCAAACAAGATCTTTTAAAAATTCAGCTCAATTATAAAATGGGCAATTATAAAGCCATGAGCTAGTGCTTAAAATATCTGATCAGAAAAAGCACCCATATATTTTTTTAAATGCAAGCTATAGCAATCAAAAAAAAAAAAAAAAAAAAAAAAAAAAAAAAAACAGCATGTGTTATACACATATATATTGCTTATATATATGTATCAGTAAAATTATGTGATAAGAAAATATATACAGTGTATTGTAACACAAAAAAAATCTATATACATATGCACAATAGCGAGAAAAATTTGAAAAATATAGCCCATGTGTCCATTCATATTTGTTTAAAAATTGTATGTGTAGGCAAACTATAATGCGCAAGTGAGAAAAATAAAATGTTAATGCCTTATATGTAATAAAAATTCCAATATTTGAAATATTTGAAAGGTATGCATGTGTAATGAAACTTAGAATGAGTAAGTGAGAAAAAAATTTCAATGTTTTTATATTCAATAAAATAATTCCAATATTTGAAATAACCATGTGTATAACTCTGTATATTTAAAAAGGTATGTATGTGTAATAATAAGAAAATGTTGTGTATATATTTTTTAATTTTAAAGATTAAGGTTTATTATATGTTAAATAATAAACATTAGTATATATGTAAAACAATGTGTGTGTGTAATTGTGAAAAATAAAAGAAATATTTCAAATACACGGCTAGCATATAAGCTAGATTTACATGTAAATATTTCAAAAAAAAAAAAAAAAAATTGTAAATATGTGTAGATAACTATAATAATAAACATAATTGAAAACATTGTATTTTGTGATAAGACGAAAAAGAAAAAAAATATAAATATCAATTCCATGATTTGGTTATAATAGAGAATATAAAATTCCTATCTATGTTTGTGTACATCTCATATATTTTAAAAATAAAAAAAACTAGAAAATAAATATTGTATAACATATAGAAGAGAAAATTGGCAATAAAATAAAATGTAAAACAATAGTATGTAAAAGTAAAAAAAATTGTGTAAGAAGAAAAAAAAAATGTATGTGTGAGAAAATTATGTCATTATGAAATTATATATTCCATATAGTTACATAATCAAGAAAAATTAAGTGTCATGTAATAATATCTCATTGCAATTGGTTATTAATGTTGCAAGTTTTCAAATAATACTGCACTTGAATTAAAATTATAAATTATATGCTGAACAATGTGTGTGTGAAGTGCACCTACGTGCATTATAACTGAAAGTGACTATATGGCAAGGCTGGGATCACTAGATCCACATGCCATCACTCTCAAAAAACATATATAAATAGTGTATTAAGAAAAATGTGTTAAATCTCTTTCTTTCTTTTTTTATTTTTTTTTATTTTTTTTAATATCAATAAATTTTCAAACTAGCACTGTATGTAACCAAACCGTTTAATGAATATGTGTGTATACCTTCATGAAGTTGTGTATAAATAGGAAATTAAATGTGAAAACACAAATCTATGCACTTGTTGTAAATGTATTATAATTATATAATTTCAAGAAAAATTGTTTGCCAACTATAATGTAAAGATGAGTTGTAAATTTAAACAGATATTAAATTAATAATTCAAAATCTTAACTAGGTATACCATCTTTTATAAAAATGTACGTGTATTATTATTTTTAAATGCATTGAGAAATCAAAAAAATATAAAAAATCAAAATTCAAAATTTTTTATCAATATTCTGCATAATTTCAATAGAAAAATGTGACAAGGTTCTCAATATTATTTATTTACCCTTGTCTTAATGTTATCTTAATTAATTTACTGTTATTATTACATTTAAAGAATTTTTATCAAAAAGAATTTATGTAGTAAAAGGAAATTTTGAACTAAATTCCAAAAGTAATTGATTGTAAACATTTGTCAAAAAAATATAATGTTCCACAAAAATAATGCCTCGCTATCCATCATCCTTAAATAAAAAAAATATCGGTCCTGCCGAAATATTGTTTATAAAATGAACAGCAAAACACTAAAAAAAACTCATGCAACACTAAGAGGTGCATGGAGATGCATGCTACTCATAGGAGCTCAAAAATGCACAAGCTCTTCCTACGGAAACATTACATAACTTGACAATAAAAAATGTATATTAAATTTTGACTAACAATAAACGAAGTGCATGTATTAAAAATTAAGAATTTATAAGGAGAATGAATACCTTAATCAATGATAACAAGAATATATTCAGCAGATTAATTAAAAATAAAATAAAACATGTCTATGATAAATTTATAAATGTTTAACTTCTGCCAATGGAATTCAAATAACTCTGTTTATATATATATATATATATATATATATATATATATATATATATAATGCAAATACATCACCATTTCATTATAACCAAAACAAATTACCTTTATACCGAGAAGGGATTGTGTTTAAATACTGAAAAATATAAAATTATGTCATTTTATTCATGTATTTATTTTGTAAGTGTAAAAACATATAAAAAATGTTAAACATCATAGTTTCACGACCAATAGTAATTGGATTTCCATGAAGCATATTTAACAAAAATTTTAGGAAACAATAAATTGTGAAAAAATTAAAAAAATATATTAACTTCAATTCCCTTTTATTTAAAAAATAACCCATAATCTTCTCTCCTCGCAAGAAAATATATTTCTTATTTATTAGAATAGTTCTCATGAACAGTATATCAATTTTTCTCTCAAAAACAAAAATTCACAATATGCAATCACAAAAATTTTTCAAACTCAAAATTGAAAATGAAATTTCCTATAGAATATTAATAATTGACTGTGCACACACAAGTTGATAATAACAATCATCCTTCATCACAAAAAAATATTTAATATTAATTTACCACTCATTATTCAAAATTATGAAAAAGATATTTTCGTTCCTTTTTTTCTTTAATTATCATGTACTAATTTATAAACTAATTTATCAATTCAGCACAAAACAAGAAAAAGAATCTGAACCTAAAATATTTGAATATGAAAACAAAAATAATACACTGAAATGTGATAAACCATTATAATATGTAAATTTGTATATATATTTTATATAAATACAATATTTTTTTTTTTTTTTTTTTTTTTTTATCATTAATATTATCTTTAAAATTGAAGAATTTGTATATGTAAAAATATGCAATTATAAAATATAAACTTGTTATTCTGTATTTAAATAAAATAATTTCAAATTAAAATTGAGAAAAATTTACTCTCAATCATTTAAAACTTTTCAAAAAAAAAAAAAAAAAATGACAGAATTCACCTGTATATTTATTAAAAAATGTTATGAAAATGTATGAAAAATGAAATAATAGATAATCAAAAAAAAAAAAAAAATTTGGAACTCTTCCCTCACTATATGCAGATCTTTATACAAACCAAAATTATAAATGATAATTTTAAAATTGAACGCAAAATCGAAAAAGTATATATAGTATAACATGCTAATAACATATTTTATATACACATAGTTTCAAAGGACGAATGCACAGATATATTGCTTTAAATATATATTTATATTTATTTTGAAAAAAATTCCCCCGAGAATTTAAAATTATTAAAAATTTCATTTGTTTATTAATATCAAGTATATGTGTGCATTCCCTTAATTAGAAAAAAATATTTTAAATCATGCAATGAATGCAAAGTAACGCTAAAAAGAAAAATGAAAAGATTGTCTTATCTTGTAATATCCAGTTCCTTCGAAAGGTGGATGCCAAATGCAATACACATGTCCACTAAACCGCGATTAATGTTCGTTGTAATTTTTTATATAGTCAACTGAAATCACTAACGTCTTTATAAATTGAGTCAAAACAGTTAAATAGATAAGTCTTAGTTTTACAAAAAAAAATTTCTTTGCAGGAAATGTAGCATCTGACATACAGTCCAGTATTTATATTATTAACCATAATAGAAAAAAGTCGATTTATCGTTATTTGGTGTAGTAGAGTAGGGAAAAATTTAAAAGAACCGTTTTTCACGATGAGAGGCGCAGCGCACAAGAACGACATCGATCAAAAACTGTCTCGGGTCTCGGACATCTGGAATGGGAGAACCGTTTAAAAGTCGGGAATGTTGCAGCGGCATTCATCTGATACGGAGGGATAAGGATGAATCAATGCACCAACAGACAAGTCAGGAAATAGGTTGTTGAGCTAACATCGCACTAATTCCTTCTCTCTTCAGATAAACAGAATCGAAGGGCGTATTTGCATCAAACCGCAGAAAAACAGCCGATGATTCACCAGTATTCATTACGATGATAAGCGACTCCATCCTTCACAACCTTGTTTACGAAAAATAGTCATTTCAATCTCTAATTCCAGAGATAAACATAGGCGAGAAAAAGATGACGAAATCCAGATTGCCGGCATGTATGACAGCAACAGGGAAGAAAGTACTGTCGATCGGAGAATAATCCATCACTTATGGCAGAAATGTTCTTCGTATTCATCTCTCGAAAATGGCTTCAAAGTTGAAAAAATTACAAAAAAAAGGTCCTTTAAAACAACACTCCTGTCATATCACTATAGTCAAAAAGTTTTCACACGTACTTGCCGCAGAAAAAGGTATTTTATATATCTTCGAAAATAAAAAAATTTCGCTTGTTGAGAAAAAAAAAACACTTTCCTATACATTCCTCTCCTCCACCGTAACGAATTCTATGGTCACTGAACACCATATTTATGTTGCATAAAAGCCACAGTCCTCTGAAAAACAAGTCAATAAAATAAGAGTCATCATAAAAGTAATCTCAATCCAGTCATTTGAATAGCCGAAAAAGTTTATTGAGATATTTAAAATAAAGATGACAAAAAGAGGACAACCCAAGTTTAGATCCATACAGCGAATTCGTTAAAAGAAGATGGTGGAGGAGAGAGAGATTTTTATTCACAAAAAAAGTTACATCTTTTCTGTACGTTGGTTATTAACGAAGTGTCCCGGAATCAAATCCGACAGCACTCTTGTAAAACGCCAGGTTATGGAAATATCACCATATTTTGAAGCCAAGGGCGCCAATACATCTTTCTTTGTTGTTAATGTTATTTCAATGGGAAATTTTTAAAAAGAAATGACGATTAAAATTATGGCAACCCTTTTTGTCATAGATCACATTCGCCAACGAATACCGTTGGAAAGACAGGTGCAAGTAATTAAGAAATATTGCGAAAATTCATGCGACATGATGTCTGCACAACGGGTCATTAATAGCTGCAATTAAATAGATTATCTGTATATAAAATAAAATAAAATAATAAAAAGATATAACGGAAATTTCCCAATAGAACATTTACAGCTATAAATATAAATTAGATTTATTGAGTAACTCAGTGAAACAGGAAATAAAAATATAATTACTTTAAGGGATAATAAAATTAAATTGTGTTTAGATCCCTACATATATATTGCATTATGCTAAAAAGAGATCAATGTATTTAATACTGAATTTGTTCTTAAAATTAGAAAATGATAAGTATTTTAATTTTGAATACATAATTTACTAAAATTGAAATAAGTTTGACCTAAATACAAAGGATTATAAAAGTTAATACATTTTAATTGTGAATAAATAGATCTTTAATTATAATTGAATAAATTTGATGAAATAAAAGGATATGTGAGGAACTCCCTCACACTTGCCTTATCATATTGCAGATAATTATTACAAAAGGATACATTAAAAAATTTCCGGTGTTAGGATTACGGACAATCCGTAATAACTTGGCATCTTTGCGTTACTAGAGATTGCATGCTTTCCAGTCCTAGTGGTTTTATAGGGACACACAATAAATTCGAATAAATTGCATTCCATATTGTATTCACACAAGAACTTTGGTAGAGATACTCAAATTTTCCTTTTCCTTTTGGGTACTTTTATATTAAACGATTCTCGTTTGACACTAAAAAAATATTTGGCAATATTCAAGGCCGTAGCTAAAGGGAGGGTATTCGGGGATTCAAAAAAAAAAAAAAAAAAAAAAAGAAAATCCCGAAATTTTGCAGATTTGTGGAAAATGTTTTGATTATATTTCATTTTTAACGCTTAATATTATGTACTAAAGGTTAAATCCTCTCTGAAATTTTTATCTAGCTACGACCTTGGCTGCATTAAAGGCAAAAATTTTTAATTGTTTGTGAATTACACGAGTGAAAGGCATCTAAAATGCTTTGTTCCTCAGATTGTACTATCGTTGGGTCTCGCTGTGTGCCTAAATCGCGTAAAGAGCCAAATGGCATGGCAGTTTTTAATGAAACTGTTCTCACATTCGGTTATTTACTAAATTTTTCTCCCAATTCAATCTTTTTAAACATCGTTAACTAACAAATGTTCAGAAATTGGAGTGAAGTCAATACATAATTTTTATTATGAAATTACAAGAACTGAAAATGAGAAAGGTTGTTTAAGTAGAGTTGAAAAGAATGAGTAAAATACAAATTCATTCGATTGTGTATATGAAACACACGCGTTATATAAATATGTATGTATTCAAAAACATGGGTTACCTTAGTATTACACACTCCCACAATATATACGCATTAGACAAAACTATTGTTGCATTCTCGGGGTTTGTGAATTGTCTACGAATGAGAGATGAACCTTGTAGAATCTTGAAAGCTTATTCACAGAATATTTCGGAATATTACAAGTCTGTAAATCGACTATCAACATCAGTTACAAACGAAAACAGCTTACATAATTATTGAATATAAAAATCACAGCATAAGCGGCATCATAGCATTTACGCACAGCAATAGCCTGCAATTCAATAGCAGCAATTTTGTCAAGCAGAGCTTTCTATTCTGCAAAATTTTGGCGACAAACTGATCTCAGTGGTCGGAACGAGACCCTTTTATAGTCTCCTATTAATCCAGAATTGTATAGTAACTGCCGTAATATCCGTGTTACAGTTTAGACAATCAGTATAACGATAATAAAGATTTTCTCGCCAAGGTCGCCAAAAAGTCGTCAAGGAGCGATAAAGTCGCAAAATTCGTCGCGAATTCCCTTACTTTCCTTGATAAAACGGGTTTTTAAAGGAGAACGAGCTTTTTTAACGTGGAAACGAGCTAGAAATGCCGAAATTTGACATTTTATAATCTGACTAAGCCTCTTAGAAAGAAATCACATAAAAATAACTAGTATTATTTAGAAATTCGTAACAATATATTTACGTCTATGCATTAACACACACGAATTTTATGGATCTATTACACAAATATATCCGTTATGCATAAGTATTATATTTATAAAAGCACATATATAATCTAAAACAATAAAATCTCATAAAAAACTAGTCACCCCGACCAGCAAAAATTTTACCTTTCCTACGCAGCCAAAAAAAGAATTGATATCAAAATTCTCCGCCGCTATAGATTCCCGGTAATTCATTGCTTTGCTTAATGAAGATCTGCTAATAACTCTGCATGTATCTTTCCAACAGATTCTAATCTCTTTCAACATTCCTTGATAACTGCGTTAGTTTTTGGCTGCATTATAAAGTTATAATTTAAAGTATTTTTACGGCGGGGTGCGCCCCCTATGTAGAAGTTTTAATTAATAAAAAATTAGTAAAGATTAAAATATTATTTACGCACCATGCCGTAAAAATACTTTAAATTATAAATTTATAATGCAGCCAAAAAACTAACTCAGCTAACAAGGAAAGAGCTTACAAAGAGATTAGAATTTATTATAAAGATACATGCAGAGTTATTGGCATATCTTCATTAAGCAAGGCGTTGAGTTCCCGGGAATCAATAGCGACAGAGAACTTTAATATCAATCCTTTTTTTGGCTGCATAAGAAAGGTAAGAGATTTTCTTCGAGGGATGACTTTTACAGCAGTATTGTTTTTTATGAGATCTCTTATTTATTTATTTATTTGATTAAATATTTATTTGATTTAAATATTTTATTATTAATAAAATCAGTGTAATGTATTTTTTAGTATTTATTATAATTTTAAATTGTTACATCAATAATTAAAAAAGCTTAGTAATAGGTTATCTACTTTAGTTCGCCTTTCCTCAATCATTTCGTGAACATATTTTTTTTTTATTAAAATAATATAATTTTATTTATAAGTGTATTATAAATATAAATATGTATTTTATTTTTTAATATCTCAGAATGTATTTTATTTTGTTTTCTTTACAGTAAATTAACCTTTATTATTATTTTATTACTATTTTTTCATTAGTATTCTCTTCTTGATTTAGTCGCGATAACCACAGCAAAGCTCGTAGTCCCCGCCCTTTTTCAGGGCAATATCTGGAATTTGAAATTTCTGCTTCCATGCTACAATTATTTTCATACAGAAACCTTCACTGAATTTTAATAATAATGTTTTGTGATTAATTAGAATAGAAATAATTGTATAAGAATAGCATTCGAGAATAAAGGAGACGTCGAGATAGTCCCACCTGCCAGCATTCTAATGAATATTCTATAGCATTGTTAGTCCCCGCCCATTTCAGCACAATAATTATATTGTAGAGAAACTTTCTCCAACCGTAATTATGATTATGTAAGAAGAAAAAGTACTATAAAAAAATGAGGCAAAAAGGTAGTTACTGACATTGCTAAAGAATATTAATATAATGTCGGCAAGTATATATATTGTATAATCGATTTTATGAATGTATCCTGTAGGTTAAAATTCGGTGTTTTAATTCGTTTAAAACATATTCCATAACTATTTTTATTATTGGAAATTAAAGAAAGGTTGTATCGCGGTTGTTAAAATATAAAACTTTCTGTTACTCAGATACCGTACTTTTAAATTAAACCTAATCACAGAAAAATATTATGAAAAGAAGATAAAAAAAGAACTGTGAACCCATACTTGCCAACCATCTCATTAACACTTTCGAGACAGCTGACATAGATTCACGTCATTTGAAAATCTCTATCTCCACAAGTGGGCGTTTTTTTCTGAATTAGTATGGTGTTTATTTCTCAAAAATATATCCAATATTCATATTTGTACTATCAATATACTATAGATATAAAAGCTTTGATTAGAAGGAGTAAACTATAATGTATATCTATTTTTAATATAAATGTGAATACAGAAAAGTTTGTTCTGAAATATTGTAACTAGAGAGAATAACGCGCACAGGCGGAAAATAATTCTACTCGGAATATCGGTAAATAAGATTATTGTGTTAAAAATAAATAAATTACTCTATTATTTAAAGAGCTAATTAGTTTACGACTGACACCAGTAAGCTTTTTCCTAATTAGCTTTTATATAAATATATATTCTGCTGCAGGTTTAAATTTTGGATCGTTTGACTGTGTATATTTCAAATAAGCTGCCATACCGGCAGCTAATATGATAAAAGTAAAAGACGTGATAGCAATTTTATAGCGTAATTGTTCACAAAATAGGTGTTTATACATCTAAAATTTTGATCTGATGATTTGGGCTGAAACCGAAACGGAAGCCATTTTTTCTCTATTTCGTAGAGATTTACACAAGTGTCTAAGGAGTGATTGAGACTTCCTAGCAAGATTGGAAACAACTATCTGAATCTGAAATATTCCATTTCACTTTAATCTAATTCTAATTATGGAAGTTTTAGCGCCATCTATTGCTATTATCATGAAACACACTTTCATAAATTAAAAATTCTTTTCTTTTAAATATCAGAGTTTATGTATTTTATTCTTATTATTATTTTCAGGTTTATAAAAAGATACAATTATAAAGCAACATAAATGCAGAGCTGCCAACCTAATCTGGCAAATTGTTAGTAACGCCCCTTTTTTTACACCAGTCATTTTTTAGAGTTTTTTTCTTCTTAATTCATCGCAAATATATTTGAAGAAAATTACTTTAAAAATTAAGTGGTGTAGAAAAAGGGGCGGTACTAAAAATTTGCCGGATTAGGTTGGCAGCTCTGTAAATGTATAAGGAAAAATCATTTTAATGTAAAATATTTCTTTTTAGTGTTTTGTATTTTTCTGTTTCAAGTGACAACAAAATTTTTTCTTTAGTTTTATAAAAATAATTAATATCATAATCAAATGATACAAATTAGTAATGTATTTAAAACAACAATGGCTAGGTGATAATACAAACTTCGAAAATAGAATTGAAATTCATAAAGCATGTCAAAATGAAATAAAATAAATGAATAATAATAATAAAAAATAAATAACATATTTACTGATTTTGGTTGAAAATCATAATCATTTAATTAAAAAAATATCGATATTAATATTAACAGTATAACACTTTATTATTTCATACATATATATATATCTGCAAAAGTATACTGTAAAAAAATAAAAAAATAAATAAAAATAAAAATAAAAAAAGAATTTTTCTAATATTTAAATAAATTAATTCATTCACTAATTTTCTAATAATAATACGTAATACTCAAATGCATAACTGTAAAAATTTCCAATATTGTAAGATTAAATACATGTATATGTACGTGTGTGTGTGTGTGTATATAATATGGAGAGGAAAAAATATTTTACAGAGATTATAATACTTATAATATATAAAATTCATATTTAAAAGCTACCATTTTTTTCTTTTAATTATTTTATTTAACTATTTCATATTTAATATTGGGTAAGAGGTATAGCTATACCAATGAAAGCAATGCCCTCTTCTCAAATAAACAAATAATTAAATAGCTTTGTAACAACTTGTATAGGCTTATTCCTTAGATATAGTACTCACATAAAATGAAATTACCGTACATCTCCAATCTTTACACGAGATTAAATTAGCATTTTCCCTTTCTTTCTCCCCTCCCCTTATTTTTTTACTCCTAGCACTGGCCAAAAGGGACTGCTTTTCAAGTTGGTAAGTTATAGGTTCGAATCCACGTCACGTCCGTCGGCATAGCCTTTCAGAGTTTCGTGATTTTCTCCAAAAGTCCTGTAAATCCAAGCTAGATTCCAAAGAAAGAGTCTCAATGATGGCCTTCCATCCAGACATTGGACACAATGTCTTAATCTTAAAAACATTTCCTTTTTTTTTTTTTTTCAATTTTTTTTTTTTAACATTGTAAATTACATTTCTTAGATATTGTTAACAATATTCTTTTCTCATTTGTGGAGCATTTTTATAAGTATAATTTATACTTTCTTATCCTTTATTTTGTATATATATATATTTATTTAATTTTAATGTTTTAAAGACATCTCTGTTTTCAGTATATATATATATACCATAAATACGTATATTGATGCACACACACACAAATATACATAAACATACATACGTGTGTATGCATTATATTATTAATTTCATCCTATGTAATGTTTGAAATAGTTTCATAATATATATGCGGATTTCTTATTTTTAAGTATTTTTTTATTCATTAATTTTTTATTTCATATTTTTATGTTATTATTACGTATACACTATTACTTAAAAATATAAATTAGTGTGTTATTTAAATTAGTAACATAGATTTTTATATTTTTTAATAGTTTATAATTAAGGTTTATATATTTTTTAATATTTTATTATTTAATATATATATATATATATATATACATATAACTTTTAATACTGTTTATATATTTATCAATTGAATGATTTGTAAAAATTTCTATTATATCTGTATTTTAATATATTTATTATTTATAAGTTATAGTGTATTACTTAATGAATACATGCCAACCAACCCCGGAAGATTGTTAGTCCCGTCCTTTTCCGCTTATTTTTTTTACACCAGTCTTTTTTCAACCTTTTGCACTCGGCATATTTTCCGTAAGACACGCCTTTTGGCTTCCCTTTAAAACGTCACACGTATAGTTTCCAACTTACTACCTTTTGGCTAACGAAAAATTGTAACAGTTTGTTTTATTTTACTTCATTAATAAAAAAATAAATCTTTCTGTTAAATTTTTCCGGTAGGCGAAAGGTAGCCTATAGTTAAACGTTTTAGAAAAATAACATTTCATTTGCAGAGGAGCACCTTAAAGCGTGGCTCGATTTTTTAATGTTCCCTGAAAAGGGACATACGAGTGATAAGGGTTAAAGTATATTATTTCTTATTTACTCGTAACTGTATTTGTAGAGAATTACTCTAAAAATTAAGTGGTGTGCAGAAATGGGTATTTACTAATTTAAAACTTTATGAGTTTGCATGTGTGTGAATGTGCAATACATATGTATGTAAAGTTCAAAATCATAGACTCTTTTTTTTTTTTTTTTTTTTTTAACTAGCTTGATTTTCTGTTGCTTTTGATTTTTGTAAGTTTACAAATATTTATAAAATAAAATTTACAAAAGTAATAAAGTAATACACATGTAAAACAATTCTCATAAATAATTAATTAAGAACATAATTAATGCATTAAAAAAAGAATTAAAAAATAAATGAAGAAATAAAGAAATAAATAAAAATAAAATAATAATAATAATAAAGATAATACTATTTTATTTTTTATGCATTCTTATCGATCAGCATTCTATTTTCTGCCCTCCTCCTCCATCCCTTTTTTTGATAGTTTTTAAATTTATTTAATGAGAGGAAATGTAAATTTTTAACTATTGTATATCTTATTATCTAGACCTGCTATTTTTGCTAATTTATACGTAATAGTGTTATGCCCCGCCTTTTTTTCACACCAGTGTATTTCTAGAGTAATAGTCCTCTTATTTAGTCGTAAGTGCATATTGCTAAACGTTACTCTACAAATTCATTGGTGGGGAAAAAAGGCGGGGCCTAAAGCTATTACGGATAAATTAGCATAATTGACAGCCATATGTTATCTAATCAAGAGATAGCGCTGAGTAGAAATCATAGACCCGTCGTCTTTATTAAGGCTGAAACCTCATTTTCGGTCTTGCTGGATTGTTGCACTCTCTCCGCAGACCGTAGAGGCTTATGAGATTTACGTCATTACATGTAATCTGGTAACACAATTTCTTCCAATTTTCTTGACTCTTCTACCAATATAATTACATGGTAAATTTCATAGAATGTTTCCATGATTAAATATAATTAATTCGAAGATTAATTATAATTAATCATGCGAATATACTAGAAAATACCAAAAATTATAAAAATGTGTCGGCAGATACCATGTATTGATAAAAAGCTGTAACTGACATTTTCGGTTTCAGGAAACAAAAAAACTAATATTATCATATCAAATTTTGTCAACATTAATTTTGTGGACCTGTGCAATTCTAGCGATGCCTTTTAGTAAATTTCAAAACTGGCTATCTAGCTGATGAAATTAATTTTACAACACATTTTGCACCAATATTTTCTAGCCTAGTAGGTAACTTTTAATGATTATTTATGTTTTCTGATTCATGTTAATTTGTTAGTTTACCTTGCGACCGCTAAAAGGTAATGGTGGCTCTTTTTTTTCTGAGACTGTTTGTCGCGTTGAATTTCTATACTTTTTTACACACTCTTCGGCTAAAATGCGTTATGTGAAATTAAAATATCGGGAATTGCGTGGTATGCTATTGGTAATATTAGATTTTCTTCAATTCGCATTTTAATTGCAAAACCCTAAAATGAAAATTTATTGTAAAGAATAAAGACTTTCGGTATTATTCTTTATCATTCAACACCTTAATTCTAGTGATCCGAAGATTATTGCTAAAGTTTTGGAAAGACCATTTTGATTAATTATTTAGGAGGTAATAATTAGCAATAAAATGCTACAATTTTATGACATTTTTGAAAAACAACATTAATTTTCTACAGATCTGAGATTTAAAAATTAGTTAAAACGACGCAAGATTGAGAGAGAAAAAAAAAAAAAAGAAACTTTCTTCTAAAACGTATAAATAGTTATTTTCTGAATCCTTCAACTAGAAACACAGATTTTCGAGCTATGCGTATACGGTAAGCCAATTATCTACATAAATGAAATAATAAAATAAAATATTGGATTCACTTTCAATGAAAGTGTCACTCTCAGTGAAACCAAAGTCAGTCACTCTCAGTGAAACCAAAAGGTTAATGTTATCAGCTAAATTTATTACATCAAATTTTGCAGACCTGTGCATTTATATTCTATTGTCACTTTCGAAAGCGGTCCTTTAACCGTTGGAATACCTTGCAACACATTTCGCCGCATTTTTATTTATTTATTTTTTATTTTTATTTTTTCTAGTAATCTACCGTAATTTCTGGTAGATAAGCCGAAGGTAAGATGCGTAATTTCTGGTGCAAAACTGGATTATATAATCTGCGGGGTATGTACCAGAAATTACGGTATTAATTAAGTTTCTGATTCAAGATAATTTGTTAGTTTGCTTTGCGACCGCTAAAAATTCAGGGCGGGATTTTTTTTTTTTTTTTTTTTTTTTTTTTTCTGCGACTGTTTTCACTTTGAGTATGGAAGTTTTCTTACAAATGTTTTGAATTAAATTCCGTTACGAATATTTAAAATATCCTGGATGGAGTGTTATGCTAGTGAAAATATTACTTTTTTTTTTTTTTTTTCTTTCAATTCGCATTTTAATTGCAAAACTCTCAAACAGAAATCTTTTGCAAAGATTCAAAACTTTCGTTGTTATTGTTAATGAATCATTCAACACTTTAAATCTAGGTTTTTGAGGACTTTCCTACATTTTTCAAAAGCTATTTTCGTTCAATTATGTATGAGGTGTGATTATTAAAAATGAAATGTTGTATTTTTGTGTCATTTCTAAATGAACGGAAATTCCAGCCTTTCAACGTTAGTCTTTTTATAGATCCGCGATTAAAAAAGTAGATACTACGATGCAACTCAGCTAAATTACTTAATTTCTTATGATATGGGCATAGGTATCCATAAATAACAAAGTACACAAGGAATATGGGCATTTATGCTTGGCAGTGAGGCGTAGCAATAAATAAATTATGGGAAAGGTTCAAACCGATTTTTTTTTTTTTTTATAAATATTTTTAACTTTTCCAAGAATATTTATTAACAATGAATTATTCGTATTAGTTGCCCATTAACAATAACAAATTCAAAAATTCACATATAATAAAAAATAATAATAAATAGCATTAATTTTATTGAGCATTTAAAGCAAATTTCACGATATATTATAGGGTAGCATGAGCAAGTGGAGATCTCCCTTTTAATTTATCCCCCGTTTGGTACCTCCTATATGAAGTGCAGTTATGTACCTACCTGCCAACAATCTTATTAATAAGCGTAAAATTGTTAACGCCCCTTGGAAAAAACGTCCCTTTTACCACACCACTTTACTTTTTAAAGTAATTCTCTGCAAATATTGTTACGATTAAATAAGAATAAAATTACTCTGAAAAGTAACTAGTGTGAAAAAAAAAAAAAAAAAAAAGACGGGTACCAAATATTTTACGCTTCATAATAAGATGGCTGGCAGGTATTTAATTAGTATATTCACAAAGTTTACATTTATGATATCGGCTATCATTGCAACATTACATTAATGCCTGTATAGTTTGCAAAAGTTAATTTCTATACTATTTAACTATTTTATGTAAAATTAACGCATTGCAAGCAAAAGATTCCGATATCAGAAAAAATAAAATAAATTATTCTAATTATAATAATTCTTCTAATACTTTTGAAAATGAATTTACCTATTACAGTTTAACTATTGACGTGACGCAGTGTATAATCGGGCATTGGTGTTTACCATATCGATTGCTAACGGCAATATTTGAATGATTAATTCAGGAACGTGTAAATTCATTTTGTTAAATAACATAACACTGTAGATGAGTGTCGAAAGGTGGAGCTTACTGCCCTAAATAAAATATGCAAACCCGACGACAATTTATATATATAGTATATATTATTTTTTCTCAGATTTTTCCGCTATAAATTTCTTTTTAGAGTATTGTCGGTTTTGGTGTATTTATATTGTAGACTTTATTCAACTAAAAGATATTCAAGCACATATTACTGGAATTTTATTAAAGCAAAGATTAAGAGTGTTTAACAGAAAAAAGAGAGCCTCATAATTAACTATTATGATACTTTATACAAAATCTTTGTTTAAACTTTACCAATTCGTCGCGAAATCCATCACTTTCTCTGATACAACGTTTTTTTAAAGGAGAACGACCTTTTTAACGTGGAAACAAGCTAGAAATGCAGAAATTTGACATTTTATAATCTGACTAATCCTCTTAGAAAGAAATCACATAAAAATAACTAGTATTATTTTACAAATTCGTAACAATATATTTACGTCTATGCATAACACACACGAATTTTATGGATCTATTACACAAATATATTCGTTATGCATAAGTATTATATTTATAAAAGCACATATATAACCTGCAAAAAGAAGTGATATCTCATAAAAAACAATACAATCTTATAAAAAACTAGTCACCCCGACCAGCAAAAAATTTACCTTTCTTACGCAGCCAAAGAAAGGATTGATATCAAAATTCTCCGCTGCTATAGATTCCCGGTAATTCATTGCCTTCCTTAATGAAGATCCGCTAATAACTTTGCATTGCATGTATCTTTCTAATAGATTCTAATCTCTTTCAACATTCCTTGATAACTGCGTTAGTTTTTTGGCTGCATTATAAAGTTATAATTTAAAGTATTTTTACGGCGGGGTGCGCCTACTATGTAGAAGTTTTAATTAATAAAAAATTAGTTAGTAAAGATTAAAATATTATTTACGCACCATGCCGTAAAAATACTTTAAATTATAACTTTATAATGCAGCCAAAAAACTAACACAGCTAACAAGGAAAGAGCTAACAAAGAGATTAGAATTTATTATAAAGATACATGCAGAGTTATTGGCAGATCTTCATTAAGCAAGGCATTGAGTTCCCGGGAATGTATAGCGCCGGAGAACTTTAATATCAATCCTTTTTTTATATGCATAAGAAAGGTAAGAGATTTTGCTGGGCGGGATGACCTTTACAGCAGTATTGTTTTTTATGAAATATCTTATTTATTTATTTATTTGATTAAATATTTTATAATTAATAAAATCAGTGTTTTTTAGTATTTATTATAATTTTTAATTGTTACATCAATAGTTAGAAAAGCTTAGTAAAAGGTTATCTACTTTAGTTCGCCATATCTCAATTATTTCGTGAACATATTTTTTAATTAACAGAATATAATTTTATTTATAAGTGTATTATATAAATATAAATATAAATATGTATCTTATTTTTTAATATCTCAGAATGTATTTTATTTTGTTTTCTATACAGTAAATTAACCTTTATTATTATTTTATTACTACTTTTTCATTAGTATTCTCTTCTTCATGTAGTCGCGATAACCACATCAAAGCTCGTAGTCTCCGCCCTTTTTCAGGGCAATATCTGGAATTTGAAATTTCTGCTTCTATGCTACAATTATTTTCATACAGAAACCTTCACTGAATTTTAATAATAATGTTTTGTGATTAATTAGAATAGAAATAATTGTATAAGAATAGAATTCGAGAATAAAGGAGACGTCGAGATAGTCACACCTGCCAGCATTCTAATGAATATTCTATAGCATTGTTAGTCCACGCCCATTTCAGCACAATATTTATATTGTAGAGAAACTTTCTTCAACCGTAAAGGTAAATATGATTATGTAAGAAGAAAAAGTACTGTAAAAAAATAAGGAAAAAGGTAGTTTCTGACATTGCTAAAGTCTATTAATATAATGTCGGCAAGTATCTATATTGTATAATCGATTTTATGAATGTATCCTGTAGGTTAAAATTCGGTGTTTTAATTCGTTTAAAACGTATTCCATAACTATTATTATTATTATTGGAAATTAAGGAAAGATTGTATCGCGGTTGTTAAAACATAAAACTTTCTGTTACTTAAATACCTTATTTTAAATTTAACCTAATTACAGAAAAATATAAAGAAAAAAAAGATGAAAAAAGAACTGTGAACCGATACTTGCCAACCATCTCATTAACACTATCGCGACAGCTGACATAGATTCATGTCATTTGAAAATCTCTTACTCCACCAGTGGGCGTTTCTTTCTGAATTTGTATGGTATTTATTTCTCAAAAATATATCCAATATTCATATTGGTACTATCTATATACTATAGATAGAAAAGCTTTGATTAGAAAGAGTAAGTATATCCATTTGTAACATAAATGTGAATAGAGAAATATTGTAACTAGAGAGAATAACGCCCACTTACTGTGAAAAAAGACTAAAACATGCTGTCGCCAGAGTGTTAATAATCATAACATTGTTACACCCCTCTAAAATACGCCCCTTTTTTTCAAACCACTTTATTTTTAAAGTAAATATCTCCAAATGTAGTTACGATTAGAAAAGAATAAAATTACTCTAAAAAAAAAAAAGTCTGGTGTGGAAAAAAAAAAAAAAAAAAAAAAGCGTGCTCTTAAAATGTCACGACTCATAATGAGTTATGAGTTGGTTGGCAAGTGTGTAAACCGACTGTACATCAAAGGTTAAAGCTTGTAAAATTTGCAGAAGACATATTACAACGGCGCACATTTCTAATCACACAGTTTAAAATTGTCAATAAGGTAATCTATAATGTTTTTGATAAGAATAATATTTTTGAAAATGTGCATGATAATAATAATGTTTATCATGCATTTACTTTAAAACTATAATATTATATAATTTGATCGTTTAAATATTTCATAAGCATGAATTAAAAAGGCCTTTCTATATCATTTAAATTTATCTAATTCATCCAATAAATATATAAATAAATAAATAAATAAATAAACTTAGGCAAATTAAGTTTTACACTTGACACAGCTTTTGAATTGTGGAAATGATGTACCTTAAAATTAAAAGGAAACGCTGTCTCCATGAATTTCTGTAAAAAATCTTAAAATTCCACCTAATTCTTATAGAAAATAATTCTATTTGGAAAATCGGTAAATATGATTACGTGTTAAAAATAAATAAATTACTCTATTATTTATACTTCTGATTAGTTTACGACTGACACCAGTAAGCTTTTTCCTAATTTGCTTTTATACAAATATATATTCTCCCGCAGGTTTAAATTTTGGATCGTTTGACTGTGTATATTTCAAATAAGCTGCCATACCGGCAGCTAATATGGGAAAAGAAAAAGACGTGATAGCAATTTTAAAGTGTAATTGTTCACAAAATAGATTTTTATACATCTAAAATTTTGATCTGATGATTTTGGCTGAAACCGAAACGGAAGCCAGTTTTTCTGTATTACGTAGAGATTTATACAAGCGTCTAGGGAGTTATTGAGACTTCCTAGCAAGATTGGAAACAACTATCTGAATCTGAAATATTCCATTTCACTTCAATCTAATTCTAATTATTTAGGGACCCTATATAGAGAGAGACTGGACATTGACCGAAAGTCGGCCATCTTAGTGCCAATTCGGAGCGATCCCCGTAGAACGTAATGCTTTTTTCTTCGCGATTGACGCTTTACTATACAAAATAAATGAAAGAAAACTGTACTAAATTTGTGCAGAAAGTAATGCAGAATATAAATATGTAATGTTTTTCGTCTTAGAAAAAAAGAATTTTAAGAAAAATGAATTTTGTTTTAACCTGCGACATGATTACTTTTTCAACTCCGATCGGAAAACAGAGGAATTTTTGTTGTATATTTCTATATTAAGCAAAATACGTTGATTGTGAAAGTAATTCTACCTTATTTTTTCTGAGGACATACATTCTATATATAAAAAGTTAGAAATTTTTTTAACAAATATATGGTAATCTTAGTTTTTGTCAAGTAATTCATGAGTAAATGTAAAACTAGAAACTAGAACAGAAATTATTTTTTAAAATTTTATAAAAATATTTACGGAATATTTTTACAAGCTAAAAATACATATTTTATTTATTTCAATTACGCATTATTAATAATAATGATTTAATTAAATAGTAAAAATAAAAATTTAATTAATAATAATTTGTAAAAATATTAACTAATATCTTTAGAAATTAAAAAATGTTTTAATTATTTTATTTACATTTGCTTATTTCATTGATTTTTTAATTTTTTTAGTTTTTTTTAAATATTATGTAAATAAAAATAATAACTTATTTAAATATTATTTATAAAATTTATTATGGCAATTATTATTTAAAAGAAATTTATATTTCATATGCTAGCAAATAATATAAACGTTATTTTTTGTTTTAACAATTTATTTAAGAAATCTGATACATTTTGCGTACTAGCAAATAATAAAGAAATTGCAAGCTAAAAATACATATTTTATTTATTTCAATTACGCATTATTACTAATAATGATTTAATTAAATATTAAAAATAAAAATTTAATTAATAATAATTTGTAAAAATATTAACTAATGTCTTTAGAAATTAAAAGAATGTTTTTATTTATTTTATTTACATTTGCTTATTTCATTGATTTTTATTTTTTTTTTTTATTTTTTATTTTTTTTTTTTAAAAATATTATGTAAATAAAAATAAGTACTTATTTAAATATTATTTATAAAATTTATTATGGCAATTATTATTTAAAAGAAATTTATATTTCATATGCTAACAAATAATGTACACCTTATTTTCTTTATTTTTATCAATTTATTTTAAGAAATCTGATACATTTTGTGTACTAGCAAATAATTAAAAAATATCTTTTTATATAGTTATTTTAAATATGTATTTTAAAATATATCAGAAAAATACATTGAGAATTAACATATTAAATATATTGCAAAACAGTACTTAAAAACTAATAGCTAGAAAATAAATAATGTAATTAATCTCATATTTAGGAAATAAATACGTAAAACAGCATACAATAAGAGAATTCAAAGTATTTAAAGCATGATATAAAATAAATAATTATGCATTTTTATCTTTTAAAAGTATTCTAAAATTAAAGCAATTTATCTTCCAACAAAGTAAAAATGTAATAAATAAGTTCTTTTTTCGATTATGACGTAAAATAATCGAAATTTCTTCTCAGCGTAATGATAAGCAATGGAGTAACTGGCACTAAAATGGAGAATTTCGTCAAAAAGCCGGCGCGCCAATGTCCAGTCTCTCTATATATAGGGTCCCTATAATTATTAAAGTTTTAGCGCCATCTATTGCTATTATCGTAAAACAAACACACTTTCATAAATTAAAAATTCTTTTCTTTTAAATATCAGAGTTTATTTATTTTATTATATTATTCTTATTATTATTTGCAGGTTTATAAAAAGATACAATTACAAAGTCACATAAATGTATAAGGAAAAATCATTTTAATATAAAATATTTCTTTTTAGTGTTTTGTATTTTTCTGTTTCAAGTGACAACAAAATTTTTTCTTTAGTTTTATAAAAATAATTAATATCATAACCAAATGATACAAATTAGTAATGTATTTAAAGCAACAATGGCTTGGTGATAATACAAACTTCGAAAATAGAATTGAAATTTATAAAGCATGTGAAAATGAAATAAAATGAAATAAAATAAATGAATAATATAAAAATAAATAACATATTTACTGATTTTGGATGAAAATCATAATCATTTAATTCAAAAAATATCAATATTAATATTAACAATATAACACTATATTATTTCATATATATATATATATATATATATATATATATCTGCAAAAGTATAGTAAAAAAGAAAAAAAAAAGAATTTTTCTAATATTTAAATAAATTAATTCGTTCACTAATTTTCTAATAATAATACATACTACTCAAATGCATAACTAAAAAATTTCCAATATTGTAAGATTAAATACATATATATGTACGTGTGTGTGTGTATATAATATGGAGATGAAAAAATATTTCACAGAGATTATAATATTTATATTATATCAAATTCATTTTTAAAAGCTACCATTTCTTTTCTTTTAATTATTCTATTTAATTATTTAATTATTTCATATTTAATATTGGGTAAGAGGTATAGATATACCAATGAATGCAACACCCTCTTCTCAGATAAACAAATCAAATAATATGTATATGCTTACTCATTAGATACTCACTTAAAATTAAATTACCATACATCTCCAAACTTTAAATGAGATTAAATTAGCATTTTCCGTTTTCTTTCTCCCCTCCCCTTATTTTTCGATTCCTAGCACTGGCCAAAAGATACTTCTTTTCATGTTGGTAAGTTATAAGTGCCGGGTTCGAATCCAAGTCACGTCCGTCGGCATAGCCTTTTAGAGTTTCGTGATTTTCTCCAAAAGTCCTATAAACCCAAGCTAGATTTCTTAGAAAGGCCCTCAATGGTGGCCTTCCACCCAGACATTGGGCACAATGTCTTAATCTTAAAAACATTTCCTCTTTTTTTTTTTTTTTTTTTTTTTTTTTTTCAATGAAACTTTTATTTTTTTTTAACATTGTAAATTACATTTCTTAGATATTGTAATAAATTATAAAAGTTGGCAACTCTGAATAACATACAAATTGCAAAAGAAACGCCCACTGGTGGAGTTACAGATTTTCAAATGACGTGAAATTTACGTCAGCGGTCGCGAAAGTGGTAACAGAATAGAGATTATTGTGTAAAAATCCTGGTAGCAAAAATTACTTACAATTAAAAGTGTCCTAAAGAAAGGGGGGAGATTACGACTGTTAAATACGATTTAGCGTATAAGGAGTGCATCTTCATTTTGAAAATCGTATTTTAATTCGTTTAAATGGACTTCCCATAATTATTGTTAAAATTGGGAATAAGAAAAGATTGGAGGATGGTTTTATAATCATACAATACTTCTGTAACAAATAGCTGTATGTAACTTATTACTAAATTTAATGTAATCGTAGTAAAATATTTCCAAAAGGGAATAGAAAAAAGTATTTAAAGGAATAACCCATTACGCTTTAAATGTCAAAGAATAAATTTTGTAGAAGACATATTACGAAAAAGCAGTTTCATAAAACAAACATTTTGGAAATGACAATAAGATAATCTATTCCAAACCAATATTATTTATTATGCATTTCAAAAGAAAAAAAAAAAAAAAAAAAAGATTTGTGTAATCTAATATCTTAAACATTCAACAAGCATAAGTTAAAAATGATTTTCTAATATCATTTTTAATTGATCTAATTTATTAAAATAAATTAATTTTTGAAACGTACATTAGATACACCAATCTTTTTACATACGATACAGTTCTAGAATTGTGTTAATGATAATACTTAAAATTAAAAAGGAAACGCTTCATGCATGAATTTTGAAAAATTCTAAAATCTTACATAATTACTATACGAATATTATTTATGCTAGATGTTCTAATAAAGATTTAACAAATTCACACCAGTAAGTATTCTACTGGATTTTCAGCATGTATAGATTTCAAGCTCGTAATTGTACTTTCACATAATGTAAAAACAGCACTTGAAACAAGCTGCCCTTCCAGGCGGCTGTCCAAAGCATGTTCATATTAATTTAAGCATTGCTGCCTGTGTGGGAGGAGGGGTGTTTCCGACATCTTCGGTGGCAGATGTAAACAAAAGACTTGGCAGTTTATGGTTACCGAAAAGATGTATGGATGTATGTTTACAATGTTCTTCTGTTCTATTCCGTGATCCGTAGGATTGCGAAAATAATGTCGAATTTATCGTTTGTTCTATATTGCTTTCTTTCGTCTCTGTGGCTTTGGGTATATCTTTTTTGTTAAGTAAACGTTTAACTTTACTTAAAAGGAAAAAAAAATAAACATATAATCTATCTTATCCTTATTGAAATATTCCAGATCTTCTGTGGCATACGAATTTAACACAGATTTCTTTGCGATTTCGATGCGTAAATTAATTTTATGTTAATTCTGTAAATCAATTACTATAAAAATGTATTAACCTCTATTTTTTTAAAAAATATCCTATTATAATTCCATGCATATTTTTTACTTTCTTATACAAAGTATAAGGAACTATAGTAAACCCGATTTGTGAAATTGATTTTGTATTTCGCATAACCCAAAAATGAGTAATTGTAGAATGTCGGAAATTTATATGCGTAACTGTTATAATATCAAGCTGTACATTTGCAACTTTGGTTTTAATACGGCTTCCCGCTTCAGAGATATCAACAATTTTACATGAATTTTTGTGACGTCTGTATGTAAGTATGTGTGTGTATATGTGTATGTATCTCGCATAACTCAGAAAGGTTGGATGCAGAATGTTGTAAATTATACATAGGTTTGTTATAATGCGTAGTTGTGCACCTCCCTTTTTGTACTTTATATGATTTTCCGTTTCGGAGATATTTAGGAAAATTAGGTTCATGATAACAAAAAATACAAAGATTTTGGTCATATTTATCTCGCATTACTCAAAAACGATTGGACGTAGAACGTTGAAAATTGGTACATAAGTTTGATATAACATGTAGTTGTGCATCTCCCTTTTTGAACTTTATACGATTCCACATTTTCGATATTTAGGAAAATTTGATTGATAATGACAAAAATACAAAGGTTTTGGCCATTAGTATGACCTATTATCATAGAGATTAAAAAAAAAAAAGCTAATGATAGAGCCATTAATGATACTGTTATGAAAGTTGAAGACATTTTTGTGTGTAAAATGTTATGCTTAAAGACATAATTAGGTTCTTGTCAATTAATGCATTTTATTTAATATTCATCCCGTAGATAGAGCCTGTAATATATCTCGCATAACTCAAAAAGGGTTGGACGTAGAACTTGCGAATTCGTATATAGGTTTCTTATAACATCTAGTTGTGCACCTTCCTTTATGGACTTTATATCATTTGCATTTTGGAGATATTTAAGAAAATTAGGTTAATAATGACAAAAAATACAAAGGTTTTGGCCATTAAATATGATCTAAAATTACAGAGATTTCGAAAGCAGCTAATAATAGAACTAATAATGATATTATTATAAAAGTTGAAGTCATTTTTGGGTGTAGAAAGTAATCTGTAAAGACGTAAGCAGGTTGTTGTAGACGAATGCATTTTATTTAATGAATATTCACCCCGTAGATAGAGTCCGTATTTTTACTGTTGTGAAAGTTGTCGACATTTTAGAGTGTCGAAATCGATTCTTTAAGACAGAAGTAGGTTCTAGTTGCGAATGTATTTCATTTAATGAATATTCATCCCGTAGATAGAGCCTGTAATGATATATCGATAAGAAACGTTGTCGACATTTTAGCGTGTGGAATGTAATTCTTCAAGAAATAAGTAAGTTCCAATCAATGAATGCACTTCTTTTTAATTAATTTTCAGTAAAAAGTTGGATAGATCCCTTTTTTGTACCGCAAAAATTATTATTCTTGAAACAATGAAATGAGCATTTTTACTACAGAAATCAAATAAACATTGTTAAATACACTGCAGAGCATAAATTTCGCTAAATCAGGAACAACCGAATATTCCGAAGTCTGAATGGAATTTGAATTTATCGAATGTATTGTCAGTGGTTTATGAAATTTTCAAGGTAGTTCTGTGGGAGAAACGAATACGTCGTTACAAAATTTTGCAGAACAAGACTTTTATTGAGGTAAAGTTTCCAAATTTTGTAAATCGCTTACAACCATTTTTCGTCACATTTGAATGCCTAAATTTACGCTAAGTCAAAACTCATCTTCGTGGAAATGAAAAATCTTTTATCTGTTTCCACTTTTACTGTAATACCGCGTAGAAAGTAACACGTAAAGATATAGGCAACTTCTAGTCTGCAATCATCAACAATCAATTCTTTTTTTTTTTTTTTTAAATAGTTTTGTGAGTCATTTATAGAACTTTCGAAGAATTTAATTCTTCGCAATAAACCAATGAATTTTTCCAGAATATTCCAGATCTCTTTTATCATTGAAGTTAGAGCTTCCAAACTTTTTCAACATTAATCTACAAATTTTCGCCAAATTCGTTCGCCAAGTCGCCAAATTCGCTGCCTGGTTTAAAAATCTACGCTGTCTACTATT
Organism: Salticus scenicus; assembly: GCA_963930645.1. NCBI lineage: Eukaryota > Metazoa > Arthropoda > Arachnida > Araneae > Salticidae > Salticus > Salticus scenicus. The sequence continues at coordinate 228,174,522 of OZ005659.1, read as the reverse complement.
TGCTAGTATGACGAGATTAGCCACAAATTTTTGCGGCAAATGTTGTTTTAGGATAATCAGAAACCTTTTCTGAATTTTAACTGAGTTAATTATTTTAGTAAAATTTATCTTTTCCTGGTACTAAATTTTGCCAAAGAGAACAAAACTGGCCATGTATACTCGACGGATTTTCATTGTACTCTTAACTGTGCATTTTCCGATTATATATTCTGTAACAATTGGTTGTGTACTACTCCTGAAAAAACTAGTATATTTTTCTCGGCAGCATCTGTAATCGTATTATCGTGATTTTTTTTTTTTGGTTCGAACGGCAATTTTTTTTTTTTTTTTTTTTTTTGATTAAGGGATGTTCGTGGACTGGAACCTGCCTATTTGTTTCTGAATCAGTTATCTCACAAAGAGCTGTCAATGTTTTCATAAAAATATATGTATATATATATAATAATTTTTAAAAAAGTTATGAGGAACATTTCTTTGTCTATTTTAAAGAATTTACCCTAATTTTTTTTCCAAGTTAAAAGTGCACCAGAAATGCCTAATTTACAGAAGTGTAACAGACCCTCAATTTCACTCTAACCAGTAGTATGAAAAATGAAGCAAAAAGTAAATCCCATTTCTTGATATGTATGTACACTTTCGTATTGACAGATAATTTAATCAATAATACTTTTATGTTTGGTAAATTGAAAATTAATAAAATTTTAGCCTTTTTTGTTTTTATAAAGCACTTAATTTGAATGTTCTGTATGTAAACTGTTCTTGTGTGCAAATAAGTTAGGTAGCTATTATCTGTGATTGGAAATTGATTCAAATGCAAACGTCTGCCCTAATTAACCTCTACACTTTGCAAATACTAGTTTTTAATCATGCTTTTCTACTGAACGCTAAGAATGAGGCAGATCATAATTCAGAAATAATAGTAGCAAACTACAGCATACAAGCAAAAGAAATTTATAAATAAAAACAAATTTTTTATTACGGAAGTGTCAAATACCTTTTTGATTATTTTAATGGAGATTTTTATAGAATATATGTAAACGTCCTCCATTCCCCGTATTAAAAGAATAATTGTCTGCTGCGTCACTCACATGACTTTCTCTTACTCTGCATTTTAAATGCTATAACGATAGATTGTAAATGTATATTAACTATCTTCCGTACCAGTGGATCCACGTATGGATCCATTGTCTGATTATCCACAAACACCAGTGGATTCACTTATGGATCCATGTTCATTCCTTATTCTATCGTTGATACTGAAAATGGTATTGCAGGAACATATGTTTGTGTATAGTTAATTATATATGGTTGTTTATAGCTATGTTATTGAAAAACTGGTTTTGCATGTAATCTTCATATAAATATGGTGGTATGGAAGTGGTTAAGTCTTAACACCAATAGCGTAATATAATACTACTTTAATGTACTTTAAAACAATCTAGAATGGGTTCAGGAACGATTTAATTTGACATGTAACTCTATTTAAGAAGGGGGGAGACGGCCCGTTCCCCCCCCCCTCCACCCCGTTCATTCCCAGAGCAAACAATTATTAAAAAAAAAAAAAAAATCCCGGCTTTTATTAATTTGCCAGTTTTCATCAAATTTTTATGTGGCAACCTAAAACGAAATTCAAAATGCCCAAATTTGAATTTCCTGCAGTTATTTGTTTTTAAGCTCATAACAGATATGCATATCGATCAACCGCTAAAAGTTGGACTTTCGTAATCAGATGCACCTCAAAACGTGATATCACACAAAAAACATAGTTGAAATCAGAATTTCAAAAAAACTTTGTATACAGTATGGGTATAAAAAAATAATTTTGCGATATTCGTTGACATAGTAAAATGTATAAAGCAATTCCATGAATTACAGAACACAACCTACATCATAATCAGAAACTTCATAACTTAAAAAAATTCTTTGATTACATCATGAAATTCTAACATTGGTTCTTTCCCAATAAACACTTTATTTTCTGGGGTGACTTTACGTGCAATTTTTTTTGTGTCCATTGCAAATCATTGTCTAATAACTCACATAGAGGCTCTAAACATTTAGTTGCATTAATGAAGAAAATTCTGTAATAGGACAACAAGCCAAAAAATAAATGCAATTGGGAAACATTCAACAGTGAAGGAGCATTACGTGACTTTGGAATTATAGTTGTTCTAATGAATATTGGGGAACTTTTTGAGGCAGCATGCAATTTTAATATGGCCAACTTTTCCGAAGGAAAAAATACTCTGACGAATACAAAAAGATAACTGTTGGGCGCAGATATCATAAACAGTTCTTACATAAAATGTAAGGGAATGTTTTCGGTTGTGGGGACAGTTTTGATTTATGTTTATAACTTTTGATAGAATAAATATTATGCAAACATATGAATACCAATAGAAAGCTAGAATCCCTAGCTAACGTTTCATAAAGCAACTGTATCGATTCCGTCAATCAGAAAAATTTTATCACCAACTTTGTAAAATGATAATTTTTAGAAACAAAAATATAATAATAATAAAAAAAACCCCTCTGTATTCGGTTGTGGGCACACCTGAAAAATCCACTATAAATGGAAAAATAAGAAAATAACCATAAATACAGAAAATAATAAAATTTATTTATTTTGTAAGGATTCAGCGGCCAAAATAGCAACAGAAAAGGGCATTTTTCCATTTTTTTTTTGTCATCTTCTTCATCTTTCGAATCAGAAGTGCGTTGCTTCCAAATAAAATAATTTTCAAGTATATTGGCACATTTCAAATGCACCAGACGATCATACTCGTTGCATTTGATTGAATTTGAAGTTGTTCGGTTTGGTAGAAGGTGCTTCAAACAAATGATGCAGAAGTCGGCATCATCATTTGATTGTGCATGCTCCTATTTTTAGTGCACTTGGCTGGCAGTTTGACAGGTGGATTTCTCTTAGTTTTATAGGCTTCTTCTGGAGGGGCACAGAAGCTGCGAGGAAGTCCATATTCTCGGACAGTCGATTTTATGGATTTCTTATCTACTAAGTAATCCTAATTGGCTTTAACTAGCGCCTTAAAATCCATTTCTTTTGGATCGGTTGACGTTTCCGGGTTTGGAATGTCTAAAAATTCCGAAAAATACTTAAACACTAATAAAATATGTTATGCCGTTATAAAAGATCATATTAGGCAATTTGCAAGGTAAACACCCGCTTTAAATGAAAGAAATTTGGATGCCTACAACCGGGAATAACAATAATTTTCATAATGACAGAGAAAACTATCTTCAATCCACAATTTGGTTTAATTTGATATTGCATCACAAAATATGTTGAATATACTGCATGAATATATATTGCACTTACATTTTTTAATTAATTCACTGCGATTTATCGCATTCTGAAAATATTCAGAAATCACTTTTGTCTCGCTTTTTCTCTGATTTTTTATTTCGATGCTTGCACTGACTAAGAAAATGCGTCTATTCACTTCGGTGCTAGCACAAAAACTGCGTACTGTCACAATACATGTTTGACAGTTTACTCAAATCCACCATCTTTGCTTTTTGTTAAAAGATATGTCGGGGTGCCCATAACCGGAGGCATATCCCTACTTGGTAGATCTATGTATTGGTATTACATTATTTCTCTTTGCGAGAATTCTTTTGCTAATTGGGTTTAAACTCGTGTTTATTTTGTAGAGATTTCACTTCAGTCGTCGTCGATTCATATGGAAGAGCGATGTCAATACCCTTAGATAAGGTTAAAAATCTAGTATCAAGGAGCTTTATTTAAGTCCGATCATCTTGTATTTAAAAAAATCCCTTTTCGGCAAGCTTAAAGGCAAAGGTAGATTCCTTTACGTTAATGTTACAAATGTAAATGAATTTTACATATGCATTAATACTTAGCCAATGGCTTTGTTCTCACACATTGAATTTTTTACGTCGCTATTCTGTTTTCAAGAAATTTAATTTTCAGCAAAAAAAAGGATTTTATTCAATCTACTTAAAATTTTAGGCTAGATTTATTGGTCTGTAAATGCTTCATTTTTTTTTTTTTTTTTTTTTTTAATTCAAGCTCATAATAATTCAACAAATAGAAGTCTTAAAGATATATAATCTCAGCAATGGTAAATCCCGGAGGGGGCTATTGGGCTACACCCCCCTCCCCACCCAAGCTTAATTAAAATTATAATTTGTATATAAATTCCATATAACTGAGATTCAATCTCTTTCTTTTAAAGAAAAAATAATAGAAACGTGAAAATGCACTTGTGACCTTACTATGGTCAAGCACTGGTAGGTAAGCCTGGCGTTACTATGGTCAAGTCAAATACAGTTAAGTGGTAGCGGTTTTTAGATAGTTATTTCATTGTAATTTTTATTGAATTATTGAAAGTTTTGTATTGTTTTTTTATGATTCTTATTGTCAGATGAGTAAAAATTGTAAAGTGAAACTGTTTTGGTTCACATAAGCTGGAACATTAACATTAGTTAAAATTGGACCATTTGGCATCGCTGAATTCCAATGTTAATTGTTATGAATTTAGTAAATTGTATGATTTTGCGAGATTTTGGTGGCAAAACTTGCGACTTATCAATGAAATTTGTGATTTGGCGGCAAAATTTGATAGTTAACGACGAAACTTTTGACTTGGCGACAAAATTCGTTGTCAGACGACAAAATTTGGCGAGCTTGGCGATGGAGAAAGGCAGCTTTGGCGTCATTATATTTTCTTTCCATGCGAATACCTCATATCTCTTCACAGACCAATATCTTGTTCCGACGAGATAAAAAGTCAAAGGAAGCTGTAACTTATTACTCTCAATCGTAAGTTTTAAATTCTTTCCTAAACCGACATTCTAAACTATTCACCACAAACGATATTTTTATTAAGATTGACGTATTATTTTAATTTTATATTTTTAAATGATTAATTAAAGCGTTTAACATGGTTTTTAATTAACACACTTTTATTAACTTGATATTATGCACTATTAATGTATGTAACGGAATTTTGAAATCAATTTTTGGTAACTTCTTGTCGTCTGAAAAACCTGAAATTTTGCACACGACTTCATAATAAATGACAATACTAGATACAAGTATTTCCAGGCACTTTTCTCATCAGGGGCAGGTTCCAGGGGCAAACAAAAAATCTATACTTATACAAAACTATCGTATGTGACACAGGATTTGGACGTATTTATATAACGTAGAGTGGCAACAATTAATTTTTTTTAATAAAGATTTAAAAGTATGTAATAGTTTTCTAAAGTCTTTATTAGTTCACTTTTCAATAAAAGTGTGTTCTTTATTTTTTTAAAAATGGTATAATTTTATTTATCAAAATAAGGGAATTCGAGTAATGAAATACTTTAGTTTAAATTTAAGTTTTTATGAAAGTAAACGTCAACGGAAAATTCATTAAAATCGTAACTAGTTTATTTGTCAAAGGGATAATACCTAAATGTCCCCAAATTTATTACTTTTTCTACCATACCAGTTTAATTTGTTTAGCAACGATTTACACGATTTTCTTTCTTTTTCTTTTTTTTTTTTTTTACGATGACATTTATCTTTTACATTATAGCATCTATGTCATAAAGCTAAGTCTAAATCTGCTTAGCCCTAAGATATGTTGATTTTATTTACATATTTATTTATTTATTTATCAACTTTTATTTTATTTGTTTAAAATCGCGGATAAAATTTTATTTCATTTTTCTCAGTAGTTTAGTACATTCTTGTAATTGTGACGTCATATTTTCTGTTAAATTAAACTTTTTCTTTTTTTTTTTTTTTTTTTTTAATCAGGTTATTATATTGTTTAAAAACATGATTAAAATTTTATTATATTTTCACTGATCTTTTTAGTTCCCCATCATACTATAGGTATGGGGAACTTAGGTAATCGTGAAAAATTTCGACCTCGGTTTTTTGACTTTTCTACACGTTTTCAGGTGTGAGGAATCCGAAAATGACAAAATTTCTATGGTGTCTGTCTGTAGGGTGTCTGTTAGTCTGTTAGTCTGTTAGTCTGTTAGTCTGTTAGTGTGTTAGTCTGTTAGTGGGTCAGTCCGTTAGTTTGTTAGTCTGTGTACACGATATCTCAAGAACAAATTGTCGCAGAGAGGTCAGATCAGTTTTAAAATATTACTTTCGACACTGGCAAGAACCCTATTCATTTGCAACATTCGATTTTAAAAACTTCGTAAGTTATTCGAAATTTACGATTTTCTTAACATGGGAGAATAGGACAAAAAATCACTTAAATGTGCATTAAATGAAAACTTTTTATTGTAAAAATGTCAGACCAGTTTTAAAATATCAGTTTTGATGCCGGAATGAACATCAGTAACTATAAATATGCTACTTTGAAAATTTCGCAAGTTACTGGAAACTTACGAATTTCTTAACATGGCAGTATAAGGGAAAATTTCACATAAACGTCAATTTTGAGCGATATTTTCATCGTAAAGATGTCAGACTACTTTTGAAACATTAATTAGGACACTGGCATGAATATTAATGACTATGAATTTTCCAATATAAAGATTTCGTAAGTTATTGGAAATTTACGAATTTCTTAACATGGCTGAATAAGAGCAAAATTTCACATAAACGTCAATCTTGAGGGATATTTTCATCGTAAAGATGTCAAACCACTTTCGAAATAATATTTAGGATACTGGCATGGATATCATAGACTATAATTTTTCCAATTTAAAAAATTCGTAAGTTATTTGGAATTTACGATTTATTTAACATGTCAGAATAAAGCAAAATTGAGCATAAACTTCCATTTTGAGGATCCTAAATACATTAGACAACTTCAAAATTACGTTTATGATATTTGTTTGAACATGATTGAATACAAATATTCTAATAGGAAAATTTCGTAAATTATTCGTAATTTACGATTTTATCAACATAGCGAAATTGTAAATTTTTCATATAAATATGAATTTGAGGATTATTGCATTGGAAATAGTAGCATGAAAACTAAGCAACGAAATTGACCCTGATAAAATAAATTAATAGATTAGAATAAGATAAATATATCGAAATGAACGGTGGATAGCCTATTAGGCGGGGATTTTATTCTGTCACTGTATGAAGCTTTGGTCAAATTGATTTCTTTTAACATTATTGCCGAAACGTCAGTGGAGGCCCTCTGTTGAGACTCAAAACGGTTTTGGGCTGTGTCTGTCTGTCTGTCTGTCGCGCGATAGCGGCCGCCAAAAAAGCGCTATTTACTTGAAATTTGGTACACATGTTCATGAGCCCCACGAAATCAGCTGTATAGTTTTTGGTATGTATTCCATTTGTAGTTCGTATACAGGGACACGCCAAAGTTTTTCTTATCATTACGGCCTATGGGAGAAATTTATATGTATCACGATAGCGGCCACAAAAATCACGCTATTGACTTGCAATTTGGTACACGTGTTCATGTGCCCCGCGAAATCTGCTGTATAGTTTTGGGTGTGTATTCCATTTGTAATTTGTGTACAGGGACACGCCAAAGTTTTTCTTATCATTACGGCCTATGGGAGGAATTTGTATGTACCGCGATAGCGGCCACAAAAATCACGCTATTGACTTGCAATTTGGTACACGTGTTCATGAGCCCAACGGAATCAGCTGTATAGTTTTAGGTGTGTATTCCATTTGTAGTTCGTGTACAGGGACACGCCAAAGATTTTTTATGATTAGGGCCTATGGGAAGAATCTGTATGTACCGCGATAGCCACCGCAAAAATCAAGCTATTGACTTCCAATTTTTGCCGAAATGTGAACGGAGGCCCTCTGTTGAGACTCAAAAGGATTTTGGATTCAGTCTGTCTGTCTGTGATGCGATAGCGGCCGCAAAAAACACGCTATTGACTTGAAATTTTGTACACATGTTCATGATGCCCACGAAATTAGCTGTTTAGTTTTCGGTATGCATTCCATTTGTAAGTTCGTGTACAGGGACACGCCAAAGTTTTTTTTACCATTATGGCCTATGGGAAGAATTTGTATGTACCGCGATAGCGGCCCCCAAAATAACGCTATTGACTTGCAATTTGGTACAAATATTCATGAGCCCATTGAGCAAGCATTTGACGAAACTGATATAGATCTGAGACTGACCGCCTTGGCGAAAATAATGCTCCTTTTATACTTTTCTATCGAAAACAGACTGTTCTGGAAAATTCTCGTATCACATCAGCCAATGAGATTAGAGCTTTCATATTTGGTATATCCCTAATAAGGATTTTCTCGCCAAGATCGCCAAAAAAATCGCCAAGGAGGGAAATAGTCGCCAAATTTGGCGCCAAATGTATTTCTTCCCTTATAGGAGCTTTTTAATGCGTTTTTAAAGGAAAATTTGGCTATTTTAACGCTAAAACGACTATAAAGGCACAAAATTAGCATTTTATCAACTTGCTAAACCTCTTTGAAAGAATTTATACAAAAATAAATGCAATTATTTACAATTTCGTAACACTTTATATCATATACAAATAGGTATACAAAGAGAGATACAACGGGGGGTTGAGGGGGGCTGCCGCCCCCCTCAGGAATGTATTTGATTTTGGTAATAAGTCGATCGAATCAATATATACTATTATATAATAAGGAATAAATAAAAATGACCTATTGAATAATGTCTGATGCAAATAGGACGTTGAGGCTCCTGATCTGCAGATCCACTAGTAATATGTCTCGCACTAGAAATTTCTGAGAACATAAATATGATGGGGAACTGAGCAGAGTCCACCTATGCCAACTAGTTTATTATCGTTTGCACGTGACATATGCATCAGATTATAAATTTTTGCAATGAAAGCTATATAGAAAATGTCGGCTATATAGAACAATTGACGAAAAATCACTTTTTAGCTTGTAACTTCTAAGCAATTGGAACTATCGAAAAGGTTTAAGTACAAAAATTGTTCTTTAGGGTAAGGCGGTCATTCGCCTGATTTGAAATTTTTCCCTATTTTCAATATTAAAGAAATTATGGGCAAATGAAAATTTCCACCCCCCACCATTTCCACCCCCTTTGAGCTGGATACCCCATCTACGAACTCGACCGAGATTTTTACTGTCCTGACAACATATCCTGAGCTGGTTAAATTTAAATAAAAATTACTCCAGTTATCCTGTTCACAACTTAACATGGGAAAAAGCGTTATACATATATATATATATATATATACCTATATATATATATATATATAAACTTTTGAACGGAGGGTGGTTTCGGGTTCTAGGGGTCATGATCGGTGAAGATATGAAGAAATTTTCCAAAAGTCGTGTCATGAGAACCATTGCAATAGGTAGATCTCCTATAAGGAATCTACCTAAAAGAAACTGATCTTCTAAATTGTTCTCCAGGGTTTTGCCAAAGTTGCAGAATCTGGGTAATTTAATCAAATCCTTAATAAAGTTGGAGATACTTTCACTTGGCTTTCAAATTCCAATTTTACACTATTTTTGTTTTCTCTCTCTTTTTTTTTTCTTTTTTAATTTGAAACTTTCGGCTATTTTACTCAGATTTGGAGCAAAATATTCCTTCGTATTTTTAAGGAAATATTCATACAGAATTTTTTTTTTTAAGATTTCGGAAACAGTCAATCACATAATACAGCTAAAGTCTTTACTCCAAAGAAGCTTAATGACTGTTTCATCCTTTAGTTCATCGACCGAAAAGTAAAAATCAGTACTATAGAGATAAATGTTCCGTAAAATATCTGCGTCAGGAGAAAATGGCTCTATTCTTCCCATATAAATAAAAGCGCTACCGCTTTCGTTTGCCATTATTTCGAAGCTATACTCCTGAAGAAATTTTATTCCTTTCACCAATTGTTGCAATTCTTGTTACTAATGAGTGTATATCATATTACATAATGACGAGGTTTCTTTACAGCCATACTTAAATTACTTAAACGCTATTTTCAACGATCCATTTCATCCACTATTTCATCTAAACATGTACTGTAAGAGAAGACTTTTAAGAAGTAAGAAATGATTAGCTTTTCGCCAAGCACGCAATACAATTCACAAAATTTCTCTTCGTGTGCTTAGTGTCATCTAAGTTGTGTTATTGTATTGCAATAATAAGAAACAGTACTGTAAAAGAACGCTTATTAAAAGCATGTAATTCATTTTATAAATTCCTCGTGGAATCATCTGTATTTCTAACCGTTATTTTCTAATAATTTTCTACTAGTAATTAAATGTAATTTTTTAATACATTACTGCAAGAAAATTTATTGGACAGCTTGATTTATAGCAAAATTTAAAATTTATAAATAAAGTGTTTTAGTTTTAGCAAATAGAAATTAGATTTTTATTTGAAATATTTGTATATTTCCTTAACTTCATTTTGTTTTCCTCTTACAATATCGAAACGAAAATTTTTTTCAAGTTTAATTCAAATTTATTTGCAAAAAAAAAAAAAAAAAAAAAAAAAAAATATATATATATAAACATATATATATATATATACATATATATATATATTCAAGTTTAAGAAATAAAGTGTTTTATTAAGAGTGAAAAGTTTTTAATCAAAACCTAGTGTTCGGAAATCAAGTTATTTAATTAGATTTTTTTAAAAAACCTAAATTTTTATCTATAGTCTCTCAGAAAGAAAGCACTTAAATTTTACGAAATAAAGATGGTTTAACCCATATTGTACCAAGTAATTAAAAAACACTTTATTTTCTTTATAAAATCTTAAATATATGTTTCTTTAAGACTATGTATACACACAAAATCAAAAACCTTGCCAAACTTTCATTAGCTTATTCGGTGCAGGATGTCCTAAAAATATAACAATTATTTAGGACAGTCGGAAATATAAGGAAAACAGATCATCTCTCTATATATTTTTTATATAATTATTTTACCAGTACAAAAGTGTGGAATATTACCTCAATATAATTATATGTCGGTTATTCTTGAACGCAAAATATTTTTAAGTAAATAATTTGTTGAAAATGTAATGAATAAATCTTTAAAATTCGTCATTTAAAATATATATATATATATATATTAAACGTTAACTTAAACTAACGATAAAGACACACTTGTATTTATTGGACTTTTAAATAATATACCGCCTGAAATTTGAATTAAAATATTCAAAAGAGTTTATACAAATACCACTTGTGCATGGTGTCCTGTTTTTAGGAAGAATGTGAAATATGGGTTAATGTGCAGGGATGAAACAAGGCCGCAGAATTCATACCACTATCAATGTAACAAAATTTTCTACTTCTTAAATCAACGATATTATATGTAGAGAAATTTCTTAAATAAATACCGGTATGAATTCTGTGCCCGTGTTCCATCTTTAATAAAAATATCATATTTTGTTTATGTGTAAACTCTTTATATAACAATGCAGCTATTGACCGAGCTATTTGATAAAGGTTCTTGACTAAATATCTTTAAATTGACCGAGATATTTAGTTTCAAAGTTTAAGATTTTTTCGGCCTTTATTAAGGGATCGATTAAAAAATCTTTAATAAAGCCCGAGAAAATGAGAAAAAATCCCAAACTTTGAAACAATTTATCTCGGTCAATTTTGGGCGCACGGAAATGAAAACAATTGCATTATATTTGTTAGAGTGAGTGTAAACATTTTCTAAATTATGTGTATAGGGACCTAAGGACGGCACTGTAAAAAAAATTAGTTTTTCTAATTTACAAAAATTTGATTTTTTAAATCTAAACATACCATATCAAAAATGCTTACAGTTTAAAAAAACAATTTGCATTTAGAAGTACACTGAGAAAAATTTTTGTAGCAGTCATCTAGAATTTAAGCTGTGGCTCTAGAAAAAATAGTTCCATGTCATCCTTATAAATTCTAGTCCCCTTTGAAAGCGAATTCTAGAAACGCCTCTTACAATTCTAGAGCGTTTGCCTATATTATTGAGGGCAAAGTTACTTAAAAATCTCTGCAAATAAATGCGAATACAAGAAACCAGTTTCAGCTACTATAATCATGATTTATGAACCAATTCTAGAAAATAAAACGAGAATTTTTCGCAATACAAAAGATTTAGAATATTGTTTCACCATCTAGAAACGTATAGACTAGAAATTCTCGATCATTTCGTCTATTCATTTTATTGGCGTGACTTATGCGCATAGTTCGAAAACCTATATTTCCAGTTAAGGGATTTAGAAAATGACCACTTATTCATTCTAGATGAAGGCGACATATTTTTTTTTCTCAGTGTATAGGTCTGCAATATATTTTTGCGGAGATAGAGGCTTCTTCGAAACTTTGCTTTGCACTTTGTATATGTTCATCTACAAATTATACTTTAATCCCAGATTATACTTATGTCAACTGAGAAAAAAAATGCCTTCATCTAGAATGAATAAGTAGTCATTTTCTCAATCTCTAAACTAGAAATATACATTTCCGAGTTATGCATATAAGATAAACAAACAACCTGAACAACCGAATTGATCGAGAATTTCTAGTCTTTATTTTTCTAGATGGGTAAATATATATATATTTTAAATATTATAAATCATTTCTATGTGACAAATTCCTGTTTATTTACTAGAATTGGGTTATAAAACAAAATTATAGTTAAAAAAATTCGTCTTTGTGTTCGAATTTATTTGAAGAGATTTATAATTAAGATGGACTGCGATGGTATAGAAAATTGATCTAGAATTCTATAGAGGTTTGTAGAACTCGCTAGAAATGGTAACTAGAATTCACAAGAAGGGTATGAAACTATTTTTACTAGAGCCACAATTTAGTTTCTAGATGTCAGTCACAGAAATTTTTTTCTATGTCCACCTATCGCCTCAAGAATCGCTAAATCCAATGTGATGTGAAAAGTACCAAAAAGTGATGCGTAACCTAAGGATTCCGAGTTTATAATTTAAAGGTAATTAATTCCATTTAGTTAAAAATATATCAACTCAAAACCAAAATTGATTACAACACTGAGAAAAAATTCTGTAACTTATATCTGGAATCTAAATTGTGGCTCTAGAAAAAAAAGTTCCATGTCATCCTTATAAATTCTAGTCCCCTTTGAAAGCGAGTTCTAGAAACCCTTATTAGAATTCTAGAGCGTTTGCCTATATTCTCGAGGGCAAAATTATTTAAAAATCTCTGGAAATAAATGCGAATACAAAAGGCGGATTTCAGCTACTATAATATTTGTTTATTACCGAATTCTAGAAAATCGAGAGAGAATTTCTCAAAATACAAAAGATTCAAAATATTCAGAATATTGTTTCCCCATTTAGAAACGTGTAGACTAGAAATTCTTGATCATCTCGTCTATTCAGTTAATTGGCGTGCCTTATGAGCATAGCTCGGAAATCTATATTTCTAGTTAAGGTGTGAGGTAATGTTATGTTAGCGTAACGCTACAAACGAAGTTCGCACTTTACGAATAACGCGTGAATGTGCAGATTTTTAGGATTCAGTTAACTGATGGAGTTAGTTTTTATGATAAACTAAATTGTAATTTGCGGTCATGTTTATATTTTGGATAAAGTGATTGATATAAAAGGTGATGTGTTTCGAAGTTGACAGAGGATAGAGGAGAGACGTAGTAGGGGTAGCCGATTAGGTAGAAGTAGTAAGAGTAGAAGTGGTAGGAGGTCAAAGGTGTTAGTAGTGAGCGGCTATAGTAGAAGATAGTTAGTCGAGTAGTATAGTGGTTTAGGGAATTCTCCCACTAACGAAAGATGAGTAAAGTCGTGAGAGGTAACGAAGTTAAGCGAAGCTGTTGAGATTATTTAAGGTCATCAATTGATAGTTAGAGTATCTATGAAGGCTGCCCCTTTAAGTTTATAAAGGTATTGAATGTGAATATAGTCCAACGCCCACCTTTTCATTAAGCTCTAAATAAAAGCTCTTTATTTATTTTATAAGTCTGACTGTGTCGCTACTTCATTAAGTAATTAAGTTAAGCTTAATCTAAGTTAAATGAGGACGATGGCGTCTACCACTACGCTTAATTCCTCACAAAGGGATATAGAAAATGACCACTTATTAATTCTAAATGAAGGCGGTAAATATTTTTTTTTTCTCAGTGAAGGTAGGTAGCACAAATAGCAGCTAAAAATATGTTCTACTATAACACCATCAACTTCCTCATGCAAACAAATGGCAAAATATAAAAAGTCGAAAAAGAATAGTTCTGAAGTACAAAATTATATGTAATAACCTGATACGAAGTTAAAAAAGATTTTTGTTGAATTTTCTTTTAATTTGTAATTTTTTTTCTATTCAATAGAAGAGAGTATTGGATTCGTAAGAATTTCAGATGGATTTGCACGTTTCTAGAGGTCTAGAACACGATTTCACCATTTTTAGAAAAAGTTTGTCTGTCTGCGTGTGTGTGACAAAATTTTGTGGCCACTGTAACTTAGAAAATACTGCACAGAATTTCATAAACTTTGATAAGTAGTTTCATCTTGACATAAATTAGTGCCTGTCAATTTCTGGTGAAAATTGTCCTTCACGTGATGTTCCTATCCCGTTTTTTCTGAATTTTTAACATGGTAGTATAGGACAAAATTTTATATAAACTTAAATAAAGAGATTTAATTTAATAATCATTTTGGAATTAAATAGAGTATTTATAATAGTGATAGTCATCAAAAGGAAATAAAATATATATGTAGGAACATCCACCTCCCCCCGAGCTAAGGGGAAGTCCTCCCTGAGGGGGGGCCAAAATTTCATCATAGGTATCTTTCAAAAGATTTGGTCAATACCTTTAGAACAAGTGGTTAAACTATCAACATGCGATAATTTAAAATAAATTTATTGAATTTTTGAACAAATTATAATTATTTTAAGGTGTTATATAGAGAATAAAATTGACATTCTTCGGATATTTAGTGTTGCGCTACTCCATTAAAATGGAAATCCTTTGGATTCAACATGAAAGATATTTTTAATAAATTATTTTTACTGAGTAAATTTGAATAGGAAAATATAGAAGAAAGTCCTTTGGCGACCACAACATAATAGTTATTTGTGAAATGGTGTAAAAAAATAATTTATTTCAATATAGTGACAATTGAAGCTTGAAAAACTTGTTTGTATGTACACTGTAAAAACTGTATGTTGGGGCCACCACAAGACTTTCTTCATATTTTCCTATACAAATTCACTCAGTAGCAAAAAAGTTTTTTTTCGTTAGAAGTGAAAAAAATCGATAACTTTGTTTTAAATTATGACAGATTTATAGTTCAACCATTCCTTTTAAAGGTATTGACGAGAGACCTTTCGAAATATACCCATCTTAAAAATTTACCCCCCCCCCTTCCCCCCAGGAGGGGGGAAGCGATGCCTCCATATGCACAGAATTTTTTTTTATTGTTAACTACTACTACTATCAATAATTCATACTAATTTTACAATCCCAAGTTAAAAATAACTCTCATTATGCAGATTTATACGAAATTTTGTCCCGTATTGCCATGTTAAAAACTTAGAAAAAATGCGATCACAGTGCCACCTGTTGAGTGATTGATCTCCAAGTCTAATCAGCACCAGTGTATGTCAAGGTGCAACGAAATACCAAGTTTGGTTAAATTTTACTCATTGGTGAGACACAGCGTCCACAAAAAAGTGATACAGACACTATCTATTCGTGTTCAGGACATCCCAAAACGTGTAAATCCATCAAAAAACGGAGGTCGAAAATTTTCACGCGTCCAATACTTTCTCTCTATTACACATAGAAGAAAGTAATATAAGAAATTAGAATTATTATAGGAATTATTTAATTAATATCTTTTCTTGATTCATTTAAAAGTCAACTAATCAGTAAAAGTTTAATAATTTATGAAAACAGTTACGAAAAACAAACCAAAGATTTTTGTATTTTATTCGTAACAGCTTGAATAAATTATAGAAAATCATTAGTCATTCATCCCAACTTTGCCAATTTATTTTTATTTATTTATTTATTTTTTTAATTTTGTTATCAGTTAAAAATGTAAAGAAAAATTGGTTTTAAATATTTTGTGTTTTTTTTTTTCTCGTTATCTCATTATGCACCAATGCTCAATGGACGAAAGAAATACTTGCTTTGGAGAATTTATCTTGGAGATATTGATATAGAGAATTTCCGGGTGATTAAAACTTCCATTCCAATACTTAAGCGTTTCATATTTTTTATTTATTTTTCATTGTAAAAGAATTTTCTGTTGATCGATATTACATTAAATGGACATAAAAATGTAAATAGATTGATATTTTATGTGTGTATACGGAAGTTTGTATCAATGGACTGAGAAATAAATAATTTAAAAAATATTTAGTGAGAATTTGAATTATTTAAACTTTTGAATATTTCAGATTAACTATTCAAATTAAAGAGAGCAGAAAAAATTATTTTGATTTTCATTAATATAAAGTTTTAATATTCAGATTTTAAAAATGGTATTGGATAAAACTGTTATAAGATTTCTACTTTATTCTATTTTCAATGGGAGAAAGTATTGGTTTCTTAAATACGTATTTTAGACTCCTAGATTTTCAGAGTTTTATATGATTTGAAAAATCTTGAACAAGATTTAACCATTTTTAGAAAATGTCTGTCTGTATGTGTGAGAAACATTTCGTTAAGACTGTGTCTAAGAAACTGATACACAGAATTTCACATAATCGTATATCTATTTGAACCTTGAGATAAATTAAGGCCTATCTAGCTTTTGGTGCAAATCGTTCAACAGGTGATTCTGCTATACTTCGATTTCGTCCATATAAAGGGAAGTTATAACTCAGTTTCTAATGTGTATAATAGAGCCATGAATGATTTTATAATAAGTTTAGTTATCGAATGATCTTATAATCGAATGAACTTATATCGAATGATATATCGAATGGTTTTATAATAAGTTCAGTTCTACGAATTCTGTACTGAAAGGTAATAAATATACATTCTCTTAATTAATCGTAAAGCAATTATTGTGTGTCAGCCTCGACTTATTCTTCGCTTTGAGTTAGTTCCCATTACTAGCAAGTTATAAAAACCTATTAGAATTCTAGAGCGTTTTCCTGTATTATCCAAGTCAATCTTATTTAATAAGCCTCTGAAAGCAAATGCGAACAGATGAGGTGGGCTTTACTAACTATAATTTTGGATTATGGCCTAATTCTAAAAAATCAAGCGAGAATTTTCTCACAATACAAAGGGTTCATAATATTCACAATATTTATAAATTTGTTCCACTATCTAGTAACAAATAGACTATTAATTCTCGATAATTTCGACTTTCTAGTTTATTTGTTTACCTTATACGTATAATTCAGAAATCTATATTCGAAGTTTCGGAATTGAGGAAATGACAACTCATTTGTTGTAGACGAAGGCGGTATATTTTTTTTCTTACAAGAAAACATATTTTTATCTAAACTCATAGAATTCTATGCAATTGGTACAGGTGTTAGAAGAACTTATAGGAAATTCATACTCTGTAAATTAGCTGCTGATGTTCATTAGAAAAGGTCTAGAACGATATTGTAAATTGAATCGGGGTTACCAGAACCTTTCAGTTAGCATCAATTGGCGTCTTCGAATTCTTGAAAACTGACGTTTTTAAGAAAATGTAATTCAGTGACATAACCAAAAATTTCTTCTGGTAGGGAATGTTTAGATTACTATGTAATGGCATTTTCTGTTTAAAAGACTCTGCGTTGTTAAACAAATATATTACAAAATATTGAGCTACAGTCGGTTACAAAAGTGTCCGAACACTAGCAAAAATTCCTATGTAATAAAAAGCACACTTAATACTGTTTTGTTAAATAAATCCTTGTCGAATCTTGTTCTTACTCTAAGAACAGGATTCGACAAGGATTTATTTAGGAAAACTGTATTAAGCGTACTTTTTTTATATAGGAATTTTCGGTATTCGGACACTTTTGTTAACAACTGTATATATATATATATATATATATATATATATATATATATATAAATCATGGAAGGGACTTTCCAGCATTAAACTATATAAAAACGAATATTTATAGCCACTCGAAAATATGTATTTCAAATAAAAGGGTAGAAAATGTATAGATTAGACATAAGATGACTATTCAAACTGAACTTCAAATAGCTTTGAAAGAAAAATATCAAAAAGTGACTTTGAAACAGCGTTAAACTGGTACGGAGGACACAGGGCGGTTTAATTAAGAACTTGGCGCTTTTTTATGTATCTTCGCCAAGTAGGGTTCCATTTGACGTTAAAGTGTTGAATTTATTAATTTTTTACCGCTTTTCCACTGCAATTAAGCAGCTAAATGTTTCACCGTAGATATTTTGAACCATATACTATCACCTGTAATTTTTTCATTGAATTCTATGAATTTAGCTTAAGAATGTTTCCCTATTAGCGTAATAATCTTACTCTTTCTAAAAAACTGCTCTAAAATCTAATTGAATAAACTTCTCAGATGTAAAAAATACTTCTTAATCCGAATCGACAATTAAAATTTAATTTATATAATAAAAGTAAAGAATTTCTTTTTTTAAACTATTTTTTTTTTTTTTTTATAAATTTCAAAACTTGCTTACACAATTTAGTATTTGCTAACATTCTTATAAATTTTAAGAAATATTTTATTAACATTCTTATAAATTTACGCTTTAAACAATTCGTTTGTGATTAATTTAAGAAAAATCGATATAACTATCTAAAAATTATTTTGTCATAGCCAATGGATATTCTGTTAATTCAATTAAATCTATTTTTCATCTATAATAAAAATATCATATTTTGTTTATGTGTAATCTCTTTATATAACAATACAGCTATTGACCGAACTATTTAAGAAAGGCTCTTGACTAAATATCTTTAAATTGACCGAGATATTTAGTTTCAAAGTTTAAGTTTTTTCACATTTTTTCGGCCTTTATTAAGGGATCGATTAAAAAATCTTTAATAAAGCCCAAGAAAATGAGAAAAAATCCAAAATTTGAAACAAAATATCTCGGTCAATTTTGGAAGCACAGAAATGAAAAATTCGCATTATATTTGTTAGGGTGAGTGTCAACATTTACTGAATATGTCTATAGGGACCTAGGGACGGCACTGAATAAAAATTTAGTTTTTGTAATTTACAAAAAAAAAATGATTTTTTAAATCTAAACATGCCATATAAAAAAAGCTTACAGTTTTAAAAACATTTTGCATTTAGAAGTACACTGAGAAAAAATTCTGTAACTGAAATCTAGAATCTAAATCGTGGCTCTAGAAAAAATAGTTCCATGTCATCTTATATATTCTAGTTCCTTTTGAAAGCAAATACTAGAAAATGGTATTAGAATTCTAGAGCGTTTGCCTATATTATTGAGGGCAAAGTTACTTAAAAATCTTTGCAAAGAAATGCGAATACTAGAGGCGGGTTTCAGAAACTATAATCTTGGTGTATTACCCAATTCTAGAAAACCAAACGAGAATTTCTCGCAATACGAAAGATTCAGAATATTCAGAATATTGTTTCACCGTCTAGAAATGTGTAGACTAGAAATTCTCGATCATTTCGTCTATTAAGTTTATTGGTGTGCGTTATGCGCATAGTTCGAAAATCTATGTTTCTAGTTATGGGATTTAGAAAATGACCACTTATTCATTCTAGTAAAAGGCGACATATTTTTTTTTTCTCAGTGTATAGGTCTAGAACCAATGTTTGCGGAGATACAGGCTTCTTCGAAACTTTGCTTTGCACCCTGTATATGTTTTGCACCCTCTATAAATTATACTTCAATTTCAGATTATACTTATGCCAACTGAGAAAAAAATGCCTTTATCTAGAATGAATAAGTAGTCATTTTCTCAATCTCTAAACTAGAAATATAGATTTCCGAGTTATGCATATAAGGTAAATAAACAACCTGAACAACCGAATTGATCGATAATTTCTAGTCTTTACTTTTCTTGTTGGGTAAATATATATATATATATATATTAAATATTATAAATCCTTTCTATTGTGAGAAATTCCGGTTTATTTACTAGAATTGGGTTATAAAACAAATTTATAGTTAATAAACTCGTCTTTGTGTTCGAATTTATTTGAAGAGATTTATAATTAAGATTAAATACGATGGTATAGGAAATCGATCTAGAATTCTATAGATGTTTGTAGAATTCGCTAGAAATGGTAACTAGAATTCACAAGAAGGGTATGAAACTATTTTTACCAGAGCCACAATTTCGTTTCTAGATGTCAGTCACAGAATTTGTTTTCAGTGTTTACCTATCGCCTCTAGAATCGTTAAATGATGCAGTATGATGCGATAAGTACCAAAAAGTGATAAGTCAGCTAAGGATTTCGAGTATATAATTTAAAGGTAATTAATTCCATTTAGTTAAAAATATATCAACTCAAAACCAAAATTGATTACAACACTGAGAATAAATTCTGTAACTGATATCTGGAATCTAAATTGTGGCTCTAGAGAAAATAGTTTCATGTCATCCTTATAAATTCTAGTCCCCTTTGAAAGCGAGTTCTGGAAATCCTTATTAGAATTCTAGAGCGTTTGCCTATCTTCTCGAGGGCAAAATTATTTAAAAATCTCTGGAAATAAATGCGAATACAAAAGGCGGATTTCAGCTACTATAATCTTTGTTTATTACCGAATTCTAGAAAATGAAATAAGAAGTTCTCACAATACAAAAGATTCAGAACATTGTTTCCTAATCTAGAAACATGTAGACTAGAAATTCTCGATCATCTCGTCTATTCAGTTCATTGGCGTGCCTTACGCGCATAGCTCGGAAATCTATATTTCTAGTTAAGGGATATAGAAAATGACCACTTATTAATTCTAGATGAAGGTGGTATATATTATTTTTCTCAGTGAAGGTATAGGTAGCACAAATAGCAGCGAACAATATGTTCGACTATAACAGTACTAACTACCTCATGCAAACAAATGGCAAGATATGAAATTCGAAAAAGAATAGTTCTGAAGTACAAAATTATGTGTAATAACCTGATACGAAGTTTAAAATGATTTTAGTTTAATTTTCATTTAATTTGTACTTTCTTTTCTATTCAATAGAGAAAAGTATTGGATTCGTAAGAATTTTCGACATCGGATTTTCGATGGATTTACACGTTTCTAGAGGTCTAGAACACGATTTCACCATTTTTAGAAAATGTCTGTCTGTCTGTGTGTGACAAAATTTTGTGACAATTGTATATTAGAAAATACTGCACAAAATTTCATAAACTTTAATAAGTAGTTTCACTTTGACATAAATTAGTGCCTATTAACTTCTGGTGAAAATTGACCTTCAATTTACATTCCTATAACAGTTTTTCTAAATTTTTAACATAGCAGTATAGAACAAAATTTTATATAAACGTATGTAAAGAGAATTAATTTAATAATCATTATGAAATTAAAAAGAGTATTAATAATAGTGATAGTCACCTAGGGGAAATAAAATACATATGTAGGAGCATCCCTCCTCCCCCCCTCCCCCACATTTAAGGAGGAAATGCTCTCTTAGGAGGAAAAAAAATCATTATCGGTATCTTTCAAAAGAGCTGGTCAATACCTTTAAAACGAGTGTTTGAACTATCAACATGCGATAATTTAAAATAAAATTATTGAATCTTTTTAATAAATTATAATTATTTTAAGGTGTTACATAGAGAATACAATTGACATTCTTCGGATATTTAGTGTTACACCACTTCATTAAAATGAAAATCCCCTGCATTCAACATGAAAGATATTTTTAATAAATTATTTTTACTGAGTAAATTTGCATAGGGAAATATAGAAGAAAGTCCTGTAGCGAACACAACATACTAGTTATTTGTGAAATGATGTAAAAAAATATGTCATTTCAATATAGTGAGAATTGAAGTTTGAAAAACTTGTTTGTATATACACTATAAATCTAGTATGTTGTGGCCACATCAAGACTTTCTTCTATATTTTCCTATACAAATTCACCCAGTAACAATATTAAAAAAAAAAAAAAAAAAAAAAAAAAAAAAAACGATTTTTTTTTCTTTTGTTAAAAGTAAATAATAAAAAAAAAATCGATAACTTTGTTTTAAATTATCACAGATTTATAGTTCAACCATTCCTTTTAAAGGTATTGACAAGACATTTCGAAAGATACCCATCTTGAAAATTTACCCATGGGGGGGAAGCGATGCTTTTACAATCACAAGTTAAAAATAACCCCCATTATCTACATTTATACGAAATTTTGTCCTACACTGCCAGGTTAAAAATTTAGAAAAAATGCGATCACTGCGCCACCTGTTGAGCGATTGACCCCCAAATCTAATCAGAACCAGTTTATGTCAGGGTTCAACTAAATACTAAGTTTGGTTAAATTTCATTCATCGGTTCGTGAGATACAGCGTCCACAAAAAACGTGATACACAAAGACAGGCAGAGATTTTCTAAAAACTATCAATTCGTGTTCAGGACATCCCTAAACTTGTAAATCCATCAAAAAATGGAGGTCGAAAATTTTCACAAATCCAATACTTTCTCTGTATTACATGTAGATGAAAGTAATATACGGAATTAGAATCATTATAGGAATTATTTAATTAATATCTTTTGATTCATTTAAAAATCAACTAATCAGCAATAGTTTAATAATTTATGAAAACAGTTACGAAAAACAAACCAAAGTTTTTTCTATTTTATTTGTAACAGCTTGAATAAATTATAGAAAATCATTAGTCATTCATCCCAACTTTACATTTTTTTTTTTTTTTTCTTTTTAAATTTTGTTATCAGTTAAAAACGTAAAGAAAAATTGGTTTTAAATATTTTGTGTAATTTTTTTTCTCCTTATCTCATTATGCACCAATGCTCAATGGACGAAAGAAATCGTTGCTTTGGAGAATTTATCTTGGAGATATTGATACAGAGAATTTCCGGGTGATTAAAACTTCCATTTCAATACTTAAGCGTTTCATATTTTTTATTATTATTATTTTCTTTTCATTGTAAAAGAATTTTCTGTTGATCGATATTACATTAAATTGACATAAAAATGTAAATAGATTAATATTTTAAGTTTTTGTATCAATGGTACTGAGAAATAAATAATTTAATAAATATTTAGTGAGAATTTGGAGTATTTAAATTTTTGAATGTTTCAGATTAAATATTCAAATTAAAGGGGGCATAAAAAAGTAATTGATTTTCATTAATATAAATGTTTTAGTATGCAGATTAAAAAAAAAAAAAGTATTGAATAAAACCTGTAATATAAATTTTGTTTTACTCTATTTGAAATAGGAGAAAGTATTGTTTTTTGAAATACGCACTTTAGACTTACAGTTTTTGACGGTTTTACATGATATGGGAAGTCCTAAACAAGATTTAACCATTTTTATAAAATGTCTGTCTGTATGTGTGAAAAACATTTCGTTTAGACTGTATCTAAGATACGAATGCCCAGAATTTCACATAATTTATAGTTACATTGTGAGGTTGAGAATGTAGAAGGTCACCACGGTTTGTTTGAAATTAAGCTGGATCCAGCAAAGTATAAAGTTGGGACGGTTAAATCGCTTCGACGTCAGTGACTCGGCGAAAGTTTAGGTCGGATTAGTTTTGTGTCGACATGGTGCTGCAACGAAGTAATTAGGTTGTGAGAGGTAGATGAATTGGAAGCGATTTTGGAAGCTGGACTAAAATGAAGAGAAAGGAAGTTGATAGAAAGTAGTATAAGATGCAGATGGTTTCGTAAAAAAGGGTGGTGTAGATTGTGAAGATTCTTAATTTGGCGAGTATTGAGGTGTGGAGTAGTGGAGATTTAGTGGTGTTAAGATTAAGTAGTTTGATGAGTGTTGGTATGCGTATCTGCTAGTATTCGTGAACGTAAAATTGGATCAGCAGGGAGTCCGCTGATCCACAGTGAAGTCACAGTAGTGGAGTAAAAGAGTGCACCCGTCTCTACACCTTCGACTGTTTGCTGGGGTGAGCTATTTCAAATTATCTAATGTAATTCTTATACATATATTTTGATAAAGTATGACTGACTGTACGCTGACTGATCTATCACAATTGCCAGACCGCCTTCCCATTAATCTGTTCAAATAAAAGTGTTATTTATAACTTATATTCAAGTCTCGTGCTCTTCACTTATCTATTTAGTTATCTAATTAATTAATTAGGATGGAGTTTGCATCAACGCAAACCTCACAACATCTTGACAGAAATTAATACCTATATAACTTTTGTTGCAAATCGTTCACAGGTGGTGCTGCTGTACTTCGACTTCTCCCATATAAGGGAAGGTTATAACTGAGCTTTAATTATGTATAATCGAGCCAAACTTAGTATGTAAGAGGAACAGTATGAAATAGTATGCTGATTTAATTTGGGTACATATTGGCTGCTAGATGGCGCACGTATGCTGAAATTCTCTCCGTAAACCGGTAGGTTATATCTCAGATTCTATTTTTTATAACTGGTATATGAGAGTGCCTTTATGAAATGCTATATTAATTCAGTTTGGAAGCATATGTGTAAAGATTTGCGTTCGTGGATTATAATTTACTCTGTGGATGGTAAGGTTAAATCTCAACTTTTATGGCAGATGAGATATACATCAGGAAAATATATGTGAAATAACCATTATTAAAACGAATGCTGACTTGGTTTATGTTGACAGGCGGTGCCGTTAATACTCATTTTCTCTGATTTTCCACATTGCTACATCTCAGTATCTGTTGTTTAAAACTGCCCTAAAATCCATAAGTGAAATATTTATGGTGACAAGCTATGAATGAACTTTTGTGGATGTTTAAGATTAAGTAGCACTGTTATATGTTAGAAAATTTCGATGCATTTTCAAGTGCTTACAGTAGTTAAATAATTTTCTCTGTTAATAAATAATCTATTAACACGTAAAATTTGTCTTCTCTGTCAACGACTTGAAATTTTCATCAGTTATTATAATTAGTAGGATCAAAACGTCATGAAGTTATAATTTTGAAATGTTACTCAAATTTTATACTTATGAACATTCAAATAAAATTATGCTTTAAAAATTGCGTTAAATTTCTGATATCTGTTTCACTGAACTTCGCTTTAAAGGGTATCTAAATAAACGTTAAAAATAATCTAAACCATAATAACCATTTTATAAATTAAATTTGTTGAGATTCCTTGACCTGTGAATGGAATAACTGTACATAATGCTTAAAATACTTTTGATGTTTTAATCTATTATATGAATTTATCATATAAAGTATCACTATGCATTTATTGTATGAATATATCACATAAATGTATTACAAAACATGCTCAGAAATACTTTAATCCGAGAGCATTAAATAAAGTCATTATCGTAGATTATGATAAATGTCTTGATGAGTTCGAATATATTTGTGTTTGTATTTGTCTTGCTCACTTTCCATTACTAAACTTTGGAAAATATTAATTAAAACCAAATTGGCGATCACATTTTAAGTGTAAAATATAATCATCTTTAAATATTTTGTTAGATTGGGAACTCATTATGCTCAGATATTTTTTTTCAATAAAAATTCCATTTTTGTCCCTTTAAAGAAAAATGGTATGCATTAATAATTTTTTTAATCCTGTGTATAAGCAATATGGAAAGCCTATTTTTTCTTGTAATTCATACATGAATATTAATTTCTAAACGCTAAAACAAACATGAAGTACACAAAAAAAAATGTAAATAATATGTTTAGATTAGAGTCCTGCGCGGGGTGACCCGAACCTGACAGATGAATTTTAAATCAACCCGAAACCCGACCCGAACCCGACAAAAAAATTTTCATCAACTCGAAAACCGACCCGAACCCGCAACAGATAATTTTTTGCAACCCGAACCCGACCCGAAACCCGACTTATCTAACCCGAACCCGACCCAAAACCCGAACAATAAATCAATATTACTTATTCATCTAAAAATCATGCAAAACAAAGTAAAATGATATAACATGATATAAAATAAAGTGAATTTTCATTGTCACACAGTTGGTAAATTATAAAAAAAACTAGTATGTTGTGGTCACCACAAGACATTCTTCTACATTTTTCTATCAAATTCACTAAGTGCGAATAATTTATTAAAACTATTATTAAAATGGTTAACGTGATGAATGCAAATAATTTTCATCTTAGGGAAATCTAACACTAAATATCCAAAGAGAGACAGTTTTATCGTCTATAAATAACTTGTTAAACAATGCGTTTTTATAATGGTTATCTCACATATCATGGTTCGTACAGTTATATGGCATAGAAGTTGAGATATAGCCATCCTGTTATCGATGAAACTTGCAGTATAACAACGCCACCTATTGGCCGACAAGCATTCAAACTGAGTCAGCATAATGTCTCATAATCTCGCCTTCTCACATATTAAGTTTTGTTTGATAAAATACAAAATAGAGCATGAGATATAGCTTTCCTTGTAATTGTAGAAATCGCTGTGTAGCAGCGCCACCTGTTGAGCGGTTTGCAACAAAAGTTGACAGGCGCTAATATATATTAAATGGCACCTACATACAAATTTATATGAAATTATGTGCAGTAGTTCTTGAGATATAGCCTTTCCTTAAATTGCGGAGATTGCTGTGTAGCAGCGCCACCTGACGGCTGATAGGCATTCAAATTGAATCAGCATAATATCTCATACTGATCTTCTCACATATCAAGTTTTGTTGGATTATATGCAACAGAACCTGAGCCTCCCCTGAAATTGCAGAAATCGCTGTATAGCAGTGACACCCGTCGAGCGGTTGACACTAGAAGTTGATAGAATCTAATAGTACTTTCTTCTACTAAATATAAAAGAAAGTCAAAAAAAAAAAAAAAAAAAAAAAAAAAAAAAACTTGTAAACTGCAGAAATCTTTTCAATTTCCAGAATGCAAATGCGAGGTTATACTGTATTTCTTTAAATTATATATTAACAACAGTCGAGAAAGATTTATAATACTTTTCTAATTTTCATACAATTTCTACAAAAGATACATATTAGTTCCGTTGAAGAAAAGAAAACAAATCCAGATACAAATACGGATGTAATTTTCTGGCGGATATCCGCGGATATGTATAGGGAGCTCCGGTATATGTCTACCCACCAGCGGTCGAGCGGTTCTGCGTTCAAAGCTGGTAGATGGGAGGTGTCGGGTTCGATCCAAGGTCGCGCTCATCGACCTAGCCGTTCGGAGTTTTCCGTGGTTTCCTCCGAAACATGCGTAAATACGGGCTAGGACCCCGTAGAAAGACTCAAACGTAGGGCAATCTCCGTATAGAAGTCGAGTCAATCACATCTGGAGTCAATCGGCCTTAAATCCTCCAACCAACCAACCAACCGATACATGTCTGGTATGTGCAGAATGTTTAAATTAGTTACATAGTTGTAAACATGCCTATAAATTTATGTTTATAATTGTAAAAAATATTTTGAAAGGTGTTCTCAAGTCGACCCGACTTGTTGAAAACCAAACCCGACCCGAACCCGAACCCGACCCGCAAGAAAAAAAAATTCAGTCAACCCGACCCGAACCCGACCCGCACGAAAAAAAAAATCAGTCGACCCGACCCGACCCCGACCCGCAAGCGAAAAAATTCGGTCAACCCGACCCGATGCAGGACTCTAGTTTAGATCATAGATATAGTAATATATATATAGATCTATAATCTCCAAGTTATCGTGCAAAGATTTTTGATGACGAAAAAAAAAAAAAATCTTTGGAATCAGCCATTAAGTGGTATTGAAAAAAAGAAAAAAAAGAAAAAAAAATGAATTTGAAATTGTATCTGGAGTTTTTCATTCACCTTTAGTAAATAAATTATTCATAAATTTTATTTGCTAAAATATTCGTGTGTATGCCCGTGTGTATTCACTCGGGGACAGACGGCTATATTTTGGTAAAATCGCCGTTTTTTCCCAAGTGAAAAGGAATCACTTTTTCTCCTTAATGTTTAATCTTTATATTATTACTATATCTATGGTTTAGACACCTTTATTAAACTATTCTTAATTTATTCTCAACTCAACTTTTTATTTTTGCCAATATACATGCATACATATATAAATATACGTATATAAGAAAGAAAATACTTATAAGGAATATAACAACGTATTTAAATGCATAAGAAGTCACAAGTACTTTTTATTGATTTATTTAGTTTTAAGTGGTTAAAATTAATAATGCAATTGAAAATTCATTTCTAGCAAATTCCACATGGATACCGAAATGAAAAATTGTGTGGTCCTGTATTTGCTCATAATAATCATAATTTTTTTTTTTCTTTTTAGAATCATGCTGTTGCGAATCTGAAAAACGTATGTTAATATTGCTTAAATATACAAAGAATAAATATATTAAAATATTCATTAAAGAAGTAAAACGAAATTGCATGGAGTTCCTTTAGGGAGTCTCTGAACACAAATCAGTTGAGTTATTAATATCATTTTCAATAAAAAGACATTTTATAGTTAAATTAAGATTAACGCACTAGTTTCAAATCATTCTAAACTATCTAAAGAAATTTTAGTTCATAAATGCAATTAGATCAGTAGAGGGAGAGTTAGAAAACATTCCAATAAAAATCGTAAACTATTTTAAATTTTCTCCAAAATTTTTAAAACCAATACAATATAAAATAATAGCCTCACTAACAGATATGTAGTTAATTTTATTTAATATTTTTAATGTTATGATCACAATATTCTAGATTACTTTTAAAATAATAAGTGTTTTTCTTTTTTCTTTTAATAATTCCTATTGATTAAAAAATAGTTTGACCAATTTTGCATTTTCGTTTCGTTTATATGTATACGTATATGTATATCTAAATCTATCTATCTATCTATCTATCTATCTATACTATGAAATTTTTTATCAAATAAATATCGTGTACATCATATAAATATATTAATACAATCCACAAAATGTGTTAATATAAGTCTATAGAAAATAATAAATATAAACAAAAATATAGTTTCAAAAACTACTTGAAAAATATATTAATTTATTAAATAAGTAAATAAAATTTTAAAAATAGTAAAATATCTTAAATAAAAATTAAATGAAAAGAATAATTCTACGCAAAATTCCTTCAATATGCGGCTATTTTCAATTAGATTCTTACGAATATTTCGCACAAAAAATTATCAATCAATTTCTTAATGTAAGAAAACATTAATCTAGTTTATGTATTTTTCATATGAGATAAAATCAATAATTCATACATTTTAATTATAGTAATTCTTTTCTAATTGTAATGTGGTCTAGGTCATAATGAATAAAATAAAGAAAATTATAAGGAATGCAACTCGAGTATAATAAGAAGAAATTTGATTAACTTTTGAAAACCATATTGGATAATCATTCTTTTGAAAACATTTGATAATGTTAAACTATGTTTTTTATTTATATTATTGATTTTGCGCAGAAATCAAATTTTCTTTCTTTGAGAGTAATGTTTTACTTGAAATATATCATATATATATATATATCAATTGTGTATTTAAAATGAATTAAAGTTTATTAATATTATTATTTATGTCAACAATTTAAATTATTTTAATTAATTAATTTAAAATACTAATATAGCGTTTGAAAGCGATATTGATCATTAACTAATCTGGAAACATATGACAATGTTAGTACAAATTTTTTATTTATATTATTGATTTTACGCATAAGAAATCAATTTCTCTTTCTTTGAGAGTAATGCGTTACTTGAAATATGTATATATATATATAATATATATATATATATATATATATATATATATATATCACTTGTGTATTCAAAACGAACGAAAGTTTATTAATATTATTATCTATGTCAACATTTAAAATATTTTAATTAATATGAAATACTAATATAACGTTTAAAAACGATATTCTATGTTCACTATTTTGGAAACATTTGATAATGTTAGTACATACGTTTTATTTATATTATTGATTTTAAACAGAAATAAATTTCTTTTTCGTTGAGAGTAATGTGTTACTCTAAATTTATTATATATATATACATATATATATATATACAAAACTTGTGTATTTCACACGAATGAATGTTTATTGATATAACTATTTTTGTCAACAATTTAAAATACATTAATTAATATGAAACACAAATATACCCAGCTTAAATCAACCGAATATAATACTATACATTATGAAAAAAGAAAACAAATATATTAAAGGCAATGTAATGACTTTTGGATATATATTATATATATATATATATATATATACGTATGTATTTCGTGTATTTTGTACTTTTTAGTTCAGTATGCACGAATTATATACATATATATATGTGCGTGTGTGTATGAACGCGCGCACACATGCATGCAAGTATATAACCCTTCAGCTAATTTGTTTTTAACTTCCATTAAATTATCAGAAGTTTTTATTTTATTTTATAGAAACATTCACTTTTTCTATTTTACAATAACTTGAATAATTTAATGATATTCTTTGGTCATTCGTCACAAAATTTTCAAAGTCAATTTTTTTAAATTTCATTATCAGTTATAAACGATTAAGAAAAAATCATTTAAATTTCTTTTTCTTATCTCTTATGCATTAACGGTTAATGAACTTACTTTGAGAATTTATCTTGGATATATTGACACAGAAAATTTTGACGTGATTCAAACTTTCATTGCAGCATTCAGAATTTCGAGAGATACCTCCCCCCCCACCCCAAATTTTAAAAGTAAAAATAAAAGTTTCTTTTAGTCGATTATTATATTTAATTGTTTACAAATAATAATAATAATTTTTCAAATGTTTTTATAGTGATTTGCGCATTGCTACTTAAATACTTCATGTGAATTACAAATTTTGAGACTTGTGATTATTTCATAATAAATATTTAAATTAAATTTATTATAAATCATGACAAAAAAACTTTTCTAGGTTTTTATTGCTACATCATTATCACTGAGTAGGTAGGTTACTAATTACATAATACTGCTATTAAAAATTAAGTTTTGGGGCAAGAAATGTGTGAAGGCAAGTGAAAAATAAATATCATTTCAAAAGAACTGTATTGTATTAAAAAATGTACTTATACTAAAATTTTCGGTGCAAAAAAATAGTAGAAATTTTATATAACATATTTCTTTTAACCCTTTGCCGATCCTGTTTAATTTCGCTCTTCTGCTCGGTTTCGGCAAATTTAGGAACTTTTTTTATTCAATATTCACCACTAAATTTTAAATGTAACGGTTGCCTAATCAATTCGAAGGTTATTCGTGTACTGTGTATATCAAATATCACTCTTTAAAACTATTAGTGTGAGTTAAATAAAAGAGTCCCTAAATTTGGCAACACTGTTGAGAGGTTTACGTTGGCAGCAAAATTACGCTGCTCTAAAGAAAAAAAAAAAAAAAAAAAAAAAAAAAACGAGGCCTGATACCATTCTTGCTGATTCTTATACAAAATGACCTGTTGAATCTGAATGTGATTCGCATTTTGCCCATTCACCCACCGCTTTCTCGGGACATCACTCCCCTCCCCCAATTTTTATCACTGTTCGGTAATTTTTTATGGCCATGAATTTGATTTAGAGAATGAAAAAGAATGAATTTAACACTAAAAAACAAAAAATAAATATAATGTTTAATAAATAACATTAATAATAAATTAAAATAATATAAGAAATGTAATACATAATTTCAGGGGCAAATCCCCCCCCCCAAATTTTCCCTTTGTCGCAAATGGGTATCTTTTACAATTTTCCAACTCTGTAGCCCCTCAAAAGATATTTAACAGTTAAAATACTCCCCTCCCTTAAAAATCAAATTTATAGCCATAAATTTACCGAAAAGGGACAAAAATAGGAAGCCGTTCCTGAAAAATGGTGGGTGATAGGGCAAAATGGACGTCCTATTCGAATAAAGAGGTCATTTTACATAATAATTTGCCAAAAGGGTGTTCGGGGCAATTTTTATGCCGTGTTATTTAATTATGTATATACACTCCATCCACACTTTTCATATATATATATATATATTAGTTTGAACGCTAATTTTTATCAGCTTACTTTTTATAAACTGTATAAAACTAAGATCATGACTCGACAAATATTTACTTAAGAAAACAGTATTAGGTGCCCCTCTTTTAAGTAGAAATTATTGCTAGTGCTTCAACAATTTTTGCTGCCGACTGTATAGAGCGTCAGGCCCGTCAAAGGGCTATTATTTATTTATTTATTTATTTAATATTTTTTCCTAATAAGATTGAATACTTTTATTAATTTTTCATCTCTTTTAAATTGTAAAGCGATAAAAAAATGAGTAATTATGAAACTAAATTTTGTAATGGATTCTGTTCAATTGCTTTAAAAACATAGATGGATGAAACACTTTATCTGATTTTTCTTTTTATATTTATCCCTTGCTTTGGTCAACCAAATCAATTAGACCCTTATTTTTACTTTCTAATGCTTTATTAATTAATTTTCAGTCGTTTAATGATCTAACTATCGACCTCTGAAAAGTTTATTTTAAATTATGTTAGATCTGCACAATTGTTTGTTGAATCGATGATCATTTCGACTTTTTAATCGACCAGAATGGGGTTGTAATATAAAAAAAATATGTTTGGTTGAAACAACGAAAATTTTTCTAAATTAATATATATATATATCTACATATATATCAAAAACTCCATGACATATTTTTTATTTAACCATGACAAAATTCTGTTACCAGAATTCTAATTATTTCATTATTTTAAATAAACAATTTTGTTGTTTTAACCAAACACCTTTGCTGATTCAACCAATATTTGTTTAAATTAGCAGAATTGGCAACATTTTTGATAATCTAGCACATCGTTTGCTCATTGGCTGATTACAGAGACATCTATGATGTAAATTATCGAACTATCTAGTAACAATTACTCTTCTTTCAACTATATTCTTTTGATTTATTGAAACACTTTGATTTAGTTAACTGAACAGTATTATTGCTGAAATAACAAAATGAGTAAAAAATTTAGTTAACAATAAATATTTGTTTTTTACTACATTTTTTTTCTTTAATACAAATTGTCGATTTGTTTAGTTTAATGTCTGTAGTAGTTTTATCAAACACGCGGAAGCAAATAATCGTCTCCCCAAATTGCGCTTTATTAATAAATATTTTGGAGTCTTCCTGCCATGTGTAATTAGAAATTTCGTAATAAAATGTATTATTAATATATTTTTAATATTGAAAAATTTGAGTTCATAAATATCTATGTACACTCCAGTAACACAGCAACATCAGCAAATACAGAGGCTCTTCGAACCGGCCAATATTGAATGATATATATAGGGGAGACCCGTGTACCTAGGGCCATGATGTACCTAGGGCCACCCCACTTTATTTGAATAATATTTAATTTTAAGTTTTAGTACTCAATTGGGCGAGTAACAACACCAACTGCTACTTTTACAACTACTTTGGAACTTTTGAGGAGAGAG
This sequence comes from Salticus scenicus, assembly GCA_963930645.1. Lineage (NCBI taxonomy): Eukaryota > Metazoa > Arthropoda > Arachnida > Araneae > Salticidae > Salticus > Salticus scenicus. The sequence continues at coordinate 228,141,058 of OZ005659.1, read as the reverse complement.
TTTTGACAAGTAACATGTAGAAAACGAATTTACATGGTCTGAAGTAAAATTTTGCAGCTCATCTCTTTTGCTATTTTACAAAGGCGAGTCAAATATTTTTCTTTCATTTCTAGTGTATAATTTTGCTTTTTATATTGAGTACTAAATGAGATATTTAATTAGTCCTCTCTGCATGTGGATTTTTTAGATTTTGAATGAAGTTACCAAACTTGTACCTAGGGCCACATGAATTCCTTGTTCCTAGGGCCAGTGTGTTTGGACCTTTTAACACTTTCGCGACCGCATGTTTTTGTCTTTTTGACAATAAAGTCCGCCTGTGGGCGTTATTCTCATAAGTTACAGTTTTTCAAAACAAAATTTTCCGTATTCACATTTATATTACAAATGGATATGCATTATAATGATACTCTCTCTCTAATCAAAGTATTTGCATCCATAGTATAATGTTTGTACAAATATGAATATTGCGTATACTTTTTAGAAACAAATAACATACAAATTGCCAAAGAAATGCCCACTGGTGGAGTTTCATATTTTCAAATGACGTGGATCTATGTCAGCAGTCGAGAAAATGTTAAGAAACACAGTATAGCTTATAGTAATTGGATGCTGGCAAACCCTGGTAAACCAATCACTATATATGACGTTGCTGTAAGTGTTGGCAAGTCCTATCCTAGTCCTTTACTCCTGTAAACATTCTATCAGGCATTCGTGTATCCGGCATATAGCCAATAAATCAAAACACATTCACTGAGGATTAATATTTAAGTTGAAATGTGACTGAAAGACAAGACCCCTCTTTATAAGAAAAAAAAAATCAGGGAAAAAAAAAACAAATCCAGGAAGAAAGTGAACCAACAATGATAGAATTGGATGTCTCTGTGTAGAGTTTGCGTTCCTGCAAACTCCATCTTAACTTAGATACTTAGATTACTAAGAGAACACAAGACTTTAAATAACAATAACTAAAGTTTATTTGAGCAGATTAATGGGAGGGCGGCCTGGTAAATTTATATAGCTCAGCCAGCGTTTTACTTAATCAAAATATATGGATCAACAAATTAAGTAGATAACTTTAAATATCTCACCCCAGCAGATTGTCGAAAGGTGTAGAGACGGTCACACTCGTACTCCAATATTATGGCTTCACAATGGGACAGAGGATTCCCTTCTATCCCAGCTTGAACTTCCGAAAACTAATACACTCGCCAACACTCAACGCTACTTAACTTCACGCCACTAAATCTCCACTACTCAACTTCCGATATTCTCCAAAATAAGAATCAACACCATTCGCTATAAGATCCTCCAACATACACTATCGATCCTCCAACATCCACACATCTACTAAAACCATCTCTATTTTTATACTTCTTTCTACACCCTCCTTTCACTACATTTCAATCCGTACTTTTAAAAATCACTTCTAATTTAACTAATATTCAAAATCTAAGTCTTTTAATGCAGCACCCTGCCGACGCAAAACTACTCCGACCTCAACCGTCACCGAGCCACTGGCGACGGAGTGATTTTAACCGTCCCCACTTCCTATCTTGCTGGATCCAGCTTAATTGAAACAACTGTGGTGACGTTCTAACGTCTCAACCTCACATCTGTTTCGTGTCCTGTTGAAATTTCGAAACCTTCAACATCTAACATCTTTTCGTGTGTTATGCTTTAACAAGTACGGACCTAAGCAAAACCTTTACCTAAAGCAAAAACTCCCACATCAACGAAAAGATGTGACCAAAAACCAGAGGGATCTAGAAATCCAAGAGACACTCCAGAAAAAAAAAAAAAAAAAAAAAAAAAAAACATACTGTTAGAATATCCCAAAGAAAAAAAAAAGTGAAAATTTTCGTGTTTTAAATTAAGGCAACAACATGATAATTATTATATTACTTGATATTGTTTCTTTTATAAAATACATATTTATATGCTTATTTCCTATTCATTACAAAGTGAAATCTAAATTTGAGAGAATGGCCCTAGGTACAATGAAGTCTGGCCCCAGGTACAATGAGGGTGTTGTACCTAGGGCCACGAGTTAAGTTTTTTTAGAAAACCTTCGATTTGTCGGAATTTATTATTTTAGGTATTTATATTAATCCCAATTGGAAGTAATTAGTCCTAAAGATATGTACATATCAGTTTGATAATTTTAAACAGATCAAGGGCTCTGTTCTTGTGCATTGAAAAAAAGCGGCCCTAGGTACACGGGTCTCCCCTATATATTAATGTCGACCAATATCGGAGACCGCCGAACCCTTACGGGAAATAAAAACCAAATGGTCAACTTTTCAGAAAATCCAAGTTTACGGGTCTAACATTGTTCAGTATTGGACATTGGACAGTACTGGTAAAATCTTCACTGAAGTTTAGCTTTTGACGATAGTTGGCAGTACTAAGCGATGACTAATCTTCTATTGGAGTATATTTATGTATATATACAGGATGATGCAGCCACTGAACAGAGCTGCAAGTAATTTAATTTGAATATATACGAAATAATATAATAATATACTATATCATGAAATAGAAATAGAGTAAATAGTTCCAAATCTTAACAGTAGAGGGAGATATATGCTTCATAAAAAGAAATAAAAAAGAGATATTTTTAAAATTTGTTTTTATGTAATCTACAAATTAAATTTTAAACAGAATATTTGTTTTTTCCATTATTAGTCCAAAGGTTTTTTTTTTGTTTCATAACAGAAAATATAATTTTTAATAAATGTTCATACTTAAATTAAAGACTGATTTCTGGTGAATTTAATTTTTTAATGTTTTTCTTTAGAATTTAATCTCAATTTATAATTGTTGTATATATATATATATATATATATATATATATACTAGCAGACCCGGCCACGCGTTGCTGTGACTAAGTTATACGTTGAATTATACGGCTGTAAACTATTTAGTACAGTCAAATTACTATTTACGAACAAAGACGAAAACGTTGTAGCCGATGTAAAAACCCACAGGGTTGAGATTTGAAACTTAGGTCAAAATTTGGAAACGATTGATAAAAATTTTCGTAGTGTTGATATTAAGCACAAATTAATTTTATTGTAGGGTCCTATAAATTTTAATGGAGAAGTGATATATATTATTTCTAATGCTACTTTGGATAAAATTGCTAAAATGACTAATATATTTATTAAATTCTATTAAAATTCTATTAAAATAAAAGTATAAAAGAAACAGACGATTTTAAAATCAATTTTTATGGAGGAGTGAAATATAATATATGCTATAATGGATAATTTTACTATAAAATGACCTCATCATTTTAAATATTTTAAAGAGGGCAACAGCTGTAGTTATAAAAAGGAAAACAATAAGGCTAAACCAGAAAAATAAGTAAATTTGATAAATATTTTAAAACTTTAAAATTGGAAATCTTATGAAATATTGGACATTTAAAGTAAATACATGTATCATTTTAAGTAGAAAAAGATTTTGGAAAAGTTTAGTGTATTTTAACGAAGTGATGAGAAGTTTTTGAGTATGTTAAAATTTTAATAGTAAATTCAAGTTAATAAAGATGGGAAACATTGAGGATTAAGATAAGAATAATTATAAGATTAGAAAAAAAAAAAAAAAAAAACTTTTTATATACCATGCTTTTAAGTTTTAATATACTAATAATATACTAATTAAAAGGAAAATGATAAATATTATATCATAGTTTGAAGTCAAATTTGTTTTCAAATGTCTAAATAAAATATCTGATGTAAGATACTAATATTTTGCAGCGGAATAGATTTCATTTCTGTCATCCTTGGCGAAAACAAAAGAATATCGCCAAATTATCTGGCGAAAATATTTAATTCCTTTAAAAAATCATGGTTATTTTAACAACTTATATTAAAAGAGTAATGAATAATATGAAACGATATTTCGTACAATACATATTACATGTCATACATACGTACAATGAATAATACATATTACATTTCGTACAATGCATACATCTGGCATGTATATTTTCGTGTTACGCTTTTGATCGCCAAATAATAATAATAATAATAATAATAAAAGCCAAGGGCGACAGAGTTTTGAAATTTAAAATTAAAATTTTGTCAATTTGACAGCAAAATAATTCAATCTAACACCCGCGATAACTAATACATATCTATACCCAAATATAAGGATTAAAATCGGGAAATAAATTTCCTCGATTTTTAATAATTTCTTACAAAAAATCCAGTGGGCAATTAACATAGGAAATCTTTTTCTTGGCTGCACAGACGGTCAGTGAGTCACAATTCGCTTGCGTATAGAACTCATAGATATAGTATAGCATATATAGAATAGAGTGATCATTGGGGAGAAAAAAGTTATTCCTTTTCATTTGGGAAAAGACGACGTTTTTACCAAAATATGGCCGTCTTTCCCCGAGTGAATACACACGGGAATACATACTAATATTTTAGCAAATAAAATTTATGAATAATTTATTTGCTAAAGGGAAATGGAAGACTCCAGATACAGTTTCAAATTCATATTTCTTTCTTTCTTTTCTTTTCTTTTCTTTTTTTTTCTTTTTTTTCAATACCACTTAATGGCTGTTTCCAAAGCTTTTATTTATTTTTTTTTTTTCGGCATCAAAAATCTTTGTACGATAACATGGGGATGAGAGATCTATATATATTACTATATCTATGATAGAACTACATTAGCACTTTATCAATGTGTATAAAATCTTTAAATTGATTATGACGTCAATTTTTGTGAGATGCATAATTTAACTTTTTATAATTTTTTAACGTTCACGTTTGATTAAATGTATTTATTTTTATGTCGAAAGAAAATGAACCCGTATTTTTTTTTTGGCAACAATTAAATTAATGGAACTCACAGATATTTTGGAGCAACTTTAATAAAGGTCTATAATTAACAAATAATTGCAATAAAACAATATTGTGACAATAAATTGAGATAAAAACTATCCTATCTCTCAAGTTGGACCAAACTGCACACAGTGTGCAAAATTTCATTAAAATCGGTTCCTTAGTTTAGGAGTTTACCCCGGACAAACATCGTGACACGTAATTTATATATATATATATACAGATATATATATACCAGCGTTCTTTAGACTCTGTTATAAATAAAATCCTGCATTGCATTAGAAAAATGGCACCCATTAGCTGCAACCGCTATTTTGTTACAATGTTCCACTAATCTACTGGAGCCATTTTAGTAATAAGCAGCACGGAAATGGCAAAACTTAGCATCAGAATATTAGTTTCAATTAAAAATGTCAAGTTTGCAATATTATTTTGGTGAAACGTTGATCTATTATTTTCAATAGTATAAATAAAAAAATGAAATATAATTATCAACCCTTCCACACGTGGTGTCCTCACCGCGAGGACGCAAATATTACGTCCCAACTCAACTGCAAAAAAGTATCCCGAAATATTTTTAACAAAATCTTACTTTTTTAAGACAGCGAGAAAAGTCATTTGTGTGCTGCATTTTAATTTTATTCGTAAATTTCGATAATACTCAAATTTAAATCAGCGAAATTACTTTATGCGTTAAAGAGTGAATTTTTTTTTTTTTAATCGGAATGATGTTTTCAAAAAACTTGTAAATGTTTATTTAAAAATTTACCTTTTTTCTAGCTCAAGATACGCATGTGTATTTGTGTGTATATAATAAAATAAGAACTTTACTTGAAAGATTGATAATACTTTACTAAAAACTTATATAAATATGTTTACATATATGTGTGTGTGCATCACTTCTTTTATACATTAAAAGTCTTTTATATTAAGCATTAAATCAAATATTTCCCTATTACATATTCAACAGATTGAATAAATTATTGAAATTTGCTTATCATTCATAGGTAAAAAAATATTTTATTCCATCATCAATTATAAACGATAAAGGAAAATTGGTTTTAAATAATTTGTGCTACTTTTTAAAAACTTTCTCTTATCTCTTTATGCACCAATGCTCAGCGAAGGAAAGAAATACTTGTTTTAGAGAATTTATCTTGGAGATATTGCTATAGAAATTTCCGGGTGATTAAAACTTCCATTTCACTATTTAAAATTTTGAATATATTTTTTTTCTTTTTAGTTTTGATTGTAAAAATATTTTGATCGATATTACATTAAATAAGAAGAACAAAGTAAACAGTTTAACATTTAAAATGTATATATGCTAGTTTGTACATTCGTACTGAAATAGCTAATTAAAAAAAAAAAAAAAAAAAAAAAAGAAAAAAAAAGAAACTCATTGTAAACCTTACGAACATATTGTAAATTTAGACGAAATATTCAATTATAGAAAGCTTAAAATACTGCAGAAAAACTGTATTAGATAATTTTCATTGTATCATAATGTGCGTTTTGAGTCTGTATAAATGATTGCAAAATATTGCAGTTACATTTTCTTGTGTGTTTGTGTAGGGATAAAAAATATATAAGCGAGTAAAATATAAATCCATTTTTAAAATAAATGTACTAGATTAATTTATGATAATTAATTCAGAATAAATATTAAATATTTTTCTTATTTTAAAATTTCCTTGTAAAAAATAGGAAAATAAATTTCAAATTATTAAGTTTCCGAAATTCGCTTATATATATATATATATAATTTATTTGATTAAAAAAGAAAAGAATGAGAACGAAAAATAGTCAGTCAAATAAATCACCACGGAAACACACATATGCCAATAAAGTAATTAGTTAAGTTAAATTGATTTTATTTTTAGAAGATTAATAATATTACTTACTTTAATTTTGAAATTTATTAGATTACATTACCTGTAGAAAACTTAAAAAAGGACAGTGCAATGTAATGCTGTAGAAAATAAGGATTAGTAAAGGATGGTATTATAACGAGAAATAATCAATCTTATATTAATGAAATGAACCTTTTAAGTTGAAATTAGCAAAAGATTTTCGGACCAAAGCATAATAATAAGATTAAATCTCTCTATATATAAATGGCTAAAGTTTGCTTCCTGTTTCTCCGTTGCTGGACGCAAGGTGGTTGAATAAGAGAGATTTTCTTCTGTTTATCTGTGTGTTATTGCTACCAGGTTTTCATACTTTAGTTAATTAAAAAAAATGTCACCAGCTTTTCATACTTTAGTTAATTAAAAAAAATCTAATTGTCCGATCGATAAGTTAATTAAAACGATGGATTCAGGAAAGAAGCTTCTTTCATTTGGTACCTTATTTGTAACGAAATTTTGATTAGATTTAAAAAAAATAATTAAAATGTGAAAATAATACCCGATAAAAGCTTTAAAAATGGATATTTACATTTTTAATTGTTGAAAAAAAAAAAAAAAAAAAAAAAAAAAAAAAATCACCATAAAATAAAATATGCTTTCACGCGAAAAAATTAATAATAATAATAAAAAAAATATATATATTAAATTTGCTCCTGCACATAAAATAATAAAAATATGAAAATGGAGTAAAAAAATAAAATAAAATAAAAATAATGTACCTCAATTTTAGATTTCCCCCAACCCCCTTTGTTTAAATAGTATGGTAAATAGATAAATCGCGCTTGGCATGAAAGCTATTTCAGCATTACATTAAATAGCTTTACTTTTCGATAATTGATAATCTTGGGTAATTTTTAAAGTTCTGATGCTGAAATAGACCGGACATTTTTCGCCAAGGACTCCACTTTCGTAAAATCCACTTTAAGCCAAGTAGCGCATAAAAAATGTAAATAAATTATAAAATGTTGAAAAACAGAAAAGAAAGAAAAAGAAAAGAAAAGGAAAAAAAAAAAAAAAAAAAGAAACAAAATAATAATAACATAAATTATGCATTTTTTTCTAAAGTGACGATAAAAATTCAAAAGTCGCCAAGGGGAGCTATATTAAGGCTGTACCATGATCGGGTTTACATATTTCATTATTTATATACCATTATCTATATACCAGCTACTATTAACTAACTCAACTAATAACCACAAAAATTAATTGTCTCATGCGATAGACGTAGCCGATCATATCACATTGTAATATTATATTTGGTGTGAAATTGTTGTCATTTTATGTTTGATCGAATAAATCAAATAAATATGGAAAATAGCGTGAAAGAAAATATTGTGTACACCACGTATAGTGTTATTCTGGGATTCAAATATAAAATAAGTGTAACTGGGATTCAAATATAAAATGTCTACTTCAATTTTTTAGATACTTTAGAAACTTTCATCTGATAAGCCCCCAAATGTAAGCTCACTGGTAAGCTAGTGTCACATGTAAGAGGTACAGACACCTATTTCCTGTGCCCACTCATTCGCAGACACGAGTCTGCGAATAAGTGGGTCGTGCCGAAGGCAGCGGGGAACCAAAGCAAGCTTTAAAACAATTTCATGATTTCTTTAAATTTTATTTTTGCTTGTAAAGCGATATAGAAAATAGTTTCCTTTAAATATAGTGACCAGCGAAGAGAGAAAAGCCTTCGTTGATTTCATGAATTAAAAAATGCTTCCGTTAACAAACTTTGATCTATTGGCACGCAGGCAGCATCAGGCCGAGTTTTGTACATTTCGAGTTTAATTTTGAAATTTTTCCCGCCTTCCGAATTCGGTTCGTCTCCGAACCGGGGCTTTGCTAGTTTTAAATAAAAAGCTGCTGCGATAGGACCTCTTCAGTAGCTATCCCTAAAGCACTGAACAGATAAATGCAGGTTTTTTGTTTTTGGTAAGCAGTTTTAAGCAAAATACCAAAAGAGAGCTCAAACGCACAAATATATATATATATATATATATATATATAGGGTGTCTAAGAAAGATTAAAACATGGATTTATTTTATTATGTATTAGAGCTAAGTGGGTAATTCTAATTGCGAAGTTATTAAAAATAAGGAAGAAAATAAGACCACGTTCATAAAAATGCCTTGTCGTTAATTTTCAAAAAATAAACTATTTTATACTTTTATAAGACCCCTTCTAGATAAATTAGGTGAATTAAAAAGTTTCTATTTTCAATGCAGAGATATCATTACAGAAAACTGCATAACTCTATCATTAGAATTAAGTTAGCTATACTTAATTGAAATTTGAATGTTGAACAGAGGGATCCTATATCAAAATCAAAATGTAAATCTGTAACATACTACAAAAAGGTTAAACGTGTGACAAGATTAACATTAAAAGCATTTTCGAGTTCTTAAGTTGAATTTGTGGTCTAGGAACGTATTTAAAATTATACATTACTTTAAGATTGATATTTTTTGTTTGAAAAGAAAAAAATTATATATATGTTACCGCTAAAGTGCAGAATTCAGTTAATCTGCAGATTAGCTAGGTAATCTGCACATTAACTAGGGTGATCCGTTAAAGTGAGAAAAATTGTTTTATTTCTCAAATTACCTAGGTAATCTGCGAATTACCTAGATAATCTGCAGATTACCTACTAGGCACTAGTTAAAGTGAAAATAAGATATCTGGTGTTGTATTTGTTTTTTTCATTCGAAAAAAAAAATAGTTTTCTTTTCTTTTTTATTTCTTTCTTTACTTATTTTAATCTGTATGTGTTTTAATTTTTATATCTTTTAAAGTTATATTTGTTTTATTTTTTATTTATTTCATCTTTTTTTAGTCAATATAAGTTTGAAGATGTTATTCATTTTTAATATGAAATATAATAGCTTTAATAGCTTTCAATAAATTCTATTTTATAAATGAATGTTAGAATTGTAATACAGTAACGATTTCTTTTCAAAATAAAAATATTTAACAATTTAAAATTATAAAAAAAAAGTTTTATTAATAACTTATATTGCTATTACTATTTAAATACTAGAAATATTAAATTATATAAAATATTAGTAGAAATATTAAATTAGACAAATCAGAAGCATTATTTAAGAAGTACTTCAAATAATTAAAACTGCTTTAACATTTTTTAGAATGCATGAAAATTAAAATGACAGTTTTCAATGCTTTATTAAATTATATTTTGCAGCATACCTATACCCGCACAAGTTTAGCAAATATATTAATTTTACAAAAAAAAAAAAAAAAAAAAAAAACTTTTATTAACACTTTTTATGTGATAAACTACAACGAAACTATCTGAGAAAGCGAACAAAATTAAAAAAAAAAATAAATAAATAAATAAAATATATAATCATGATGTATAAAATATGTACAGGAAACTTGAAACTGAAAGAGAAAAAAAAAATGCAATGAAATGCAATGAAATGCTAAAAAATGTACAAATATTTCATGTTAAGTATTTATTAAATGCCATAATATTTTTCAAAGTTAATAATTAATCTCTCTCTCTCTCTCTCCCTCTCTCTTTTTTTTTTTTTTTCAGTCAGTAATAGCAATTTAAATCAATTTTAAAATAAATTAGTTTTAAAAAGTTATGGTCTAATAGTTTTAGTTCGGAAGGAAATAATTACTGTAATGTAAATCTAATATTCATAATTCAAAATGGAGTTTCACGAGAGACAGCTTTTAATTAAGATTAAATTTCATTAATAAAATACAGCTTATCAAACTTATATTGACAGAATTAAAAAAGATAGAAATAAAATCAAAATTAAAACAATTATAACTTACTTGTTACTTTAAATTTTGTGTTAGACATAATAATAAAACTAATCATGGCTTCCATTCTCCACATTTTGCGTTTGCCGTTTATCGGTTTATCATCATAGCGTAGCGGAAATGAAGGGGTAAAAGTTTTAGTTATGTTTGAAGGTCATTCGCGTATCTGTATCACATGGCTGTTTGACGTCACAGTGAATGTAAAAAAAACTAAAACTCGAAACAACATTTGAACTTTAACGATACTTAAACCGTTAATCTGCAGATTACCTACTTAAAATGCGAAAAACTCTTTATTCCGCACTTTAACAGGTCATTTTAGTTAATCTGCAGATTAGCTAGGTAATCTGCAGATTAACGGATTTCGCGTTTTAAGGGTAAATGTTACCGCTAAAGTGCAGAAATCAGTTAATCTGCAGATTAGCTAGGTAATCTGCACATTAACTAGAGTGATCCGTTAAAGTTAGGAAAATTGTTTTATTTCTCAAATTACCTAGGTAATTTCCGGATTACCTAGATAATCTGCACATTACCTACTAGGCACTAGTTAAAGTGAAAATAAGATATCTGGTGTTGTAATTTTATAGCACGCTGTGTTGTATTTGTTTTTTCATTCGGAAAAAAAATAGTTTTCTTTTCTTTTTTATTTATTTCTTTACTTATTTTAATCTGTATGTGTTTTAATTTTTATATCTTTTAAAGTTATATTTGTTTTATTTTTTATTTATTTCATCTTTTTTAATCTGTCAATATAAGTTTGAAGATGTTATGCATTTTTAATATGAAATATAATAGCTTTAATAGCTTTCAATAAATTCTATTTTATAAATGAATGTTAGAATTGTAATACAGTAACGATTTCTTTTCAAAATAAAAATATTTAACAAATTAAAAAAAAAAAAAAAGTTTTATTAACAACTTATATTGCTATTACTATTTAAATACTAGAAATATTAAATTATATAAAATATTACTAGAAATATTACATTAGACAAATCAAAGCATTATTTAAGAAGTACTTCAAATAATTAAAACTGCTTTAACATTTTTTAGAATGCATGAAAATTAAAATGACAGTTTTCAATGCTTTATTAAACTATATTTTGCAGCATACATATATCTGCACAAGTTTAGCAAATATATTAATTTTACAAAAAAAAAAAAAAAAACCTTTATTAACACTTTTTATGTGATAAACTACAACGAAATTATCTGAAAAAGCGAACAAAATTTAAATAAATAAAAATATAATCATGATATATAAAATATGTACAGGAAACTTGAAAAAATGTAATGAAATGCTAAAAAATGTACAGAAATTTCATATTAAGTATTTATTAAATGCCATAATATTTTTCAAAGTTAATAATTAATATATCTTTTTTTTTTCAGTAAGTAATAGCAATTTAAATCAATTTTAAAATAAATTAGTTTTAAAAAGTTATGGTTTAATAGTTTTAGTTCGGAAGGAAATAATTACTGTAATATAATTCTAATATTCATAATTCAAAATGGAGTTTCACGAGAGACAGCTTTTAATAAAGATTACATTTCATTAATAAAATGCAGACCCTTATCAAACTTATATTGACAGAATTAAAAAAGATAGAAATAAAATCAAAATTAAAACAATTATAACTTACTTGTTACTTTAAATGTTGTGTTAGTAATAATAATAAACCTAATCATGGCTTCCATTCTCTACATTTTGCGTTTGCCGTTTATCGGTTTATCATCATAGCATAGCGGAAGTGCGGAAGGGAAGGGGAAAAAGTTTTAGTTATGTTTGAAGGTCATTCGCCTATCTGTATCACATGGCTATTTGACGTCATAGTGAATGTAAAAAAAAACTAAGGCTCGAAACAAACATTTGAACTTTAACGATACTGAAACCGTTAATCTGCAGATTACCTAGTTAAAATGCGGAAAACTCTTTATTCCGCTCTTTAACGGGTTATTTTAGTTAATCTGCAGATTAGCTAGGTAATCTGCAGATTAACTGATTTCGCGTTTTAACGGTAACATATATATTATATAAATATATTAAATATTGTTTATTTTCAAATTTCTAATTTTTTCAAAACGATGCATTAACAGATGAATTCTCTGACTATTTCTAACTTACGCTTATTCATATAGTATAGAAAAAAAAATGCTTTAGGTCAAACTTTGGAAATCGACCTTTTGCTATATTTACATGTTTAGAGGTGCCCTGTATCGTTACTTTCATTCATTCTTTCTTCTTTTTTATTACGGTTGGTCTATATGTCTGCCTGTGTGAGCCTGTTATTAACATATTCGATATATTAAGTCTAAGTAAAATCTAAGCTTGGTATTCTAAATCTGTATCACTTAGGGATTCTACAATAAACTTTTTGTTAAAACCGAAAATATGGTTATATACAGGGCATCTAAGATAATTAAAATATATTATATGCATGGGCAAAATTTCTTGTAGGTACGGTATGGCACCTTTAGACTGAACTAAAAAAATGAAATGAGCATATATTTTTTATATGCATAAAAACATATCTTGCATAGAATACGGTAGAACACCCATTCATCATTCGTTTACATGGTAGTACAAAATAATCAGGATATATTAGAGCTATACTTGGAAATTGATGGAAGTGAATTTCAAGCTGTATGGCCTATTTATAATATTGAGCTAAATTTAATTGAAGTGTGTGTTGTGTGTATAACTTAAAACAATACGCAGATGCTATTCAGCATTCTTAGCTATTGATCGTGGCAGTTATTTTCACGCAGATTTATCCAATATTCAGAAAAGAAGATATAAATTGAATAATTTGAAAAAATCAATAATTATGTTGTGAGGTAATGTTATATTAGCGTAACGCTACAAACGAAGTTCGCACTTTACGAATAACACGTCAATGTGAAGAGTTTACGATTCAGTTGATGAACGGAGTTAGTTCCTAAGATGAACGAAATTGTAATATGTTAATATTTTGAAAAGTGATTTATATAAAAGGAGAAGGAAGATTGTTTTTGAAGAGCTGTTTAGAGTTAGAGGAAGAGAAGCGAAAGTGAGCGGCTTAGAGGGAAGTAGAGAAGGAGGCTGCTTAGCGAGCTGCTTAGAGTAAGCAGAGAGTTAGTGATAATGAATTAGAAGTAGTAGGAGGTTAAAGGAGTTAGTAGTGAGTGGCCATAGTAGAAGTTAGTCAGTCGAGTACTATAGTGGTTAAGGGAATCCTCCCACTTACGAAAGACGAATATAGTCGTGAGAGTTAACGAAGTTAAGTGAACAGTGGCGATTAGTATCTATTGATAGTTAAAGTATTTATGAAGGCTGCCCCCTTTAAGTTTATAAAGATACTGAATGTGATTATAGTCCAACGCCCGCCTTTTCATTAAGCTCAAAATAAAAGCTCCTTATTTATTTTATATATCTGACTTTGTCATTACTTCATAATTTAATTAGATCTAAGTAAATGAGATAATGACATCCATTAGGTCGTCACAATGTTAAATAATCTTTCAAAATATTTGAAAATATTGATCAAAACTAATTTCATTTTGATGTAACAAATTAACTATTAGATTAAACACCTTTATAAATAACTTTACTTTTCTATTTTTTTCTAACTCTATTTTACAATTACTGTTATGTTATTTATAAATGTTGAATACTAAAGGTAATTAATCAAAATAAGTAAATAAATAATAATATAATATACTTAAATAAAATAAGTTTGCAGAATGAAACAAATAGGATAAAAAAATTAAAGATAATAGAAGTGCAATGATATTTCTTATTTTTACCATAAAATTCGACAACACAATTAACCAACTTAACGACATAACCGAAGAAGGTTCTAAATTTTGGCAATGTTACTCAGTATATTATATATATATATACAAATATAAGAGAAATTAAATGAATAGATATAACCCGTGAATATAACGTTAATAACGACAATGTATAAATGTAATTAAATTTATATAAATGTGCAAAACATTACGTGTAGAGAGGAAAAAAAAAAAAAAAAGGAAGAAAAAATTGATCAAATATTATGTTACTATTTAATAAGCAAAAGTCCTTTTATAAAAATAAAAATAAAATAAATAATTAAAGCAATGCAATATCCAACACACTTCAAGGTCAATAATAGAGTTATTTTATGCATATATACGTTAAAGAGAAAAATTTACAGAAATAATTCAGATTTACCTGAAAAAAAAAAAAAAAAAAAAAAAGAAAGAAAGAAATCAGTTGAAAAAGAGGAATTTAAATGAAATCCAACATTTATAGAAAGATGAATTTCAAAACTTAAAAGATAAAATAAATTACTTACCGAAAACAATTCTTTGCAAAAATATTAAGAACGTCAATGTTCGTTAACTGAAAATAAATTAAAAAACCTGCAGTAAAAGATATAGAATATATCTCTCTCTCTGCCTCTCTCTCGCTCTCTCTGTATATTATATATATATACTAGCTGACCCGACAAACGTTGTTTTGTCATATAAATTATTTCTAGAGAATATTTTGCTAGAAAAAAATAACTAACTTATTGTAAGTGTGTTAGGATGTGGTATATAAGTGGAAGATGTATGGAGCGCTGTGAACGGTGAAAGAATATAAAAATAACAAAACACCAATCATTTATTTTTTTAATTTATTAAAATTGATTCTTTAAAATTATATACATATCGCTACTTATAACAATATTACTAAAAAACAATATCATTCCCTTAATGCAACAGAGTGTACAATATTTTTTGTTATCCCATCTTTCGCCAATACAAACAAACTGAATGGTTTGCCTACTCGAGAGCCACGTATAATTGTCCGTGTGAAAAACATGATGTGCTCAATTCTAAGCCACAGACAGACATCGCTTGGCCCTGAGACTTATTGATAGTCATTGCAAATGCCAATCTAATTGGAAATTGAGGGCGTTTAAATTGAATTGGCACATCTGTGGGTATAATAGGAATTCGCAGTAGTAATACAGTTTCACCTCAGAATTTGTCATTTAAAATGATGGCTTCGATAACATTTTTCATTAATTTTTTTATGACTAATCGCGTGCCGTTGCACAACCGTGGTGGGTTCAAATTACGAAGCAAAATAACCGGAGATCCAACCTTCAGTTGTAAAATATGCGGTGGCATGCCTGGTAAATCCAATGAGTTTTAAAACTTTGTTGGATAATTTACAGCTTCGGTGGCATCGCAAACTGTATAATTAGATTTGTATGACACCAAGTCTCCTGGTAACAAATGTTGTAACTTGAGATTCAATTCGTTGACGTCCACATTTTTTGCTGCTAAAATTGCTCTTTCTGCCAGCCACTCATGATTTGTGTATCGTCTGTGTACATCGGGAAATATCTGGTCTATAAGAGCATCTTGAGAATCAATGATTGTGCAGAAATCGGTCGGTAATTTTATTCATGCAGTTTCATCTGTAGTAACTTTTTCATCGCCGATATCTAACAATTGGTTTTGAAAATGTTTCAGCGGATGGATCTTGAAGCTTTTGAACGCACAAATTTACTTTCAGTTGTACTTTTTCAACATTAAGCCACAATGACGATGATTTTAAGCACGCGTTGATCTCATCAGCGTATGTTGAACGCGGAATAACGGGAAGTGCTTGTCTGAAATCACCTGAAAAGAGTAACAGAGTGCCGCCAAATAGTTTGTCGTTGTTTTTTATATCTTTCAATGTCCTGTTCGGAGCCTCAATCGAATGTTTGTGTTCCATAGTGCATTCATCCCAGATAAGAATTTTACACTATTTCAGCACTGTGGCCATGGACGATTGCTTTTTTATGTTGCACACTGCGTCTGGGTTATTGTGAATATTTAGTGGCAGTTTAAATAATGAATGAGCTGTTCTGCATCCTTCCAATAAAGTTGCCGCAATGCCAGATGATGCAACAGCCAATGCGATGCCATTATTTGATCGTATTTTGGCGAGAATTAGCGAAATAAGGAATGTTTTGCCAGTTCCACCTGGTGCACCCAAAAAAAAAAAAGAATCCACCCTGTCCTGCCAAAACTGCGAGCATGATGCGGTCGTAAATGGTTCTTTGTTCTTCATTCATTAGTGGGACATTGCGAGCAACAATCGCTGCTATTTCTACAGTATTGTACTGTAGTTCACGATTCAATTCAGTGCTTATTAAATCAGATGCATTTCGATTTGTTGAATGCATACCGCAATGACTGAGTGGTAAGTTGGCAATGATAATGCAAAGATCTTCAATAGCAATCAATGCTTCATTGTACATAGCGTCACTGAATACTATCGTTAGATCGTTGCACCGTGAACGATGTTGATGCAATATATCATTAGTCATTGAATCTTTGTGATTATCCCATAATGTTTCTGCTCGGGCCGAGAAACATGTAGTCAACACTATAGCGAATAGTAGACGAATTTGTTTTGCTGTACAGTTCAGTCCTACTTCAGCAAGCATACACTCCCACTGGTTGTCGTCTTCCAGCAAGCCAAATGCAAGGCATGCATCTTTATACGTTGGATACTGTTGTCCATTCACTTTACGTAAATCTTGAAATGACAAAGGGCCGATGACATTAACCAATAACAGTCGAAGATAAAAGCACTCAGTCTGCCTTGGATTGACCGTAAATACTCGTTCCAAGGTGTTTGATTTGAATAAACCGGGACATGCATCAATCGGCGGGCCTTGCTTGCGGGGCATCCATTTTTTTGTTGGAGCCCATGTGAAATAGCGTGGTACTTCTGAATAGAGTAATGTCCGTGCAAAAGCACCAAAAGCATCCGCACGATTACACAATTCAAAAAATTCGGTGAGTGTAGTTTTTGGTGGATTTATCGCACGATCAATCGCTGTCTCGCTCGTGAAATATACGCGCTGGCCATTTTCAAGATGGACGGCTAAATGAAGAACTGCTGATCCCGTTCATGAATTGGGAAACCAAAGATACGCCAAACAGCTTCATTGGAGCTCACGTACCGGCCAATTTGGTAAAGTGTTCTTTCATCGTTGTTATTCACCGGAGGAGCATTCACATTGGTATTTTCAACTCGAAATACAGCCATATCACTGAATTTATTCACATACTTGCTAATGTATTTGATGCTCTTCACTGAACTGCAGAACTGAACATTAATATGAGCATTGAATGTTTTGCTCAGCAGAGGCGAATATGGGACCACCCATCGGTTATCAATGTCAATATCTATGTTGTTGACATAGATGACCGCCATTATCGGGAATTCTTCGACGATATATTGGATATCCGTCAACATTTGTGATCGTGAAATTTTTCGGAAAACTTTTAGTACATTTTCCATCTGCACAAATAATAATGGCCTAAAAATTCATTTTTCATTTTAAAATAAAATAACTCCGTCGGATATTGACGAATTTTTTAAAAGAATATACCATTTTAACTAATTTTAACATTTTAACAAAATTAACGTTGAAAAAATATTTTAAACACTTACGGTTAAAAATTCATTTTTCATTTCAACATTAAATAAATTCTGACATCGTGTTTACGATTCTAAAATATTAACTTTGAAAAAAATATTTTAAACACTTCGTAAGATACGGTTACGATTCTAAAAATATTAATTTTGAAAAAATATTTTAAACAATTCGTAAGATACGGTTAAAAATTCATTTTTTAGTTTCACCTGTATGTATGTATGTTTGTTTGTAACTTCTCTGGGAGGAAACAAAAAATTTATATTGTAAAAAAAATAGTTTCATTACGTGAACGATGCGGCGTCGAGGTAAGGCGCCGCGCTACGAATCTAAAGGTCCAGCGTTCGATCCCCGTTAGGGGAGATTTTTTAAAAATGGTTTTTGTTAATTCCCAGTTATTTTAATTAAAGATTTAAATGTATGTAAATATTACGGTGTGTCACTCACACGATTTTCTCTTACCCTGAATTTTAATACTAAGATAGATATTTTGTGCTTTTTAGTTCACATTGCTATAAAAGCGTGTTCTTGAATTTTTTAAAACTATAATATTATTCATTTCAACATTAAATAAATTCTGACATCGTGTTTACGACAACTCACGCCATCTAGGTGGAAAAGTTGTTGAAAGAGTTGGTTAAAAATTAATTAAGAAAGAACTAATTAAGTTACAACTTTCATTTGTAAATCTAAACCATTCTCGAATCCACCTGAAGACACACAAAAAATTTCATTAAACTCAGTCCAGCCGTTTAGGAGGAGTTCAGTGACATACACACGCACAAAAGAAATATATATATAAAGATATATATATAATATACTAAGTAACTAAAAATGTGATTAGGGATTTAATTAGATTAACCCTAGTAATATACATATATAGAGGGCGGTTATAATTAATCTTCCCCTATAAACAGCATCCTACAGCGCAAACGGGTGAACAGAATGCAACGAAATGTGGTATATAGACTATGCACAAGATGCGCTCACGGAATTTCGAAAAAAAAAAAAGTTCCAAAATGTCCATCAGAAGGCGCCTTTTCTGGAAAAATATTAAATTTAACACAATAAATGACGAAAACGGAATACAGAAACAACATTAAAATTTATTGACTAGTTTCTGATCACTTTGAAAAAGTGGGAAACACGATATATCGTGTTTGCCACGTTGAATAACTTAAAGAAGTCCATAACGCTTCATCCTCGAAGCATCATAACTGATTTACGATCTGCTGTTGAGCACACTGTCCATCGACATGAAATTTTGCAAGTGAATGAGGGTGGTCACATGCAGCCCCTTTCCCTAAATCATACTGGATACGATTAACAACTGCTCCTCTTTTGCAATTAAGTCCTAATCTGTTCTTGTTTCTGCAACCTGAACTTTTTTTCCTCAATCACCGTACTGCTATATTTTTCCTTACCTTCATTTAATGTGGTTCGATGACAAAGTGATCAGAAACTTGTCAATAAATGCTAATATAGTTTCTGTATTCCGTTTTGGTCATTTATTGTGTTAAATTTAATGTTTTTTTCGAAAAGGCGCCCACTGGTGGACATTTGAAACTAATTTTTTTTTCTCGAAATTCCGTGAGCGCATCTCGTGTATAGTTTATGAACCAAATTTTATTGCATTCTGTTCACCCGCTTGCGCTGTAGGATGCTGTTTATAGGGGAAGTTTAATTATAACCACCTTGTACATACATACATATATAAAAGTCGTAGTAACTAAAAGTGATTTAATTAGTTTAACCGTATTAATATACATACATACACACACATATATATATATATATATATATATATATATATATATATATATATATATATAATTTTTTTTTAAAGATGTTACTGTAAAATACATTTTTTGATAATAAATCTGATAATTCGTATTATAAAAATACTTAGAAATCGCAGATTTATTCCCTGATAATCCGTTTACTATTTTAATGTTATTAAAGAACTTATGACGTAAACGAGGTGCTCTGAACTTATTCCGAGAGCATTAAATGAAGCCATTATCGTAGTTTGTGATAAAGCATAATGGAAAGTGTCTTAATGAGTTTTGACAATTTCCATGTCTGGGTTTGTGTTTGCTCAGTTTTGTTTAACAACCTTACGGAAAAGATTACTTAATAAACGTAAAATGTTACCATCCCTAAATGTTATTTAGTTTGATTGTGACGCATTATGCTGAAACACATTTCAAAATTTACATTTCCAATTTTTGAAAGAAAATTAAATGTGTCAATAATTTTAAAACTCCTATTTTTTAACTACATGAAGTACGCTGAAATATATATATATATATATATATACCTATAACCTCTTGTCACGAAACAGAAGATTGTAAATTCATAATCAATTAAAACAAATATATAAAAATAATTTTTGTTGAGATTTTCAGAAAAATATTGGAACTGCTTTTTCTTTTTTTTACTTTTTCTTACACATAAGGTAGAGAAAATATTGTTTTGTGGTCAAATGTTCGAAATTGAGCAGTTTTTGTTATATTTACACGTTTGGAGGTCCCCTGAATCCAAAAATCATGTTTTTAGCGGGTTTCTCTCTCTCTCTCTGTGTGCGTGTGTCAGTGTGTCTGTGTGTTAGTCTGTGATCAGCATATCTAAAAAACAAATTATAGTAGAAAGTCAAACTTGGTATTCTAAATGTGTATGATTTAGTGATGCTACACTAAACTTTTCGTTGATATCAAGTAAATGATTAGTGTACAGGTACACCCAAGAAAATTCAAATACATTATGTCTATGTAGGAAATTGCAGGTAAGTAGAATTTAACATCTATAGACTGCACTCAGCGAAATAGACTGCACTAAATGAAATGAAACGAATATATATATATATTATATAAACACATTTCATGTAGAATATGGAATAGAAATCATATCACTGTTCGTTTACAGGCCTACACAAAAGAACTAGATTATAATGCGACAATGCTTGAAAATTGTTAGAAGTGTTCTTCAAGTTGTGCCGCGTGTAATTAATATAGGATTATATTTATGTGCACCATGTGATGTGTACATAGCTTTAAGGAGATATACAGGTCTGCCAATATTATTAAGCCATAACATTTTTTTTTTATTGTTAGTGGAAATGTTTACTACAATATTTTACCATGTCCAGGAAAGCTGCTCAGGAATTGAAATGAATTCCTCATAGGCATATGGCAAAAAATGTTGTTTCCTTAAGCTAAATATTCGTTGCTTTGTTTTTTGTATATTTACACGTTGTGAGATTTCCTAATTACCGAAGTCAAGTTTTTAACGTTTCACCTTTGTCTGCGTGTGTTAGAGTAAATAAAAAAAAAAAAAATCGCGCGATCCAGATGATGTAGTTTGAAGTTAATAAGTTTGTTACTAGAAAAGTTTGTTCAACATTGATAAGTTTCAAAGAATTTTTCGTGTAAAATTTGTCTGAATAATTTTAAATGAACTTTTGGATTTAATAACAGATTATAATTTTTTTTTATAAATGTTAGTAAAATAATGGAATGAAGGTTTATTGGGGGTCAGTAAACCCTTTACATACAAATTATTTGCCAAATAAAGATGTTCCGAAGCCTAATTTGAATTGTTTTAACATAGGTTTGCATAATAGTACTCGTTATTTTACTCCTTAATCTCCAATCTGTAGTTATATTATTATATTTCAAGGTAAGATAAAGTCGTGTGAGTGACACTCCAGATTATTCAGTTAAAAGTAGTTCAAGATTCATCAGTTAATGACACACTAGGCGACTGTTCACTTATTTCCCATTAAACTGAGGGTATTTTTTTACTATCGATATACAATCAGATATTTTGGGATATATCTCAAGTTTTAAAATTTTACACTAAATATACATTCCAAGTAAAGTTAGGAATACGGTATTAGACTGACTAATTAACTACATTTCTTAACTTTTTTTTTTTTTTTTTTTAATTATCAGCATATATAGTTGCCCTCATCCGTGGCTGATTCTGTCACACTTTAGGCTTAAGAGTAGGCTTAAGAGATTTCCTTGGTCTCTGTCTCCTAATTTTCATACTTTAGTCAATTTTAAAAAAGCTATTTGCCCGATCGATAAGCTGTTTAAACCAACGGATTCAGAAAAATTACGCCTTTCATTTGGTACCTTATTTGTAACGAATACATAATTAGATTTTTCAAAATTAATTAAAATATGAAAATTAAAGCTTTAAAATACATTTTAAAATTTTAATTGTTGCCATTTTTTTCAGCATAAAATGAAATATGCTTTCCCGTAAAAATAAATAAATAAATAAATAAATAAATAAATAAATAAAAAATAAAATAAAAATAAAAATAAAAATAAGCTTGCTCATGCATATGAAGAAAATGACGTCTATAAAATAATAATTTTAGAAAAACCGAAGTGATAAACAAAGTGACAAAATTTCGCACGGGCTTGCTAGCAAATGAATTATTTAAAGTGAGAGTGAGAAATAAATATAATAAAACGATTATTTTTCAACGGGTGCCTTAGTCACCCTAGACCAAACTAGTTCTTTATAAATATCAATTTTTTATAGAATGAAAAATTATATTGATATCTTTTTTGAACCTTTTCATGAGTATTTCTTTATATAATATATATATATATATATATATATAGATAGATAGATAGATAGATAGATAGATAGATAGATGGCACTGGCTCACTGCTGTATTAATTTTGGCTGATATTATTTCCTTTCCACGAAGGTTTTAAAATTCGTTGATTTAAAAATTTAATTTTAACTAACTTATTAAATAGTTACACAGTGAATTTTATCGTTAATGAAAATGCTCAGATGTTAATTATTTATCGATTAATCGATGTTTGCATAGTATTTATTTTTAATTTCATTAATATGATGGCAACTTCCTATTCTCCATGTTGTCTAAAAGTTTTACACATTGTTACTCTGATTTTTCAATTTTTTCTTTCTGTTTTCCTTGATGATTTGATTTAATATTTTATTTCATTTCTCATTCAAAATGGTTTTTCTGCTCGATCGAGGCATGAACGATATATATTTGCTATTGTTAGCTATATTGTTTTACGAAATCATTGTAGCTTTCACAGTTTTATGAAGTACACGCTTCCTGATGAGATAATACCCTATTTTTAAGCCTTTTTTCCCAATTATTAATCCATTCTTTATTCCTATTATTATTTCTGTGGTCTTTTATTTATTTTCTCCGTCATTATGTTTAATGGCTCTTTTTTGCTGAAGTGGGCGTAAGTAATTTATATTATTTTTGTCTCTTATTGGATCTTAACATGTATGGTAAAATTTTTGTGCTAGTTTTAGCAATGTTTTTGAAATAAAGTATTAATTTTTAAAGCTTCTTTTTATATAGTCTTCAATTTATTTTTTAATAAATGGATAAATTGACAGATTAACATATGAAATAATTTAATGTTTTCATTTATTATTACTTTAAAATAGTTTTGTTGAAAATTGTGCATTCATAAAAATTATACAAATTTGCATTAAACGTAATAACAGTAATAAACAAATAAAAAATAATAGTACTTAATAAAATAAAAGATAAAAAAATAAAAATATATGATAAATAATTGAAAAACTTATTTAATAATTTCTGCTTTAGTTTCGACATCTGTACTTTTTTAAGTGAGCGGAGAAGACGATAGTTTTCATTGTGCACTATATGTTTCTGTCTCATATTGTAGCTGCCTCTATTATACATTTAAGAAATTGTTGTTCTCTTTACACATATGTTACTAATAAAAAAGATCATCACATAACGTTTTAATAATCTTTAACTTTTATGTGAAAGATTTTGTAGAAAAATGTAGAAAAATGTAAAGCTATAAAGTTGTTTTCTCTCAAATCAATTATTCTCGTCCAATGGCTTCTCTGTAAGTAAAAATGACTTCTGCGTTTTGATATACAAATGATAAAATACCTAGTTTAAACTGATTTAACGAACTTTCTAAAAATGCGGTTATTCTTTCACTTTTTTATTTTATGATTTAATATTTTATTTATCAGTTTACTCCAAAGGCGTATATTATTTGTATAGTTCAATTTCTATTTTTTTCTTTTTTCCACGATTTTTGATTTTCATCTTTCATTTTTAACCGACTTCAAAATAGGAGGAGGTTCTCAATTCAGACCGTATGTGTTTTTTTTTTTTTTTTTTTTTTTGGTTACCTCATAACTCCTGAAAGGATGCTCCGATTTTGATACTTTTTGTTTTGTTATAAAGGTTTTGGTCTGAAATAGGTCCCATTTTAATATCTTTACGATTAAAAGAAAATGCAGGGTGCCCAAAAAAGTGAGTCTCGACTCTTTTAACTGCTGAACGGCTGCAGCTATAGTCATAAAAGTTGTATGTAGGTATAGTAAAGTGGTCATGCCCAACGTGATTTAACCGCCTACAGCGCCATCTGGGGGAAAACAGACGAGGTTGCGTTCCTATCTCGAACACGGTTCAAGGTAGGGGAAATAAAATGTGAATCACAAAGTTACAGGATATCATTGATTTAGTGCGCAAAGACAGTTTGTAGACATTAATGCTAAAAACAGAACGATTAAAACGATCATTTGTTTGTCCGGAAATTCCTATTTTCTTCACACTTCAACGACATTGCATAAATTGTAGCGTAGCGGGTGACATTTATGCTATGTAACATTCAAAGTATAGTTATTGTAAGCGGTCACATCGATTAATGTATAGACGTTTTAAACCGATTTCATAAAGGAGGAAGTTCTCAATTGAAACCATGTTTTTTGTTCTTGTAGTTGAGGTTTGTTTGCATATAACTACGTAAAAATTGCTTTCATTTTAACATTTTTTTTTGTTGTCGCAAAGATCTTGATCTGAAATAGGTCTTATTATGATTTCATTAATATCTAAACGCATTACAGGGTATTCACAAAAGTTCGTTCTCACTCTAACTTTTAACGGCTGCCTCTACACACGTAAAAGTAATATGTAAGTATTGTAAAGTGGCCATGCGCTACAAGATGTGACAGCTTACAGCGCCACCTGGTGGGAATCTAGCGGAGTTAGCGTTTCTGTCTCAAAGCATTATAAGGTATGAGAGAAAAGGTAAATTACAAAGTTGTACAGTATCATTGATTTAGACACGAAAAGACACCTTGTAGACACAAATGTTAAAAACAGGATGTGTCTCTCGAGTGGATAATTTTTTAGATGGAGATGTAATGTTTTTTTGTTCATATTGGGTTCATTTCATATATTTTTCAGTGACTTAAACTCGAAATTACCATTTTTTGAGTTGCGTCATTTTTCTTGTGGGTTGTGATTTGTCAAACCGCCGTTGAACGTCCTCTGATGTTCTGCTACTTGAATAAATTTTCACTGAAAAGAAAAAAATAAAATATTTTTGTAAAAAAAAATAGAACCGACTCCAAA
Organism: Salticus scenicus; assembly: GCA_963930645.1. Lineage (NCBI taxonomy): Eukaryota > Metazoa > Arthropoda > Arachnida > Araneae > Salticidae > Salticus > Salticus scenicus. Next base: position 228,115,623 of record OZ005659.1, on the reverse strand, counting down.
AAGCAACTACCATTCAAACAACTAAAAATGAAAGAAAATTGGAAAAAATGGAACTGTAAATTGCGCCTAAAAGTATAAAATAATTTCCTTCGCCAAACAACCTGAATACTACAATTAAACATAACTTTTGAAGTCAGCGCAAAATTAAATAAAAATTGATACCTTTATTCAATACAAAAATCAAATTTTATTCAAAATATATATCTCAATTTAGCATCTGGAAAATACAGCCGTAAACTACTTTGATTCAAATAAACAAATAAGATTTCGTCAACTGCAAAAGCTGGCGGAGCTGCTGGTATCTGCCGTCATTGGTGAAAAAAATTCGTGAAATTATATCGGTAAACATATTTAATTCCTTTGAGAAATTATGGTTAATTTAATAAGGTGTATTAAGATAACAATCAAGAATATGAAACAATACTTCGTACAATATATATTATAAAAATATGCATATCGCGTGTATATTTTTGCATTACGTTTTGATCGCTAAATCCAAAAGTCGCCAAGGATCATAGTTATCAAAGTTATACGAAGCTTACAAAGAAAACTTTAGTAACTTCGTAGAAACATAAATATTGAATTGCAAAAGTGTTCACTTTTCTATGTAGCTATTGCTGATGGACAAATTGTACACTGTGATAAAATAATAAAGAAAACATGAAAATGGATCATGCGAGATAAAAGCATTTGTAGCTACCGGTCTAAAAACAAATCTTTAAAAACGAATTACATTTTATTTAATTTTGCACCGACTTCAAAAATTAAGTTTAATTGTAGTATTTAGGTTGGTTGGTAAAGGAAATTATTTCATACTTTTAGGCGCAATTTACAGTTCCATTTTTTCCAATTTTCTTTCATTTTTAGTTGTTTGAATAGTAGTTGCTTTTTGGAGTCGGTTCTGTTTTTTTTTTTTTTTCTTTTTGACAAAAATGTTTTATTAATTATTTATTTTTCGTACTTTACCTAAGTGAAACGGGAATATAAAATTATAGTATACAAATTAATTTTTATTTTTAATGTATATTACATATTTAAAAACTTTTAAAATAAAATCAATGTATTTATTTAAAAATTTTCAATCAGTCTGGTTATTCCCAGATTAATATTAATATTTTATTTTCTCTTTTATTTTCTTTGTACAATTTAAGAAATTATAGATCAATAATGTAATTGTTGTAAATTTTCATTCCACTTGAGAGTTTCTTTCAAAACTGAAGTAGATGTGAGTGAACAAATAAATTACTCATAAATGAAGCAAATTGATAAAATTTTAATTAAACGATACTTTTACATGTTAAACTTCAACTCATTAAACTACATCTATGTCGCTTAATTACGGTAGCTAAAATTAATTGAAATCTAGTAACGAGAATCGATTGTTTGATGGTTTTTTATTGTAGAATTATAAATTGAACTTATATTTTAAATAGAAGTTATTAGAAGGATGCTTTTAAAGAATATTTATTTATAATAAATTTTGTTAAGGATATCTAAGTAATATCTTATTAAGACGAGTAGTTTTAAAGTTATAAAATATTGATCAATCTAATAGCATATGTAATATGAACAATTTACGAGAATATTATGTAGTATATTTAAATAACTTATCAACATGTAACTTATACAGAACCTGAATCTTTACGGAGGCGCCCCGATTTAAAAGACCTAGGAATATTGGATCTAGGACCTAGAGTTATTGGATTTTTGAAATTAAAAACATATTGTATATTTTCAATACTTACTTAATTGTTTTCTTCTTCTTTTTCTTCTTTTTCTTCATTTTTTTTTTTAACGTAGTCACATTTTATTGATCGTTATTCTACCCCCTTTCTGAAAGTTTAAATCTGTAAGTTTTAACTTAAGCATTTTAAAATGAAAAAGCATTGTGCTAAAAATTTTTGTCTCTTCACAAAAGTCCAAATTAGTGATGACATGTCTATAGACCACCCTAGGATTGAGTATCAAATCTTCGCCATTTGCTCACCGAGTAGCTAATACTATTTATTGAAAACCAAGTATTTTTTTCTTTACTACTTTTTTACTTTTTTCCTTTTTGTGAATTATAGTATAAATTTGATTATTTAATTATACATAAAAATATTTTTGAACATATTTCTAGCGTGGATATATCGCGACATACAGAATTCAATTGGGAAAAATCTTGCGCAGTTAATATAAAAATAACAATTCTAATTATGATAAAAATACTAACATATTGAAGCACAAAAGCTCACTAGCCAATCAATCTCGAGAAATGACCTTAAAACTTTCAGTAAGAGCTTATGTATAAATTTTGTTGGAAGGATGTCAACGTTCCATTGCTGTATATGAAAGCGTTTGCTACTGTCTGGCGGTTGGATTGTCGGTGCTACCGGCAACTTTTTAAAAAATATTTACACAACAAAGACATTTTAACTTGATCTTATAGTTAAAACAAAGCTAATTTATCTTTAAACATATAGAAAAATATAAATTTACTAAATACACCTTTTTAAATTACTCTGAGGACGAAAATTTACAATCATCCATCCTTACAACCGTTCTTATGAAGCTTTAATAGTACAAAATAGATAAATGAGTAAAACAGTCATTAACCAATAAAAAAACAGAAGAAAAACTGTCAAAGGAATTAAAATAATTAAAATAGACCGACGTGCAAAAAGGACAGTTTGTAGGTGTGGTACTAAAGTCTTACACTGAACCATTCGTTGTTGTTTATTTATATATGTTTACTTTATGTAACCTGTTTTAACTTGTAAATTTAGAGAGTTTCTGCAAATTTGTTCAATACACAGAAAGATAAGAAGCAAATAAATGCCGAAAAGAAAAATATGCTGATTAATATTTAAAGAAAGAAATAGCCATTTTTTTTGTTATATAAATCTCACCTCCTAATACAATTTCTCAATTACTTTGTTCTAGAAAGATCTTTCCTTTAAAATGTGAGTTAAGATTCAAGATTTATAGTGAATATATGTATTATTTTTTACGTGTTACACTATTTTACAATGCTTTGTGGAAAATACCATCAACTCATAAATGTATATTAAGGAAGTTATTCCTTAATATCAGAAGTTGAGGAGGAAATTGTTGATGTATCATTATACAGTGATAGATTGGAATACAAATTAAAGGATGTTGTCGTATATATCGAACATTTTCTCGTCTGAAAGGACTTAATTGCAACAAAATCATCTACTAAAATTTCTAAAGAAGATATATAAATTATTATAATTAAAAAACTTAAGAATGTCTAAAATGTAAAATAAAGATTAAATAAATAGATTTAGATAAGTAAATATTATTAAAAAAAATATTTCTTCGATTAGCATCGAATCACGTCTCTTCAGAGGAAAAAGCTACAATGAGGAATTTGCATGTTTTCTGATTTTATTCTAATATAACAGAAAATGAAAAGGTAAAAAAATAAATGCATACATTTTCTTTATTTGAAATCTAATGACTGATTTATAACAATTTTAACATTGCACTATTTACTCTATCGAGAAAACGCAGTATAATAGTGACGTTACTCTTTCTGACAACAAACGGGATTAATTGTTGTTTACATTCGATTTCGTGCTTTGCTTTGCTTCTTGAATCAGTGAAATAGGTTTTGTATTTTATAATAATGACGGATATTAAAAAATCATAGTCTAAATATTGTATTGTACCACACTGCACTAATACAACGGCTAATGTTTCTCAAAAGCTATTCTTTACCGCTTCATAGGATCCTATTAAACGAAAACGTTGAACAATCGCCATGAAAAGAAAACATAATTGAAAATAATGGTAATGGAAAATGGTGATAATGAGATTAAATGATTATAAGATGAAAAAAAAAAAAAATGCTCAGAAATCACATAAACGATTGATAATTACGAAAGTTAAAATGAATTGCTGCTTCCTAACTAGGCTAACAAAATGTAAACATTGAAGCTTCATAAAGTGTTACGTCAGGCAGCATTTTAGAGTCATATGGTTTTTGTTTAATTTTAAAGTTATTTTTAAAATTAATGAGAACTTTTTTTTCCATTTTTAGTAAACTTTCTGAAATTTATGGGTCTAAAACTACCAGAAAAATAGGATTTTGTTCAAATCCCCTAGGTGTGCAAATTCCTCATTCCTACTAAGTACGCTACTGAAGCGCTCGCTGCCTATGAAATAAACTTAAGATTTTACTGAAATTAACGGTATTTTTCTCGATGGATGGTGTGTTTAAATGTTTTATTATATTGTTACCGGGATAGTAAACTACAGTCTGCATAAGCTCGTCCAGATTTGAATTTTCTATATTGTTACCTCTTCATGTGAGTAGAATTCAGAAAGTTTTCATGAAAAATATAGACATAAATATGAAAATACGTGAGATTTCACAATTAACAAAATATTTCACTATCTGCGAGTTGCTTTGGAATCAGACTCACTTTTGTCACAAATTTTTCAAGAAATTTTAGAAAAAAACAAAGAAACAGTTGTTGGAGTAAAATCATTCCATTTATTTTGAAGTAAATATTTAAATTAAAAAAAAAAGTATGTTGTGGCCAGCACAAAACTTTCTCCGATATCATTCTACATAATAGCGTCAGTTATTGTTTCTTTAATCATAGCTTATCAACTTAAAGATATTACATAGAGCGTTTGGAGCATTTTTAATTAATAGATACTTAAATATAACCATATGGAAAATTACCGAAGGTTAGTAACAGCAGCACCACTTGTCGGACGATATACACCCAAATTAATTCAACGTAGTTTATAAAAATGGCCATTTCATATACAGGTTTTGTACAATTATACACAACACAATCTGAGATATAACCTTTCAATTCATGGGGTACATTTCAGCATAGCAGCTCCATATGTGAACCGATATTCACACAAATGAATCAGCATGGTGTTTCAAAATGGCACTATTATGTACTAAGTTTTTTACAATTATATACAAAAGAATCTGCTATATAAATTCCTTATTCACGAGCAAATTGTAGATTAGTAGCGTCACCAGCCGACCGATATGTACCCATATTAAATCGCATTGTTTTACATCATGTACCGCAGATGTACTAAGTTTTGTGTAATTACGTACAGATGAATCAAAGATATAGCCTTCCCATTCACAGGGAATATTGTAGCATAGCAGCGTTACTTATCAGCCGATATGCACTCAAATTGAATCAGCAAAATATTTCAGGATGGCCTTCTCCCATATCAAGTTTTGTTTGATTATATCCAACAGAATCTGAGATATGAGCTTCCCTTAGATGGATGAAATCGCATTATAGTAGCACACGAATTTGTGTTAAGGTGCGACTACAACTAAATTTATATGAAATTTTATGTACTAGTTCCGGAGATACAATTGGCACAAATTTTTTGTCACACACGCAGAGAAACAGAAACGGACGGAAAACAGACTTTTTCTGTAAATCGTAAGATAGTGTTCTGGTCCTCTAAAAATATGTAAATATATTTTAAACCCGGAAGAAGAAATTTTTACGTGGCTAGTACTTTCTTCTATTGAATATATAAAATATTAAAAAAAAAAAAAAAAAAAAAGAAGAAAGAAAGAAAGACATATAGAGAGAGAGAGACAGAGAGAGGGAGTTTTTTTTTTTAATTTAAAAAAAGTTTTACTTAAAAAAAAAATAAAAAAAAAAAAAAGGTTGATATATGAATATGTACTACATGCATGCATATACATATTTATAATAAATCATTAATTTATACTGATATACTGACATGAGATGTAAGGCTATTACTTTTAATACTATTTTAAAAATAAAAAAGGAATTCCCGATTTAAAAACAATATTTTTTTGAAAACATAACTGAAAATAATTTTGAAATCGATGTAATCTTCTTAAAAAGAAATGTATATTAAATACAAATTTATTATTGTTAAAGAAACGTAATACATATTTATGCAATAAAATCAATATATTTATGATTTCCTTAATAGTAAACTGCAATACTAACTATGACATGTATAAAGTTATAATATATTTGGAAAATACCTTCAAAGAATTTACATTGTTTTCCTGGTAGATGCATGTGATATTTAATTTATTCTGTATTCTATTATACTAAAAAAAAATACAATAATTGGAACATCAGGAAAATTGGAATCATTGGAACATCACTAGTGCATTTCTGGCAACACTCCCTATTTTTAAAAACCTCTGTTTTTAATAAAAGTTTTTGCTTTATTTGAACACTAAAGTTCTGCAATAGAATAAGAATTCATATATACAGTCGAACCTCGTTAACGTGACATGTTTAACGTGAATTACTTTCAACATGAACTGCTTTCACAATCCCCGTCAAAATGAAGTTTAGTTTCTCAGTTACTGATAGTATGAACTACTGATAATATGGACAATTTTTTCCCCTTGAGATTCACGTTAACAAGGTTAGACTGCATATATATATATTTTTTTTTCATAGAAAAATTTTAACGAATGCTTCATTAATTATTGATATGAACCATACAGTTTTTACAGTTTTTTCCTGACTATTGTTACTACTCGCCCTTTTTTTTCACACCACTATTTTTAAAGAGCATTTACTTCTCATTTCATCGTAATTACATATTGGAGAAAAATTATCTACAAGGAAAGTAGTGTGAAAAATTATCCTGTACTGTTGAATGAATTGTGAATGTAACCACGTATATACATATTAATGTACAGGTATGTACATACCAGGTATGTACATAACAATTTGTGAATGTACCAGGTATGTCATATTTCATAGGACACACTAGGTTTATTTTTTACTTACTATTTAAATAAGTGTCTTTTTTTCTGCAGTTATTTGTAACCCAGTTAAACTGATAAACTTATAAATAAACAAATAAATAAATAAACGAAAACCTTTAAATATAATCACCCTTTCTCTATCATGTAATAAATAACTCAAATAACAGCAACACTTATAAAATTACCTCTAAGTTTATATATATATATATATATATATATATATATATATATACTTTTATTCACTTTCATTCGCATATCAAAAATTTGCCAGTAACGGAATACTTTATTAAGTTTCAGTTGAAGACTAAAGAATACTTTTCACTGCTTTTCGTCATATTTATTTTTATCATAAGGAAATGTAAGGCTGATGAACAATTATTATAACTACTTTAATTTGCAATTCAAATTCTTGCACTTTTAAACTTTCACCAAATCATTTCCTTTCCTAATGAAAATTTTCAATTAAATATGACATGAAAAATCTGATTTTATGGCGATTATATTCAGTATTTAAAATTTATTAATGCGTTTTACGGGTATTTTTAATTAAGTTGAAGATGATATGGAATCTGTATTTTGCACTGGAAATTTCATTAGTTTTGAGCATTAATTATATATATATATATATATATATATATATATATATTATTAATAATTGTAGATGAAAATAAAACCTTTCATCTTCTATACAAATTCATAATTTTGTCTTTTATTTTATTAATTAAAAATGAAATAAAAATATATTAATTTACCTTTTTCAAAATGTTTTTTAATATTTTTATTAGTTCAACATTTTCTGTCAGATTTTACTAAGATTTATTACAATAGACGATTTCATCTCCAAATTTCCTTTTATTTCAATTTAAACTATGTTTTATTTAATAGAATTAGTAAAGTTACTTTAAAAAATAAAGTATAGAAAAGTTTCTTCCAAACCTTTGCTGAACAATTGTGAATACTTTTCGATAGATATTTATTAAGCTTAGATTTTAAACACACACACACACATAAATATATATATACAGTCGGTAACAAAAGTATCCGAACACTAGCAAAGATTCCTATGTAACAAAAAGTACACTTCATACAGTTTTGTTAAATAAATCCTTGTCGAATCATGTACTTAGTCAGTCAAGAACAGGATTCGGTAAGGATTTATTTAACAAAACCGTATGAAGTGTACTTTTTTTACATAGAAATTTTTGCTAGAGTTTGGACACTTTTGTTACCGACTGTATATATATATATATATATATATATATATATATATATATATACATATATCATGCAGAAAATTAACTACATTTCTATTACAAAATATATTTTTAAATAAAAGTATTATATTACGTGCTATTTTAAATTTGTTTATATTCATTTTATATGATGGAAAATGGTGAGGTAATGTAAACTTGTCGAGCAGTGGTAGTGAATGGAAGTCATTCTTTTGGAGGAGTCAATGGATGGGAGCTGAAACATTGGACTGGCGTTAACAACTGTTAGAAGAAACGTACGAAAACTTGTAGTGGAAATCAAGTATTATTTTACTTGCTATGTTATATTTGTTTACATTCATTTTATATGACGGAAGGTGGTGAGATAATGTATCATCATAAATATATGTTTTTCTCATTTTTTACAAGTTGCTCACTATATCGGAAACTAGAAAAATATTGTTTTACACATCCAAGTAAATATTTTAGTTTTACCAATAATGGATTTGTATTATATATTGATTGGTCAATTTTAAAACATTTAAAATACAGTTGAAAAAAGAAATTAATTAAGACTAGTATGTTTTCTCTCACACAAAACCTTCTTCCATATTTTATATCCGAATATACGTAGTACAAATTATTTATGAAACTTATTATTTTTAAAAAAAATATTTACCATGATCAAGGCAGACGATTTTCTTCCAAGATAATTCTAACAATAATTATCCAAAGAAAGTCAATTGTTTTTTCTCTACTGACGATATTTTATCTATTTAAACACTTTATTTATTTATTTATTTATTTACTTATTATTATTTAAAAAAAAAAAAAAAAAATCGATGATTTAGTTTTAAGATAACATATATCTATAGTTTAACCATTGTATTTGCAATTTAACCATTTGTTTTAAAAGTATTGAAGAATTCTTTTAATAAAATATTAACGTAAATTTACGTCCCCTGTAGGGCGTGCACGTACCACCAGGGGAAATGATTGAATTAGTCAACAACTGAATTTCTGTTTTTTCTTTCAATAATTAAACAATGTAGTTTATTAATAAATATGTCAACATCTCGCTTAAGTTTTCGTAGCGGATTTTTGAGTTGGCGAAGTTCTAGTGCTCTGCTTAGATACAGTACTTGGTTCAAAGGGTTTAAGTGGTTTAGGGAAAAGTGCAGTCATTTTTAAACGGAATCTTGGAAGCAAGATTTAATATGTTGCGTTATTATGTTGCTTGGGTGGTTTGATATTACATTATGATAATTTATACACTTACATAGACATAAAATTTATATATATATATATATATATATATATATATATATATATTTAAATTTATTTTGAGTACAAATAATTTCAACCATTTGTAACTATTCTTTTATATGCCACATACAAAATAAATTAATATTTTTCCAGTTGTACCATCATTAATATATATATAAAAAAATTATGTTAAATATAAAATAGCCAGAGAAAACTTATAGTTTTATCATCATTTTATAATTTTTTTTAATACAATGATTAAAAAAAAAATAATAAATGAGTTTATTGAAAAAAAAAAAAGAAGAAAACAGTCGTATGTAACTCTGACAGGGTTTGAAAAATATTTCTCACTTCAAAATATATTCAATATTTTTCACTCGAACATTCTTTAGATTTTGTGACACCTATGACATTTGATTTGATATATCAGACAGAAAGAAAGAAATATATTTTTAGGTATATTTTCTTCAATAGTGTGTTTTCCTTGATTTTTAGATTTTATAAAATTGGCATATATTTTGAAAGAAGAAAAAAAAAGTTAAACTTCTTGATTTGTAAAAAATGTCAGGGTACTTTGGAAACGCAGGATAAATAAATAAATAAATAAATAAAGGAAAAATAAATCATCACGAGAAACACTTAAGTTGTTTATACACACAAGAACACAAATTTAATAAGAGGTTTAATGTGAATTTCTTTATTTCTTTCTTTCTTTCTTTCTTTTTTTTTTTTTTAATGTTTGTGGAAGCCTAAAGTTTTTTAACTTATTTTAAAATTTAAATTTATTATGATAATACTTTTTAATGAAATATTTATGAAAAGTACTGAAATTAAATATTAAATTTATTAGGATGACGTTAGTATAAAGTATTCATAAAAATATGTTTTCGTAGACCATTAATAAATCGTAGACAACAATATATATAGGAAACGAAATAAGCGTATTTTAATTTTCCAAATAAAAAATAATAACGTAAAACCAAAAGATATAGGTAAATTTTGCGAGAATTTAATTACATATCGTAGATAAAGGTAGAAATTACATATAAAAAATAATTTCACTTAAACAAATAAAAATAAAAATAAAATACAATTATGGTATAAGAAATTAAATAGTGTTGCAAATATTTAATTTAAAACTTAATGATATTTCTTTCAAAAATATTTCTAAGAATGTTAAAGTAAATATGACTTCAGTAAAGAACAAAATACAACATTAAAATCTGAATAGATTAAAAGTCAACATATCTAGGTTGAGTACATTTTATGGAACATAATATAATGTGTATTTATAAAATCACATTATATTCTTTAATTAAACGCCATTCATGATTTATTAACACGGCTAACAGAAACGCTTCATCGTAAAAATGACAGACATTACTTTAGTTTTACGGATGTAGTTTAATTTAAATTTAAATTAGATATTTTATAACATTAGAAATTTCGATGAAAGCTCATGAAAATTTTTTGCTTGAATTCATAAAATCTTAAGCAAATAATAGTTAAATAGAAGGTTAAAAGAGCAGCGTTAAGTAATGTTTAAGTAGTACGTTTTTCTTTAAATGTCGGAAGACATATATAAACGTAATAAAAGTGGTCTGTGTTTAAATATGTTTGTATTAGTTATAGTATCTTACATTTTAATACTGTGTTATTATTGTAATTATATTATGTGAACAAAGTGATTCCAATTAATAATAGTAATAATAATAATAATAATAATAATAAATAAATAAATAAATAAAATACAATTATATCCTTTAATTAAAAAAATAAAACGTGTATTTGTAAATAAAAAAGTTTTATGTTCCGGCTAGTATGAGACTTTATTTTATATTTTCCAATACAAATACCTATAGCACAAATTATTTATTAAAATTATTATTTTTTAACCCTCTGATGGCCTTTGAAAAAGGCAAAATTGTAATGTTGTTTTCACTGCAGTGCTTTTCAATTTACAAAATTAATATTTATTTCTACTTGAGATTAAATATGTAACTGTGTACATTATTATAATCCTTATCACTCCTATATACGACCTTCAAACTTGAAAAACAAGCTGAAATTCCTTAAGTATATAATTTTGTATTATAAGTGTACTGTGGAAAAAAGAACAGCGCTTAGTGACTGCATATACCCGGCAGACAGATGGTTTTAAATTAATTTATCATAATAAATACAGACTATTTTCATCCAAGAGGAGTGCAACAGTAATTATGCAAAGAAAGTCAACTATTTTTTTCTCAACTGACAGCATTTTATTTAATTGTTTATTTATTTATTCAAACACTATATAATTGATTAATTAATTATTAATATTAATATTATTACTAATTTGTTAAAAAAATAAATTAACCCATATCTTTATTTTAACTATTATATTTGTAGTTTGACTATTCGTTTAAAAGGTATTGACGATTTCTTTTGAAGAAAATCGTATGTAAATTTCATATCCTGGAGGGAGGGTACATTCCACCAGGGGAGCTTACGTATTTACAAAGTTTTTGTATGCAATATAAATGCAAAAATACACATATATAATTAATACATATTCAAAAACATTTTTGTTAGTTCATTACGATTGTTATAATTACTTCTTTATTATTTTAAAATCCTTCGTTAAAAAAAATTTCATTGTGCACATTTTTAATAAATTTTGTGCTATACTGTTATATTAAAAATTTAGTAAAAACAGGATGGATGCGTTACTTACTTTTCGGGTGATATTTATCAAAAGTTGACAGACATTAATTAATGTCAAGGTACTACTGCATATAATTTACATGAAAATTTGTATACTAGTTCCTGAGACATAGTTGTCTTTTTTTTTTTTTTTTTTTTTTTTTTTTTACAGAAACAGATAGGCAAACATAAAAAAAAAAAAAAAAAAGTCAAATCTTGTTCTAGCATCCCCAAAACGTGTAAATCCATGGAAAATTGAAAATTGAATAATAATAATAATAAAAATATATATACATATATGATACCAATACTTTCTCTTATTGAATATAGAAGAAAGTAGTAATACATGAAACTAACAAAAAGAAAATCAAGTTTGATTTTGTTTTCTATGGAATAGTTATAAAATTCTGAACAAAACGGAGTTTTTTTAGGACGACAGGCCATATTTATTTTAGTCTATTCTTCTATATAAAGACTGGTGGTAACTGTGTTGCTTGATTTCTTAATTTTCTATTCACATTTTTCTCAAGTTTATTTACTATATATATATATATATATATATTTAAATTAATGCGATAGGAAAAAAATTTTTTCTTTTTTTTCATTTGGTCTTAATATACGGAAAATAAAATTAAAAATTAAAAGAAAGAAAAAAAAAAATAACGTAAAAAATGTAAAGTAAAATAAATACTATTTTCTTTAAAATATGCAGTTACGGAGTTTAGTAACGTTTACTATACTGATTTTTTAAAATCCTTTTGGCAGTTTTCAACCAATTTTATTTTTAATGTTTTTTAAACATGTTTTTAATACTTAAAAAATAAAGAAAGAAAGAAAGAAAGAAAGAAGGGGTTCTTTTTTTCTAAAAGCAAAAATTCTATCGTCCTTATAAGGAAAGAAAAGAAACTTTATCTTTAAAAGCCACATAAAAATTAAATTTTACATTTAATATATCCCCATTGACCTTAATATTAGAAATCATAGATTATATTCAAAATCGAAATATATTTGGAATCAGTTGAATTAAACTTTATATTTAAAGATACATATCAATTATGGACATTTCTGTTTATAAAAAGAAAACAATTAAAATAAAATAGGGTAAAATATAAGTTTATAAATAAATTTTATGGTTCTAAAAAGATAAAAATCGAAAGATGTATTTAAAAAAAAATAAATTTTACTTTTTCTCGCAAGAATTAAACTTCTGAAAAAAATTATTCAATATTTTTCAGTTTTACTAAAAATATTTTAAAATCGAGTACTTCATTAAAATACCGGCTTAAGTGAAATTCTAAACTTTCTTGAATCAACTGTCTGTAGAATATTTCCCATCATGCATAACATTTGTTACTTCAACTTAATTCTAATGTCCATTTAAATATTATTTATAGCATTTTAAAAATAATGCATTAAAAACAATATATTTTTTTAATTACTAATGTAAATAAAGTGTGTTGATTTAATTGTTAACCTTAAAACTGGGATGGACCCAATTAATTTTATTTTGAGTATTTATTTTTATTTTTGTTTTCCAAACATACATATTTAAGGAAAGAACTGTAAACTTGACAAATATTGGGCTTTCAGATTTTGGTGTATGTAAACGTTTTGAAGCCTATTTTTGCTGTATTTACGATGTTGTTATGTATGAGTGTATGTATGTGTGTGTGAGCGTGAACACGATAGCATTTAAACACTGTTTGCATGTGCTGAATGTTGGTACGTATGCTATTTACATCCTCGTATCACAAAATTTGGTGAATCTAAAACTTGTAGTTTTTTTTACAGGGGCAGAGATACAATTGTGTATTATTATAGCCTATGGACTCAATTTATTTAAAACACCTTAGCATTTAACTGCCTTATTCGAATATGCGGAAAATTTATAAACATTGCTATAGGCGACCGTAGGACGAACTCTTTAAATTTTGGTGAATCCAACACTTATAGTTTTTTTAAAGAGACGCGAAGAAAAATTTGCTATCATTACGACCTAGAGGCTCAAATTATTTAAAGGGCGATATCGTCTCAACGCCTTATTCGAATTATCTGAAAATTTATATACAAGTTATAGGTGATTGTCGTATGAACTATATAGATTCTGATGGATCTAGCACATATTGTGTTTTTGAAGGTCGTAACAAAATCTCTTTATAATTTTGACCAATAGGTTGAAATTATTTAGAGTACGAAAGCGTCTAAAAACCTTATTCGATTGAGCTTTAAATATATATCTATATATTAGGTCAGCGTTGCACGAACGGTATACATATTGGTGAATCTAACACTTATAGATTTTTACAGGATACAGCGAAATATTCTTTATCATTGTGACCTATGACCTGAAATTATTTGAATTGCAATAGCATTAAAATAAATAACATACTATTTGGGAAAATATACTAAAAATCCGATTATAATTTATCTTTCGTTTATTTAACGACTTTTCTTACTGTAATTCTTTTAAATTATTTAATGTTCAAAAGTCCAATAGAGTCGCTCCAAGATTTTGGAAATTAGCTACTTTTTCCATTAAAACGATATATCGTTGCAAAATCTGAAGTAACTATTCTAAAATTATTAATATAGCGTTCAGATATGAATTCCAGTGACATTTAAGCTTTTAAATCGAAAAATAAAGATTTTTGAAAATTGATAGAAGAAATGATAATTTTTAAGCAATATTAAAACTAAACTTTGAAAAACTTTTAAAGTTTAATATTTATGGTTATCACTTATCATATCTTCACAGAAATAGCAAGTAAAATATTTAATGAAGCAAATCGAAACTTTTCCTCGGATAATCTTAAATTATATCAGCAACTGAATATATATATACTAGTATATAACCCCGTCAAAAATGACGGAATGTGAACGATAAATCTTGAAAACAATGTTTAGATCATGAAGATTACCACGTGATCATTCAAATGTATTTTCAGTTTTTGTTTATAAATCAAATGTGTTTCGATATTTTCTAATTTTCGTTCTGAAATTAAAAAAAATTCTACCCGATCAATAAATATGAATGACAATAAAAAAACTGCTGGTTGACAAAAAATATAGGCCCGAAAACACATCAGCAACAACACATCCCAGTGTTCCGTTAAGTGCTCTATTAAAAGTCCTCATAATAAGAATAATCTAGTGTGTCGACTTTCTCTTACCCTGAAATTTAATGCTATAAGTACAGGTTGGAGATTAAGAGGTAAGATAACGTGTACTGTTATGTAAACCTATGTTAAACAATTCAAATTAGGCTTCGGAAAAGTTTTATATGATAATTAGTTCTGCCCCCCCCCCTCAACCCCCCGCTTCATTAAGGCACCTACATTTATATAGAATTTAATTCGGTTATTAAAAAATAATTCAGTTTAAAAAAAATAATTTATTAAAATTATTATTTAAAAAAGTTATCTTGTATGATGATACAGACGATTTCTATATTAGAGAAATAGTATAACACTAAATATCCAAAAAAAGTTGAATTTATTCTCAATATTAAAGTAAAATAAAAAAAAAAAGTTAAAAATGAAAGAAATCAATAACGTTATTTTAAATTATCGTAGATCGATGGTTCAACCATTTGTTTTAAAGGTATTGGCGAGCTCTTTTGAAAGATACCCATCATGAAAATTTACTCCACTCGAGGGAGGACATCTTCCCCGGGGAGAGGGGGGGGGAGGCGAGGCTCCTATATACACAATTTTTTTTTTCCCAGTTGACTATCTCTATTACAAAAATATGTATTCGTTTCATTTGGTTTAGTGCAGTCTATAGATGTTAAATTCTACTTACCTGCAATTTCCCCCATAGACATAATGTATTTGAATACTTTTGAATGTCCCTGTACACGAACCATTTTCTTCATATTAACGAAAAGCTTACTGTAGCATCCCTATATGATACACATTTAGATGGAATTTCTGCTACTATTTGTTCTTGAGATATGCTGATAACAGACACACAAACAGACAGACAAACACAGAGACCATTCGCTAAAAACGTGATTTTCGTATTCAGGGGACCTCAGAACATGTAAGTATAACAAAAACTCACGTTCGAATATTTGACCTTAAAACAATACTTTCTCGACCCTATGGGTAAGAGGAAGTAAATAACGATTCACTTCATTTTACCAAAATACTTTTTTTTTTAAGACTATCGAAGATCCTGTTTCCAAATACGTAAGCGAAGTGTGACGTCACTGACCGTCCGTGGATGCAAGAAAAAGATTCCCTATGTTAATCGTCCATTGTATATTTTGTAAAAAATTATTAAGAATCGAAGAAAATTATTTTCCGATTTTAATACCCGTATTTGGGTATAGGTATGTTATCGTATCCATGTGTTAGATTGAGTTATTTTGCTGTCAAATTGACAAAAATTTAAATTTCAAAACTGTGTCATCTTTGGCGTTTTTTGTATTTGGCTATTAAAAACATACTACGAAAATATACATGTCAGATGTTTATTTTCGTAATATGTATTGTACGAAATATTGTTTCATATAATTCATCGCTCTGTTAATATAAGTTGTTAAAATAACCATGATTTTTGAAAGGAATGAAATATGTTCGCCAAATAATTTGGCGATATATTTTTTCCGCCAAGGATGACAGATATATTAAATCTATTCCGCTGCAACATATGAGTATCTTATATCAGACACTTTATTTAAACACTTGAAAACAAATTTGACTTCAAATTATGATAGAATATTTATCATTTTCCTTTTAATTAGTATATTAGTTGGATATTTATTGTGTAAATATCATCCTTTGAAATGAAATATTTATGTTTTCAATCAAATATGGAAGTTTGCTATTTTATTTTTCTAAAGTTTTGAAATTTAAAATTTAAATTTTATCAATTTTACAGCAAAAACAACTTAATCTAACGCATGCACACGATAACTAATACATATCTATACTGAAATATATTAATTAAAATCGGGAAATAATTTTCCTCAATTTTTAATAATTTTTTACAAAAATCCAATGGGTGATTAACATAGGAAATCATTTTCTTACATCCAATGACGCCTAGTGACGTCATCACTTTGCTTGTGTATTTTCTAACTAACTATCTAATTTTATTGAAATTTAATTTTTCCGACTGAGTGAAAAGAATGCCTGGACCGGGACTCGAACAGGTTCGAGTCCCGGTCCAGGCATTCTTTTCACTCAGTCGGAAAAATTAAATTTCAATAAAATATGATTTTCTTCCACAGTTGATTGTGTGATTTTATTAAAAATTGTAACTATCTAATAATTACATACACTCCATGCTAACCCAAATTCACCTCTACTCTATACTCCCAACCAGCTATCTCACCCACAACATCGCCAAAATATCAAGGATCCAGCTAGAGACTTTCTCATTCTCAACCGAAAATTTTATCTTGACTCGACATTATCACCTTAGACTACCCTACTTTCAATACTCATTTCAACTGGTGACCTTTACTTGCCCAACCAAACATTCTATCCCAAATATAACTTTACATTAATTTCAAAACTAAAATCAACTGGCGACATTTACGTACTGAACTCGACGCCAATCATACCTTACAATGTAAACAAATAATGAAGCTTGATAAAAATATTTAAAGACTGTAATATGTTTTTACAAATATATTTTAAGATTTTTAAGGCTTTAATATGTTTTAGAAATATTTTAAGCGTTTTTTTTTTTAATGAAACAGTCAACGAGTCGTTCATTCGCAATTAAAGAGTTGTCCATTTGGAATTTGTATTTTCTGAATGGCAACAAATTATATTTGTTTTTATTTGGCATTGCGTTGTTTATAATCATGAAGTTACATAATTCTATTTATAGGTTCATGCTTATAATAGCCAGTGATCCGTTATATTTAATTAAACATTTAAACATTACAATTAAATAGTTTTTCAAGGTTTTAGAGGGAATAAATAACAATATGTGCGATACAAAACATGTATGAAAATGATATGTATGTTTTCGTAAGTTGAATTGAACAAACGGGAAAAAAAAATGGCTGCCAAAAGTCTCTGTTTTGAAGCGGTGTAAACCGGAATCGTGAATGACAGATGAGGGTCATTATATATATTAATATATATATATATATATTAATATATATAATGACCCTCATCTGTCATGAACGAATCCGGTTAGTACCGCTTCAAAACAGAAACTTTTGGCAGCCATTTTTTTTTCCGATTGTTTAATTCAACTTAGGAAACATACATATCATTTTCATACATGTTTTGTATTGCACATATTATTTCATCTAAAACTTTGAAAAACTATCCAATTGTAATGTTTAAATGTCTAATTAAATATAACGGATCACTGGCTATTATAAACATGAACCTATAAATAGAATTGTGTAACTTCATGTCACTTGCCGTTCGTGGATACAAGAAAAATATTTCTATGTTAAACGCCCAATGGATTTTTCGTAAAAAATTATTAAAAATCGAGGGAAATTATTTCCCGATTTTAATTCCCATATTTAGGTTTAGATATGTATTAGTTATCATGTGCATGCGTTAGATTAAGTTGTTTTTGTTCTAAAATTGATAAAATTTGAATTTTAAATTTCAAAACTCTAGATTAAAAAAAAAAAAAAAAACTTCCATATTCCATTGAAAACATAAACATTTCATTTCAAAGGATGATATTTACACAATAAATATCCAACTAATATACTAATTAAAAGGAAAATGATAATTATTCTATCATAATTTGAAGTGAAATTTGTTTTCAAATGTCTAAATAAAGTATCTGATATAAGATACTAACATGTTGCAGCGGAATAGATTTGATATCGGTCATCCTTGGCAGAAAAACAAAAAAAATATATATATGTATATATATCGCCAAATTATCTGGCGAATATAATTTAATTCCTTTCAAAAATCATAGTTATTTAAAAAACTTATATTAAGAGAGTAATCTATAATAATCTATAATAATAAAAGAAGATGTCTGTCTGTCTGTATGTCTGTCTGTCTGAGCATCTATACGTTCAGCCCCTACTGAACGCAGAAGTACAAAATTTGACATACGGGTGCTCAGAAGCCTGCCCGAGAGGATAGTCAAAACAGAATTTAAAAATTTTAATTAGTTGCGGAGATATTAATTAAAATGTAGACCTATGTCTTAATCAAAAAGCGATCTCAAAGACTCAGAATTCACCGAGATTGCATAAAAGTAGATATTTTAACGGAGTTAAAAGCAGAAAAAATGGAAAATAAATTAGAAATATTAGTCCGATCATTACGAATTTGGTACCAAATGAAAGGGGAATTTTTTCCGAATCTAAGAGTGCAAGCGGCTTATCGATACGTCAATTAGATTTTTTAAAATTAACTAAACTATGAAATTTAGTTGGCAACAGGCAGACGATTTTCTAAGCGGTCTCGATCGGAAACAAAACACATACGAGACAACTGTCTGTGATGTCTGTGATGAAAACGGAAATGGTTGTAATCAATTAAGATATCATGTGTTTTATACTGGGGGGAAAAACTGCAATTTTCAATTTTTTTCAAATTTTCATTCACGTTACATTTGAATTAATATTCGGCCTAGACAGCATATTATAAAGCTACTGTTGAATTTTCATGAAAATATATGAATAATTAAAAAAATGACATATTTATAGGAAAAAGATTGTCTTCTTTTATTTTTTTGCAGTATTTGCAGTAGTCGAAATTTCGTAGTATGTAGTTTTAATGCCCGATAATTCGATTGTGAATATTTTTGAAAGAGTACGATTATTAGGGAGGGCTTGAGGGACAGGAAAAAAAGGCAAAAAAAAAAAAAAAAAAAAAAAAAAAAAAAAAAAAAAAGTTGCAGCGTTTGAAATTGGTTGGCATATTAAGATTTTAAGGCAAGTTATTTGGTTTTCTTTTTTATCCCAGCTTCTAATTAAAATAATTTCATAAGTAATACATCATTTGAAAGCTTTGTTGATTTGGAATTGAACAGTAGATTACAGAAATTTCTACCGCCAGATGGCACTGAAATATTTTAAAATTTCAAAATTTCAAATTCTAATTATGATTATGATTATATAATTTTTAATACATCATTCGAAAGATATTTTAAAGTTCTTTTATATTATCGAAAGTATTATTCGAGATTTTACCCGATTTACACGTTTTAAGGTTTCCTTTTTAGGTTTTCTTTTGTATCTCAGCTACTAATTAAAATATTTTCATAAGTAATACATCATTTGAAAGCTTTGTTGATTTGGAATTGAACAATATATTACAGAAATTTCTACCACCAGATGGCGCTGCTATATTTTAAAATTTCAATATTTCAAATTCCAGTGAGCGAGGAAGGTGTTGTAAGTTCTAAAACGGGGATAAGGCGCCGCAGGCGCCACCGAGCGGGACTTAGCTAAAGTTAGAAATTTGAAATATAAGCGCCGAAGGCCCTACCGCACGGGAGTTTACTGCGATTTAGATAAGCTATTTTCACGATATATCAATAAGCTGTTATTAGACCTGATACGGGAAAAAGGCGCCGCAGGCGCCACCGAGCGGGAGTTTCGTAAAGTCGGATTTTTCAGGGATCGCGAACCAGCTGGTCGCCGAAGGCGGCTAGTGAATAATATGAAACAATATTTCGTACAATACATATTACGAAAATATACATCTGGCATGTATATTTTCGTAGTACGTTTTTGATCACCAAATACAAAAACGTCAAGGACAACAGAGTTTTGAAATTTAAAATTAAAATTTTGTCAATTTGACAGCAAAATAACTCAATCTAACACATGCACATGATAACTAATACATATATATACCCAAATAATTAACTAATAATTAAAATCGGGAAATAATTATCCTCGATTTTTAATAATAAAAAAAAAAAAAAATCCAATGGGCGATTAACATAGGAAATAATTTTCTTGCATCCACGGATGGTCAGTGACGTCACACTTCGCTTGCGTATAGAGCACTTAAAAGAACACTGGGATGTGTTGTTGCTGTTGTGTTGTCGGGCCTATATTGTTTGTCAACTAGCAGTTTTTTTATTGTCATTCATATTTATTGATCGGGTAGAATTTTTGAAGTGAAAACTTCTTTAGGCGCGTTGAGCACTTTTGGGTGAACAAAAATCATTGAATTCCCGTCATCGTCACCTGACGCTTTCCATTTGAAGTGAAAACTTTTGGGTGAACAAAAATCATTGAACTCACGTCACCGTCACCTGACGCTTTCCATCCTTGTATGATACAAATAGAGTATCATACAATTGGCTTGCTAATGTGACGTGTTAATAATTATATACTGTATATTGTTTTAAAATCTGGTGCGGCTCTACACGACTTCTCTCATCTCCGGGCACTGTCTCTGTTGCAGTTAGACCTCACAAAACGTGAGAAAGCCCAAAGCTGCCATTTTTCTTACGTTTTTACAATCTGGTGCGACTCTACACGACTTCTCTCATCTCCGGGCACTGTCTCTATTGCAGTTAGACCTCACAAAACCGTGAGAAATGTCAAAGCCGCCATTTTTCTCACGTTTTTACAATCTGGTGCGACTCTACACGATTTCTCTCATCTCCGGACACTGTTTCTATTGCAGTTAGATCTCACAAAACCGTGATAAATGTCAAAGCCGCCATTTTTCTCACGTTTTTACAATCTGGTGCGGCTCTACACGACTTCTCTCATCTCCGGACACTGTCTCTTAAAGATTGCAGCCGGAAACGTTGCAGTTAGACCTCACAAAACAGTGAGAAAGGCCAAAGCCGCCATTTTTCTCACGTTTTTACAGTCTGGTGCGGCTCTACACGACTTCGCTCATCTCCGGGCACTGTCTCTATTGCAGTTAGACCTCACAAAACCGTGAGAAAGCCCAAAGCTGCCATTTTTCTCACGTTTTTACAATCTGGTGCGGTTCTACACGACTTCTCTCATCTCCGGACACTGTCTCTTAAATTTCAGCCGGAAACGTTGCAGTTAGACCTCACAAAACAGTGAGAAAGGTCAAAGCCGCCATTTTTCTCACGTTTTTACAATCTGGTGCGGCTCTACACGACTTCTCTCATCTCCGGACACTGTCTCTATTGCCGTTAGTGCATTAAATGAAATTGTAATATAATTTTTGTAGTAGTAGTTTATATTAATGAATAAAAAAACACTGCATTTAAAAGTATTTCCTGCACAATAAAATATTTCCTGACGATTCAAGAAATACACACGTAATTGTTCACGTTTTCACTTCTGTCTGCACCCCCGCAGTGCAAATGTTTTTTTTTTTCAGAACGAAAATTGGTACAGCTATAATATTTCCCCACAGCAGAATTTGGCGATTTTTTTTTGGCGCCGATTTGAACGATAACGATGTCGTTCTGAACTGTTTGCGATATAATATGGTAGCCTGCATGCTATTTATTTTGGATTTATGATTTTATGATTCACGATTTAGCTTATGATTTTATCATTTATGCTATATGATTTATAATTTTTAGATTTATGGTTTAGCCATAATCGCCAAAAATAAATCTCCAAATTCAGCTGTGGGGAAATACTATAGTTGTTCCCCATCATGATCTAAACATTGTTTTCAAGATTTATCGCTCACATTCCGTCATTTTTGACGGGGTTATATACTAGTATACACATATTGAACAAGAAATGTTCGTTTAAATATATGGTTCAAAAGAGATAAAAACATTTAATGGTATAATGTAATTATTACTTTTATATGTATTAAGACCATTTTGATGTACTTTCTGAAGTTAGTTAAATTTTAATGAAATGATGTGGTATGACAAAACTTTTGACCGGCATACACCGACATAGTTTTCTTGTTTTTTACATAAAAAAATAAATAAATACTGAAATAAGTATTAATTGAGAAATATATTGAACGTACAATGCAATGAAAAACTAACTATTAAATTTATTCATTTTTTCAGTATAAATTTGAAGACTGGTTTTATTATTTTATTTCATGCTAGCAGGCTACGCCCGCTTCGCTGGTCACTAGATACTTAAATGATTTTTCAAAAGAATTAAATCACTGATTGTTTTTTGTATCACATTATAAATAAAAAAATATAAAAAAGTAAACCTACATTGAAATAGCCTACATTGTTTCGGGTACCTACTGCCTTCGACAGGTCTTTTTCCGCCCGAGCTGCATCGGGTCCAGGTTATCACTGTCTGTAGAAAGGTCTTTTCCGGGTACTTCAATTTGGGTATTTATCGGCGACCCGCAGATTTTTTATTATTTAGGAACTATGATTTTAAAGATGACTGCATCTCAGCGTCTATTAAATATTTTATTTTTATTATTCAGTTAACTTTAATTTATTTAAACAATCGTTAATTATTTAATGTTCAGAAAGCCGAATAAAGTCCCTCCAGATTTTTGGGAATTAGTTATTTTTTCAATTAAAAAGATATATCGCTACAGATTCTGAAGTAGCTATTCTAAAATTAAAAATATATTTGATAGCGTTCAGATATAAATTAGCATCCGAATATATATATGTATATATTAAGCAAGAAATAATCGTTTGAATTTATGGTTTAATCAAAATTAATGATGGTATAACGTAATTATTTTTACTTGTATTAAGTCTGTATTGATGTATTTTCTGAAGTTATTTAAAATTTAATGAAGTGCTATGATATAACGAAACTTTTGACCCATATAGACCGACATAGTTTATTTTCGTGTTTTTACATTAAAAAAAAATATTGAAATATGCATTAATTGAGAAATATTTTGAACACACAAATCAATAAAAAACTATGTACACTACCTGCTGCTTATTAAAATCATATTTGTCCTGAGTCAAAGTGATTTTATTAAGCGGCTGATTTTTATACCCGGCGCGTACCTGCACACAAGAAAAAGATACAGTTTCCGCCGTTTATTAAAATCACATTCGTTCTGAGCCAAAGTGATTTTATTAAGCGGCTGATTTTTATTTCCGGCGAACGTTCCAGCACTTAAGGAAAATGTATTACTTCCCTGAATTTGGAAAGAAATTTCAAAAGGTAACTAATAATGAAATTAGTAAACAATATTAATTAATTTTTGGTAGATAAATAATTAATTGTTTCTTCGATATAAGTATATTAAACGCATTCCAAGTTCCCATGCACTTTCGTTTGAGGAAAATCCTCATTACTTTACCAAAAATTCACGCTGTTCTTATAAATTTAAAATCTTTCCGTTTAATCCCCATGAATTATAGTAATTTTTAAATAAGAACTAGAAATTGCTTTTTAATAGTTAGAGAAAAAAATATCATTTCAAACCAAATTTGTAACTTATTACTGCGCTTTGAAGAATACGTTCCTTCAAATTGTTACGGAGATAAGTTATGGGTCGTGTTTAATTGGTAACTGTGCTGCAAGTGTAAAATCTTCGTTAATGAGCGATAACGGAGGGTTTGTTGTGCTTTAATTCCTTTTTCTATTTAAAAAAAAGAAAAAATCCCAATGTAAATAGATAAAAAACTTTAGTGTGCATAAATGATATTTTTGACTGCTGAGGAGATATTTTTGAGTTTATTAACCGGTGATGCTGATTTTATTAAGTGGTGGCATTAAAAGTAGTTTGTATTGATTTGATTTCAGTCCTGGCAATTTGATCATATTAAGTGGCTGATTTTATTAACCAGTGAATTTATTAAGAAGTTTCTACTGTATTACTTTCTTACATTTGAAAAGAGCTTTCAAAAGGTAATGAATAATGGAATAAATAAATAATATTAATTAATATTTGAAAAATAATTGATTAATTCTTCATTAAAAATGAGTAAATTCAACACATTCCAATTTCTGAAGAGCTTTTCTTTGAGAAAAATCATCATTACTTTTCCGAAAGTTCATGCTTTTCTTTTAAATTTAAAATATTTCCGTTTAAACGTCTTACTTCTTAGTTATTTCAAAATAAGAATTAGAAACTATCTTTTAATAATTAAAAATAAAAT
This sequence comes from Salticus scenicus, assembly GCA_963930645.1. NCBI lineage: Eukaryota > Metazoa > Arthropoda > Arachnida > Araneae > Salticidae > Salticus > Salticus scenicus. Next base: position 228,090,732 of record OZ005659.1, on the reverse strand, counting down.
CACTTGCGAATTAAATCAGATTTGTTACTTATTATCGCCTTTTGAAGAATACGTTCATTAAAATTGTAACTGAGACAAGTAATGGGCATATTGAATTTATAACTATGCTACAAGTGTAAAATTTTCGACAAAGAAAGATGAAGGAGGTATTACTGTTTTTTTTTTTTTTTCTTTTTCTTTTTTATTAAAAAAAAAACAGTGTACATTAAAATATTGTTTACCATGTGTAAATGATATTTTTGCTGCTGAAGAGGTTTCTTTGAGCTGTTTAACCGGCTATGCCGATATAATTAAGCGGTGGTTTTAATAGTAGTTTGTAATGATTTGATTCCGGTTCTGGCAAATTGATGAGATTTAACGGCTTATTTTTTTAACCAGTGAATTTATTATGCGGCGATTACTGTATTAAATTTATTCATTTTTAAGTATAAATTAGAAGATTGGTTTTATTATCTTATTTCTTATTACAAGAAGTCTTTGTAATAAATCTTGATGATTTGCATCTCCCAGTCCTTTAAAAAATATTTACTTTTTTGTAGTTTTTGTATTTTTTTTATAGTTGCTAAAAAAAGTTAAGAAGCAATATTTATATTTTCATTACCTAACTACGGAAAAAATAATGGCGGGTAAAATTAATTAAGATCAAAGAGAATCTGTGCAGGTTTCGTGCAGTTGATGGTTCTAAGGTACTACGTAGGGGTGATGATATAAAAGGGTTGATGAACGATGATGTAAAAGGGTTAGTGATTATGCTTCCGAAAGAAAGAATAAAATTCTGGACCTGGATAATTATAAAACACCGTTTTATGTATTCTCAGTGTAGTGTCGCGTTTTATGCCTTATGATAAAAATGTCAAATTAAGGGAGGTATTAGCTAATGAACGGCACCAAGTCAGCGAAGGTCACACTATTCGCCCAAACCAACACCTTTTAATTATACACGATGCCTACGAAAGAGGTGTGCCGCCGATTGGTGAGGGTGACTATTGTTGTGGGATTTCTAATTTCTCAACTTACATCCTAACACCACAAAATATTCCAGAAACATAACAATCATATAACGTCGAAACATTTGAAATATTTCAGAAACGTTTCGAAATGTTCAGTTTGCTTTCAGATTAGTTTCAGAAACGTAGAAATGTCCGCAATCGTAACAAAAAAAAAAAAAAAAAAAGGGTACATAACGGAAACGTTTCAGTTTCAGAAGGGCATCAGAGAGTATACTTAAATGTGTGACGGTTTTGAAAGATTGTAAGCTTTTTGCAACATAACTGAAACATTTTGTGCTGTGGGAGCAAATGAAAATGTTTGCAGACATCCTGTTATCAATGGTTAACGATTAGCAGTTTGAGATATCATTCCGTTTGCATATGTGTCTACTCTTTAAAATCAAGTTTCTAAAAATGAGTAACTATGATATCTATTAACAAAATCTGCACCAGTTTAAACTATACTTGTTTGCAATATAATATTGTGGAAGAAAATATGAAACTGATTAATAATCAGGAATATTCAAAGAAAAATAATTTTTTTACGCCAAAGAAAGTTCATTAAATTTCAAAGTTACATATAGAAAGTTCATGTCAAACAATGATTTTTTTTTTTGTATCGTACTACTAATCAGTTAAAATACTACATTATTCATTGATTTCCAAATGTCTCTTGTTTAGTTGTTTTCACTTAATGAAGTACCGGCCTATTATTTTGAATTCAAATAATTTTTTGCGAGATTTTGTAGTTTATAATATTTATTAACATTTTTTTTTTTTTTTTTTTTTTTTTTTAGTAAAATGATATTATTTGAATTTGATCATGCTAAAATACTGATGTTTCAAATCAGATGTTTCTCGAAAATTTAAAAAGCTATCAATATTAGATATTTATGATTAGCTACATATCTCAAAGACATTTTTAAATTTCGTTTAGCATTTTTAAAAATGTAATAAACATTAAAGGGTCCAAAAATAGAAATATTTGAAACAATTTTTCTTTTAATTTATAAAGGTTATCCATTTTATAGTCTTTATAAAAAGGCCTGTGCATCATAGCTATTATATATTCATTAATTTGTTGGCATCTTCCCATTCTCCAGTGTATGTAAAAGTTTTAAATTTGGCTACTCTGCTTTTTTCTAGTTTTCTCTCTGGATGCCTTGATGATTTGATTTAAAAATTATTTAATTTCTCATTCAAAATGGTTTTGCTGTCTCGATCGGGACTGAAACAATAGAAATTGCTATGATATTGTTTTACGAAATAGGTACAGCTTTCAAAGTTTTATGAAGTACATGCCCCCTGAAGAATTTAAACTTCAAATTTTAAGCATTTTTATCCAATTATTATTTCTGTTGTCCTTTATTTATTTCTCCGTCATTAAGTTTAATGGTCCTTTTTTTATTCTTATTATTCATGTCTGCGTAAGTAATTTAAATTGTTTTTGTCTCTTATTGGTTCTTAATCTGTATCGCAACATTTTTGTGTCAGTCTTACCTACATGTAACAATCAGTTCTATTTTTTTGTGTTGATATAGTTTAGTTTATATAAATTGCTACATTTTAAGGTTAATTTTTATTACGATAACTATCATTTATATATATATAGTAACTTTAATTAAAATGCAATGTGTCTTTTAATGAAATACTCTATTAAAACTTTATTTTGGATAGTTTTATTTTGTTTTGCGTGTAAAAAATGGCTCCATTGAAAGAAATATCATTCTAACTGTAATTTTAAATGTTCAAAGTACCACAACTCCATAGATCTTGTTTTTTTATAGAAACACTCCATTGTAGTTCGACATGCTTCAGGTGGTTTGTTTGTAATCAGTTGTACTTTCAAAGATTTTGATGTTCCTTTTGAGATTAAATCTCTTAAAGAGATATTTATTTGTACTTTAAAATCCAAGAATGAATTTACAAAAAAAAAAAAAAAGTAATTATACAGAGAATTGGTATTTATTTCATGTTATTCAGAGAAAATCATTAAATTTCGAACCACCGAAAAACTATTTTAAAAACGTTAGTTTAACAACATAACTGTAGTTAAAATTATTTCAAAATATGTTTTTTTTTTTTTTTAAATGTTCGTCTTTTTTGATTTGATACACAAAATATATAGTTAATTAGAGAAATTATGTTTACAGTAGTAGATTTAAAATTCAGCAAAAATATTTATTTATTAGTTATCGATCTGTTATCACAAGTGTATATCTAAAATTTTGATTTGATAATTTTCACTGATCTATATGTGTTTTGGTGTACTGAAACCGAAACTGTAACCAATTTTTCTCTATCACATATAGAGTTTTGTCAATACACGGTGCTAATGACACAATTTCTTCCGTGATTTTTCCACCAATATAGCCATATGATAACTTTAATAGTATGTTTTCATGACTAATTATAATTTATCACATAAGTATACTAGAAATTAACAAAAATAAGGACATTATGTCGGTAGATACCCTATTGACAAAAATATTTTTATAATAGAGGCTTCTTTTTCGGATGGATGGATGGTTGGGTTTTACGTCGCACTAGTGCTGCGCAGATGGGCAATTGGCGACGGTCTGGGACACACCCCTAGAGGTGGTCCGGAGACATGCCATCACAATTTTGATCCTCCACGGAAGGGATGGCTCTCCCGCTTCGGTGACCCCAAGAGGTATAGTTTTTGATGGAAACATGGAGGACATTGCGGCCACGACTGATTTTACGTGCACCAGCCACCTTTAGTGTACACGACGGTCTCTGGCCGGCTTGAGTACCGAACCCGCAATCTTCCAATTACCTTCTTTTTCGGTTTCAGCACGCCCACAAACATGTGCATCAGCCAAAATTATCAAATCAAATTTTGCCAACATTTCTTTAGTACATCAGTTTTATTAAAGCTTAAAATACGTAGTGTATTATAATCTAGAAAATTTATGCTATATTTTGATTTGGATGCGGCTCATTAATGATAATTTTAAGGACGCTGCATCAAAACGTCTAGAAAAAGTACCTCAGAAAGAAGTATTTACAGTCGGTAACAAAAGTGTCCGAACACTAGCAAAAATTCCTATGTAAAAAGAGTACACTTCATACGCTTTTGTTAAATAAATCCTTATCGAATCATGTTCTTACACTGACTAAGAACAGGATTCGACAAGGATTTTTTTAACAAAACCGTATGAAGTGTACTTTTTTTACATAGGAACTTTTGCTAGTGTTCGGACACTTTTGTTACCGACTGTACTTGTTATTGATTGACTCGCTTATTTTGAGAAAGAACTCAAATATGAAGACAAAAACTCATTTAGATGAATGAATTTTGTATGATAATGGACTGCTTTTAGCCAAACGTTGTCAAAAAATGGTCATTTATCCGATTGACTATTGAAATGTTAACAGATCTACGTTGTTTCTCGGGGGAAAAAATGATAATAAGACATAAATATTTTTTCTTTATGTGGGTGTTTACATGGAATAAGATAGTAACAGTAATACAGATAAAAATTTCTTCTTTTTTTACCCACCACTATTATCAAACAGAAATATTAATGGCATATTTACTGTAAATTTTGTGTCGATAACAGAAAGGTCAATTCTGCTAGAAAATATTGGTGGAAGCAGAAATAACTCTGTGTGTTATATACGTATAATGTTTTATGAAATTGTCAATGTACTTTTTCTTGAAGTTCAAATGCAGTGCCCTTAAAACGTCATTCATCAGCCGTTGCTGCTTAATTGTTAAAATAGCCGATGGCTGGATAAGTGTTCCTATAATTATCACACTTTCCTTATTTGGTGAATAACCAATGATCCCATACCACCAAAATACCTTTCAAAGATAGAAAAGTTTGACGCATGGGAAAAAATAATTAATAAAGCTGACAATGGCATACACAAATTATTCATAATTTTATTTAGTTTATTGATGAAAATCGTGATGTATTTATTGCTATTTTATTTATTGTGTGAGTTTTTGTGGAATTTTACATCTTTCATAATGTGGTATTATTTGAAGCATTAAATACATTCAACACAGAGCAGTTATCCCACTGATAATAATACACGTTCCTCTTTTGTGGTCATAAACAAATCACATAATTTACTCTAACCACTGAGCTATCCTGGCTGATAACCAGCTAGGCATTTCACACATATCAGTCAGGGTAGCTCAATGGTTAGATTATTCGCGCGTTTAGCTGAGGGCCAGGGTTCGATTCCCGGCTCTAGTATTTTTCATATAGATGGTATAAAAAATCAGATTTCCACTCCACTTTATTTTAAATGAATTTTCAAGTTTGATGAATGAAAAATTTCTAAATTACATAATGTTCAGATATATCCGTGATGAAGTTTTTTGAGGGGATATTAGAAAATCTTTTCCAGTAAACCTTGGTAGTAACCATAAACGTGGTACAATTTTTTGTGTTTCTTTTTCTTTCCTTATTTCTTTTTTTCTTTTTTTTTTTCAAATATTTCTTCTGTTGAATTTTGTTTTAAGATGTCACAAGCTCTTTATTTTTTAGAAATATTTTTCAAATTAACATAATTTTGCAGAAGGATCATACATGAAAAAGCACCTTCTGAAATTATTATATAACATGCAATTATGTTTAGAATTTTTTCTTTATTTTCATTGAAAATCATTTACATTTTGATCTTTATCACAATGGCCATTTTTCAAAAATAACGGAATGATGAAAATACATTTCATAGATCTTTTTCCTTCCCTTTTATTAGATCCGAAAGAAAAAAAAATCAATTTTTAAGTATTACCTTACTGGATCGTGCACGCTAAACTCTCGATTTTGCAGTATGGTAGTGTAAATAAATCTCAAAGACTATATTTAAACAATATATACTTTAATTGAAACTCTCAATTGAGGGAGGAAATGGGACTACTTTCTTATGTGACTGATGAAATATGAATATTCTGTTTTACGCACGTAAATATAAATGATAGACACATTTAATAACTTAAAAAAAATCTGGAGTGACTGCACTCGACTTTCCGAACATTAAGTAATTAACGGCTGTATGAATAAATTAAAGTAAGAGAAACCGTTAAATACGTAAAAGAGAAAACTATAACACGGTGTATGAGTAATCTTCTTCTTATAGTATGTTGTTTTGTTTAACACTATTGCGCTATAAATAATTTGAGCCCATAGTTCATAATGATAAATTTTCGTTGTATCCCTGTAAAAATCTATATGCCCTAGACTTACGAAAATATATAAAGTTCGTACGATGGTTATCTATAACATGCATATAAATTTTCAGATCAATCAGATGAGGCATTTAGAGGCTGTTGCATTTTAAATAATTTGAGCCCATAAACCACAATGATAAAGTATTTCTCTTTGTGTACCTGTAAAAAAAAAAAAACTATAAGAATTAGATTCAACAAAATCTATATGGTGCTTGCGACTGTGACTTGTAACATGTGTATGAATTTTCAGTTCTTTCAAACAAGGAGTTTAGACGCAGTCGCACTTTAAATAATTTGAACCCATAGGACATAATGATAAAGAATGTTTTTTTTGTGTCCCTATAAAAACCTATAAGTTCTGTATTCACGAGAATCTTTATCCTTCATGCGACGGTGACCTATAGTACGTATATAAATTTAAACTCATTCGGATAAGGCATTTAGACGCTAATGATTTCAGCCCATAGACCATATGATAAAGATATTTTTGCTGTGTCCCTGTAAAAAACTATAAGTACTAGATTTACAAAGAGTTATAAAGTTCGAGCAACGGTAACCTTTAACACGTATGTCAATTTTTAGCTTATTCTGAAAAGGCATTTGGACGCTGTCGTACTTCGAATAATTTAGCCCATAGGCCATAATGATAAAGAATGTTTTGTTGTGTTCTTGTAAAAAAAACTATACACGCTAGGTTCACCAAAATTTATGCACTTCGTGCAGCAATGACATATAGTATTTGTGTAAATTTTGAAGTCAATTGAACAAATCGTATATTCTATTGCAGTTTAAAACATTTGGTCCATATAAACCATAGTCATAAAGAAGTATTATTTGTGTTCATGTAATATATATATATATATATATATATATATACATATATAAGTACTAGATTCATCATAATTTGTACAGTTCATGTTACGGTGACTCATAATATGTGTATAAATTTTTATATCAAACGAATTAGGTGTTTAGACACTATCACTTTTTACAAAATTTGGGCAAATGACCATAATGATAAAGAATTTTTCTTTGTGTCCCAGTAAAAAAAACTGTAAGTGCCATATACAATCGGCTGCAAAATTATTCGAGCACTAGCCAATAATTCCTATATTTAAAAAATACACTTAAGACTGTTTTGCTAAGTAAATCCTTGTCGAATCATGTTCTTAGACTAATTAAGAACATGACTCGACAAGGATTTATTTAACAAAGCTGTATTAAGTGTGCTTTTTTTTGGCAAGGATTATTGCTAGTGCTCGAATAATTTTGCAGCCGACTGTACACCAAAATCAATAGGGTACATGCTATAGGGACCTATAATATACGTACCAAATATAAGCTCATTTGAACGAAGCGTTTAGACGCTACCGTGTTCACTCACATACATACTCACATACATCACAGTAAAATTAGTAAATATGAATTCAGGGGACCTCAAAACGTGTAGAAACACCAACATCTCAAACTCGGTTTTTTCACATGATTAAAATACTTTCCTCACTATAGTGTTCGGTAATTAAAAATCATTGGCTGATAATTTCACTAAACTATGAAACAATAATTTAAACCATATTACCCATACGACGTAACTGGCTTCAAACTTGATTATCTTTCGACCATACTATCTTTAATAGCGTTAACTCAACGGAGCAGAACGAGTTTAACAGAAGGATGAAATCACAAATTATATTTATTATACTGGAAATGCATGCATTTCTCACCAGTTTGGTTCTTAATCGTTGTATTGGCGTCACTGAAACAAACGGCAAAGTAATGTTTCCTTGTTCCACTTCACCATGTCGTCGGATTTTATTCCTTTATTTTTTTTGTCATCGCTTTGGGAATGATTAAGTGTATTTTCTATCCTCACAAGCAACTTGAAAGAACTGGAAACATACATATTCTTTGACCACATTTCATGAAACCATGGAAGCATCTGCGCAAGTGCTAACTCAACGAGTCCAATGCTAAAATTGGGGTGACAGTCATCTGAATCAGAGAAAATGAGCAATAACAGAGCGCGGAATTATTGGATTCCAAATTTCCAAATTTCAAACTGCCGGTCAAGCTGGCATCCCTCCAACATTTTGGACGCGTCCTCTCTGCTAGATTTAGGATATGTGGCCGCACTGTACTAGCTCATTTGACTTTTAAAGTCAAGCTGCACTGTATTTACTGTTATGATCAAAAGTAACCCAACACAAACTGCAACTAGAGACTTTAAATGGAGAAATACTGGAAGTTTAACAAAAATGGCGGACATTCGTTGAAAGACTACTTGATCGGCGGAGGACATAGTATAATTTACCAGCGTTTGACACATTTCTTTTCAATAAAATCTAAGGAACATGGTTTTGTTTATCTTAGCAGACAAAGCAGAGTGTTATTCAAAACTTTTTAAAGTGTAATATTATGGTATATCAACCGGTGGGTAAATGCCGAGTCTCTTATCATGAAGGGTCTCTAGCTGAAACGAGTGAGGGAAGAAATGAGCTATCGTGTAACTTGAGGAAATCATAAAGGACACACTTATATTGTCATAAAATCAAAATATTTCAGTTGTTCCTTTCTTCAAATTTGTTCTGGTAATTGATTGTTTGTAACTGACTTTATTCTAGTTACCATTAATAAATACCGCTTACCATATTGAAAAATATTACATTATAAATATATAAAAAAATATATAAATGTGTATTTATTAAGATTCTTAAGCATTTTTATTTAAAATATGCATTTAATTTTTGGCCATTAAAAAGTATCAGTTTATTTATGTTGTAGATTGTTTTTAAAAATCTGTAATAAGGAAACAATTTTTTAAAACATTAGTAGAGACAAATGATATACTCATAATTTAAAATAAACAAAGAAGAAATGACATATTAGGGAGAAAGAAGTAAAAGTGATTTAGTAAAAGGCAGTTGAGTAAAAATATTTAAACAATATTAAAGTATAATCATTTATTTAAAACAACATTTTAGATCAAAGCCTAGAAAATATATAAACGGAATTTTATATAATGTATTTTTATTTTCTACAAACATTAGTTTAGTTACAGCGAACCTCTTTGTTTGGAATGAAATTTTTTTGTTTTGCAGCGTTTTCTTTGGAAAAGATATTTATTACTTTTATTCGGGAAATTTATTTTATAAAGTATGTATTTCATTTACAAATTACGAAAATATTTTAACATTATCTCTTTTTCTTTTTTCTTTTTAATTCAGGATATTCAAAATTTGAGATATTCATTTCAGTTAAAAGATAATTTGTTAAAACAGATAATTCAGATAATTTGTTAAAACATAGTAAATATGCATACTTTTATATACATCATACATGCAATTCATTAAATTTTTTTATTTAAAGTCTCAAAATAAAAATTGTTCTTTGTTAATTTGTAATTATTCGACGAATTTATAACTGCAAATCGTCTGTTAAAGCTTTGTCAATTTATGAAAAAAATATATTTCACACATCTTTTATTTAACACATATATCCGAATACATACATTCAATAATAATAATAATAATAATAATAATAATAATAAAAAGAGAATTAAACTTTATTAGAAAAAGTAAATATCAAAATAAAATAACATAAATTTACATTAAAACATTGTGTATATACATATTTGTGACTTGTGATTTAGTTGTATACCTTAATTTTGTGTATATAAGCCGCACCTTATTAAAATGTGGTGAAAAAAATCAATGCTCTTAGATAAACCGCACCGGAAGGTAAGCCGCGGCCTATGCTAGCATTGTTACGATGATGTGACAGATAAATAAGGAAGAAAGATATCAGTTTTCTGACACCTACGCACGTTAATAGAAATAATAAGTTATTAATTATAAATGAAAATAATAAATTATTTAAAAAATAATTCGGTATAAAGAAAATAAAATCAAACTATACCTGTATGCAGATGTAATGCAACAAATATGAGAAACATGGGAACAAGATGGGGGAATCCGGGCATATATATAAAGTCATAAAAATAATTAATTATAAATAAAAGTAATAAATTATTTTAAAAGGCACTGTATAAAAAAATAAAATAAAACAAAACCAAAATTAAAGCCAGTATACAAATACGATGCAAAAAATCAAAAACAAGGGAACAAGATGGCGAATTACAGACGTATATGCAAATTAATCAAAATAAGAGATTATTAGTTCATAAATAAGAGATTATAAGCGAGAATCAGTGCTCGAGAAACTCGAATACTAAATTTCCGTTTTCGGGGAAGATCGACTGTTCCAAGAAGTATGGACGACGAATTTGTCCTAATCATTAGATAGCCCGCACTGATAGATAAGCCGCAGTCCCCTAAAATGAATGTTTTTTTAAAGATAGCCCGCGGTTTATCTTCACTAAATTACGGTAGTCTAATTCGTCTTTTTTAATACGTTTCTAAAAATTCATAAAGTATTTATAACTAAAATTCGTATATTTAAGTGACTCGCTGATTCTTGTAAATACTTTTAGAATCATTTGATTTGTGTCATTTATAGTCTCTAAAGCTTGTTTAATAATAAAAATTTTAGAAATAGAACTACTGGTTTTTGTAAAAAATTCAAAAAAGAATTCGGATACATACCACTATAATAGTAATCACAGGTCTTCGTTTTCCAAACATATTCATTAATTAATATAAAAAAGAAATATTTACATATATACAATTTCAACTTATGACACTTTCGCGCACAGCTACATACTGGCAGTACATTTCAAACGTCAACTACAACTGACTAAACAGCAAGCAGTGATGCCAGATTGTCGAAAATTATTTTCCCAAACAGGTCTTGAAATTTCCCCAATTCAGGGGTTTTTTTTCGAAAAAATCCTCAACTTGACTTCTATTAAAAAGGGAAAATAAAAAAATTTTCAAAAAAAAAAAAAAAAAAAAAAAAAAAAAAAAAGAAGAAAAAAAAAAAAATCAAGCAGATTTAAGCTGAGATTTTTCCACCAATGAAGGCAATTTTTGAAAAAAATCTCAAATAACAATAAAAAGCTATTGAAAGTCCCTAGTCGTATGGATAAATCATTATGTTGCCAACATTGACAGAGCGTTGAAGAACTCCCCACATTTGTCACCAAAAATTTTAGAATTCCCCAAAATTGTCCCCAGAAGCCTCAAAAATCCCCAAAATGGGGACAAAATCCCCAATCTGGCATCACTGACAGCAAGTCAAAACGAAAAAAACATTCTAATTGGCTAAATAGCTCTTTGATATTTTACTAGAATTCTGCAATCGGCTAAATAGCTTTTACATTGGATTACCAGAATGCCGAATATCGCCATCTCTTAGAATGGAAGGTAGTTAATTTTTTGATACTTTGTTACAACACTAGTTTAAGTGTTTAAGTTTTAAGTGTATTTGGATATGTCTAAAGTGCATAAAACATAACGGATAAGTATAAATTTTTCAAATGCATAAAATAATGTTTTCGATAGAATATAGTAGGATTGGTGCGTAGCATCAGTGACTGTTTCCCAAAGCAACACGACATTATTCAGACACATTTAGGGTAATAAATGCAAATTATTCTAATTAACCTTTTAATTCGTTCTTGCAAAGGCAAAATGGGTTAAAAATTTTGATTTTTTGAGAACTTGTGTACACGTCTTTTTGTATATAGATTTAAATTATGTGATTGTGTTCTTTTATCTTTCTTTTCAGGATGTATTTTCAGAAAATCGCGCAAATATAGCGCAATTCATTTGTATTCGGAAATTTTCAGAATAATTCGGAAATATTACGGTTAAAGAGAGGCTTTTAATTTAAGCGCATTTTCCATCTTTATAATACGCTAATCTTTTGTGTTTCCAAACATGAAGTAATTAATGGTTGTTAAAATAAATTAAATAAGAGAAGTCTTTAAATAAACAAAACAGAAAATTTTAATCGGATGTTTTAATACTTTTCTCCATGTAGTATATTGTTTAATTTAATTTTAATATACTTTAAATAAGTTGAGATTATAGTTCTTAACAATAAAGAAATTTTTGTTGTGTCCCTGTAAAGTATATTAGGGCTAGATTCCACAAAATCTATACTGTTCATGTTACAGTGACCTATACCAAGTATATAAAAGCAAACCTCAATAATATAAGGTATTTAGAAGCTATCGCGCTTTAAATAATTTGAACCCATAAGTCATTGATATAAAGGATTTTTTGCTGTGATTTTGTAAAACGAAAAAAAAAAAAAAAAAAAAAAAAAAACCCTATAAGTGATAGATTTGTGAAAATGTATACATTACGCGTTACTGTGACCTATAACATATGTAAAAACTTTCTGCTCATTCAAAAAAAAAAAGTTTAGATGTTATCATGTTCATTCACACACATACATACACAAATATACATCCTCGTAAGAATACCAAAATTAAATCAAGGGAATTTAAAACGTATAGATACGTCAAAACATCAAAGTCGAATTTTTGTCATAATTATGAAACTTCCAGTACATTTGTATGTTCGGAGAATAAAAATGAGATACCTTGCAGAAATAATATTTTTTTTAAACAGAAAATGCAATGATTACAAATAAATAAATTGTTCAGAAAAATATATAAAATTATTCAGATTTATTACTGGAAATTGATATCATATGTCTAGTATATTTAGAAGTTTTTTGCGTTTCTCTACACTTTCTAATGATGTAGAAACCTATGTATTATTCCGCATGTATAATTCAACAGGTGGGTAAATGTGAAAAGCGTTTTAGTGTTGATGTGACTCACATATATGGATTTTCATTGCTGTTATTTTTGTTGAAGTTACATGAATCTTCTTTCTTCAAAAGATGGAATAAGACTTCAAATATATTTTCCAGATTTTCATTAATATTAGTAATTATAAATCTCTCTTTAATACTTTATATGATAAAACAAATTAAATCTAAAAATCTTTCACTGAATCAGAGAAATCAATCATAATGTTTTCAGAGCTTGATACTTTTACGCCGGTTATTAATTAAGGAAAACATCTCATGTATAGTATATAATCTATTTATTTTTCACATTTTATAAATATGTTTATATTATTATTCATTATTTCCCTACTAGACTAATAACGACTGTATTTGTAACAATTTATTAACCACGCAACTGTTTTCCCGAAAAACAAATTATTTTAATCACAATTTGAACTATTAATCACCATTATTTTTTAAATGTATTATTTTTCAATTAAATTTAGACGAATAAATAAACTATAATATTAACATTAAAAAATACTGGTATTTTAAATGCAAAACATAATGATTTTTAATAACCTGTTCATTGCATAAAATTTCAAATGAATTGATTAATGTAAATTTCCTATAAAAATTCTTACTACAGTTTAAACATGACTATAAAAACTCTCTCTTTAAAATATACCAATTATATTATTAAAATGTAATTAAAGTGTTTACTTATCATACGAATCTATCACTTTTAGTGAATAAATATATTTCTAAAATAATTCCTATAATGAAAATGCCTAGATCACACGCAGAAAATAAACAATATTCTTGCTAACTCATATTCTGATGTTGTGACAGCGATGTTGTCATATTTGATATTTTTAAAATATGGAAAGCGGAAAGATTTTATTTGGGAAAAAGTTTTCAATCTGCAAGTTTTGTAATATAAGTGAAACTGTCACTATTTTTTATAGATTTATTTTTAGTGCCTCGAGTAATGTAAAAATATTTCTTATAAGCATTTAAAATTTATGGATACCGTTTATTGCTTATGTTTTTAATTTGAAAAAAAAAAAAAAAAAGAAGTTATTAAAAAATTGGGTGTTATTTTCTTATGTTGGGTTACATTTTAAAATTTCTTTAACAATGCATATCATGAATATAAAGGAATTATTATATCTAGATTTTAATATAATTTTTTATTTTATTTTATGTACATAAGCTTTAACTATTATAATTGAATTATAAAGTTTTATCTTATAATATTTACAGCAAATATTTCATAATGTATTTATTTTTATATATGTAGGAAATTAGAAGTTTACAAATCTAATAATGAAATTTAAAAAGTTTTCAAAATCAACAAAACTTAAAAATAAATATCTCTTTCAAACTTATATCATATAACATATTGTAATTTAAAATTACAATAAAATTTTTAATTTCAGCAGAGTTTTAATTAACAAGCTTCGTAATAAATAATAAACGTTTATTTCCGTTTATTTTAATAAATTTACAAACGTAAATTAACATCTATGGTAAACATTCTTCATTAATCTTAAAAAAACATTAGCTTGTACACATTAAATATATTACGTGTTAAATTAAATTTAACGATTTTCTTGCAGTTACGCATAATTTAAAAAAGAATTTTTGGAAGTGAGTAAAGTTTTTGCACTCTATGTGTATAGTAATAAAGTAGTAATAAAGTAATAAAATGTGTATAGTAATAAAATATGTATATAGTAATAAAATTTTTATAGTAATAAAGTAGTATAGTAGTATAGTAATATAGTAGTATAGTAATATAGTAGTTTTTACAGGTTTTATTAGTGTATATACAGATTTGTTAATTTGAAACAGAAAAGTTTTATTTATCTAAAAATTAACTTTTGTATAGGTAGGGGTAAGTCGATTAAAAGTATAGTAGCTCATCTTAGATTGACATTTTGAATTTAATTTTAACTGATTCCCTATATAATATATCATACAGGTTTGTGTTTGACAAAAGTTCTTACTCAATTGATAATACTTGAAACCAAGATAGTTTTGAGGTTACAGCAACAGAAAATCAAAATGTGTAAGACTTAGCGATATTTGTAAGAAAAATACATCGAAATAATATAAAAATATATAAATACATAAAAACTATAGCTTATAACTTTAGAAATTTTATTGATTAACACATCAACCGTGAAAATTAATTTTTAGTAGTTTGGAGTGTATGGTTGATTTCTTATATCAATTATGTGACATTGTCAATGGTTATTTTATGAGAAATGTGAAGCTGGTTATGATCCAGGGTAGCTCAGTGGAAAAGTACCCACACGTTAAGCGGAGGTGTAGCGTTCCTTTCCCAGCTCAGACATTCTTCACATAATTGGTATAACAAAATCAACATTACACTCCAAACTACTTATAATAACTTATAACTCTACAGAAAATTAATTATTAGTCTATGAATATTTAGAAAGTTTCATTTAATTGTCTCTATTCAATTTTATTATGGATTGTTTCTAAATTATAAGTAAAAGTAGGAAACTAGAAGTATTTTAATGCTAAATTTATATAATATTTATCTTAAACATTTATACTTATTATTACTTTTAGACATACAGTTATTCTACTCAAGTATGACAAACAGAAAAATGATATATTAATAATTTAATTGTTCGTAGGTTTTTTAATTTAAAAGTGACTTTTACTTTTTTGTATAGGCATAATAAAATAATATTAATTCGCAAATTTCCGGTTTTTGATATATTTACAGGTTTTGAGTAATATTTAATCATTTATAGAAAATGACTGTCTACCTGTATTTATATGTGTATATTTGTTGTTACAAATTTTACATCTGGTCAAATGCTTTCTTTGTACGTTGTGGATTACATTTTTACATTTTTACATGTACAACTCAACAATCAACATATATCGCCGATTTTCTATGTTTTCCATTTTTTTTTTTTTTAAATCAAATTGTATCTCAGTTTCCATTGTCTATACATGCAGAAAACTAGATATGAAAAGATGAATTTTTTTTAAGAAACAAGTGAAATAACGCAGCAGGCATACATAATAAATATTTTCCAACTAGAGAATAGATTGCTTTTGGATACAAGTGTTTATTGTCTGTATATAAGCAAGGTTACAAAAACATATTTTGTGATTTTTTTAAATATGAAGAGAGAGATATCTTAGAAAAAGTATTTTTATAGCTGTATATCTAAATGGGAAGCAATAAAAAGTTTGCTTGTTTGTACATCTGTATAAGGACAAAAATTCGTATACGCACTAAAAGTTATGTAAAATGTACGAATAGAAATCCTCATAGTACTGATAGTTTATATTGAAAATTTTTCATTTGTATCATAGAAAATATCTGAACAAATTTATGGCCACCTGTAAATTGTTCACTTACAACAATCATGCTTTATTCCAGGTGAAAAAAGGTGTGTATTTTACTAATGTGTATAAAAACGTTTTGTTGGGTGCAGTATAAAAATACTGACATATATCTGTCATAAGTCGTATTGCATCTGAAATCACATGTTCTTTTCTATGTAAAAACTAGTTACGCTCTTTATACAATTTTGAATAGAGAAAATGCTATATATTGAACACGAAAATTATAAATGCAATGCAGTCTAAGCATATGTACGAAAATTAGGGCATGGGCGGACACACAGACGAAATGACGTAGAAATAAACAAGCAATATAACAATAATAATAGTGATAATCACTTTTAGACTTTGCGAAAAAGTGTTAAATGTGCATAAGGGAATAGAAAATGCACTCTCAGCGATTTTCATATATTTGCTGTAATATATCTGAATATTAATACATTGTATCTGTATGAGTCGAAAGCCAATGAACAATGCTAATCAGGGCATATTTCATAGAAAATATTCTTTTATAAATATAAAAAAAGAGATACGTTACTTTCATTATGCTTTGGGCGCTACAAAGTTATTGAACATTGAGAAAAAAATTTGTTACTGACATCTAGAATCTAAATTGTGGCACCAGAAAAAATAGTCCCATGTCATCCTTAAAAATTCTAGTCCCCTTGGAAAGCGAGTTCTAGAAGCCTCTATTAGAATTCTAGAGCGTTTGCCTATATTCTCGAGGGCAAAGTTATTTAAAAATCTCGGCAAATAAATGAGACTACAAGAGGCGGGTTTCTGCAACTATAATCTTGGTTTGTTACCAAATTCTAGAAAATCAAGCGAGAATTTCTCGAAATATAAATGAGTCAGAATATTTAGAGTATTCAGAATATTATTTACCATCTAGAAATGTGTACACTATAAATTCTCGATCATTTCGTCTATTCAGTTTAGTGGCGTGCCTTATGTGCATAGCTCGGAAATCTATATATCTAGTTAAGGGATTTAGAAAATGGCCACTTATTCATTCTAGAGAAAAGCGGTATATTTTTTTCTCAGTGAAGTATGCTTTATAGAAATCCTTCTCATACAACATAACTTTTTGGGATTATTTTGTGTATCCCTAACCACAATCTTGCTGTGCTGTTTTGACCTTTCCAACAAGGAATTTACCATAGTGAACATGCATAACTTATATCAGTTTCAAAAAATATCAATAAAACTTAGGAAAATTATGTAACAGATAGACAAACAAACGGAATAAAAAAAAACAATTTTGAAACTTTATTGCGAAGTTTTTAAAAGAGTGAAAGCTTAACATGTTTTAAAATTATCTGACCTCTTGAAATATATTAAGTGTGTTTGATGCACTTTCAACAATTTTCATTAGATGCAATCATTTCGTATTATTAACATTAAGGAGAACTAACTTACTCTCATAAAATTTTTATTTTTTTATTTTGGAAGTTTATTGTTTAGGGATTTGCAATTTAATTATATCTTTTAACAATTTAGTTTGTAAAAAATAAACATTTTAGTACACATCAATCTTGACTTTAAACTAATCCAATAGCTATTTATAGAATACGAAGAAATGAAATTAAAGAGGGGAGAGTTTTATTTATCGTATATAACTTCTTTTATTCATTAATTGGAAATCAAATTTGTAATTATCCACAGTTTTATGAATATTAAAACTTATGCAATATAAAATGTACGATGAAACACTTTCATTCTTGTTTGAACGAAAAGAGATTAAAGGATTTGGAATTCTACGACGTTAATTGAAAATTAATGATTCTAGAAGAAGAGAGATTTTACGCTACATAATTAGAAAATGTTTGACGCTTATCCTTTATAAATAAATTGAAACTTTTGTACGTGAATATAATTTTGTAATTTGAATTTTCTAAAAATACATTATCTTAAACAAATTAAATAACGATATTAATACTGTTGAATTTCTATGTATATAATTGAAGATATATAATTTCGAAATTTTTTACCCTCTTTTTTGTGTTATTGTTGCTGTTCAAAAGCTATAAACTAAACAAGAACGAAAAATTATGCACTACACATTGATTAGTAACATTTCCCAACTGTACGTAATTGTTGTATCGTATAACTTCCAATATTCTTTGCCTACGTTATATCACAACAGAGAGACAGGAGGACTGAAAAGTATACATATAAATGAATTGAATTTAAATAAAAAAAAGTCTTAACGCAAAAGAAAATGCAGCCTTTAGATTATAATTACTGTCCTTAATCTATCTGAATGTTTCAGCGTAGCCCTGTAAATCTGAAAGTTAATCACGTCAAATTCTATACAAAACATTATTTTAGAATATTAAAAATACATACCAACTTCTTTATGACTTTTACAGTAGAAAGCCTTTTAAATAAGATTTTTAAAAATGACTCTCCTAAAACGTAATGCATTGGCATTTTTTTTTATTTTCTTTTTGTTGTTGCTGTTGTCCCTGTACACAAACTACTTGCGCAGGACCCTATTAATGTCATTCTAAACAGGGAAAGTTCCATAGTGAATTTCATTAATATATATAATTTTTTATTTCAAACTCTGAGCACATTTACGAACGCTGGGGGCGGTAGAGAGACAGATAAGAAGGTTGGCAATCGAATAGACAGATAAATAAATTAAAAAAAATATTCACACTTAAAGATTGTTAGAAAGTGTTGAAAATGCTTAATGTAAACGAAAATGCAATTCCAGCAAATTTTTTTTAATAGCTCTTAATATAACTGAATATTTTTATGTGGGCCTGTAAGACTAATACTTGTCACACTATATTCTATAGAAAGCATCCTTTTGTGCATATGAATAACATACTTCAGTTTCATTCATTATTTCATTTTTTTCAAGGAATGTTCGTGAACTGAAACCTGCCAGTTTATTTACGAAACCTGTCAATATTTTCATAAAAATATGAATATTCCTATGGTTGTATAAGGAAGTCGAGTGGTGTCCACATAAATTTTTTTTTTAAATAGTTTGAGACTTATGATGACTTTTTCCTCGAATGATCTATGTTACATATTCACAGTGACAAATGCTTTAATTTTTACACTTATTAGAACACCACAAACATCTGTGCCTGAACCGGGATTCGAACATGATACCTAGTGTTTCAGAAGGCAGCTCCCTACCGACCGAGCTACCAGGTCGGTGAGAGTATAGAATAATTTTTATACGTTAAGTGTGTTGAAATTTTTGTTGCGCAACAGCTGCTGTTCTCTCAACTAAGAGTATACAGTTGAACTTCGTTTACGTGAACACGGTTAACGTGAATTGCTTTTAACATGAACTGTTTCGCCAATCCCCGTCAAAATGAAGATTTGTTTATTTATGTGAAGATTAGTTACTTATAGCATGAACTAATGATAAGATGAAAATCTTTTTTATCCTCCTTGAGATTCATGTTAACGAGGTTCGACTGTATAATGAAAGATACACGATTAGAACTTTGAAATATTATCCAAACCCAGATGATAGGGGATTCAATGTCTGTAATGGCACCCTTGGTATTTTCTATTAACCAAAAATTTTAAATTCGGATATCACACTGATAAGTGTTATTTTTTATGCATGATTAGCTTCGCGGCATAAGTGTCAAAACATGTTCGATAATCGACAGGTCTGGAGGTTTGGTAGAATAGTCGAAATTAACTTATCGAAGGCAGTGTTTGGAGAGTTGTGGTATTGTTTAAGCTTTGTTTTGCATAAAAACATAATCTGAAGGACTTGCTAACGAAAGCAGTGCGTCAACATGAAAATGTCAGGAATGTATTGCTATTAGAAAGAATACCTCGCACCACAAATAATGGTAAAAGTTTGTCCCAGCCGATCACTACTGTTTTTGTTGTGTGTTGCTCGATAACAAAAGGTAAATCATTTTGATCACCTCTCCATCTTCAGATATGTATGCCGCGGTCAATAGCATCGAAAGGCAAGTGGAATTCATCGCTGAAGATCACATTTCTTCAATCGGATACCGTCTACCTTGAGCGAAAGCGGCACCATACAAGACGACAATGTTTACAGTAGATTGTCAAAGGCAAATGTCTTAATGGACGTCGATATCGGACCCTAAGGTCACCTGGTTACTGAGAATGGAATCCTTACATATTTCGCATTCTAAGAGTTAGCTAATACCATTGAATCGGTAATAGCTTAACTGTTGGTGTGGATGTGGAAAATATTCTAATTATGAGATCATCTCGAGCAGTGGTTGCCTATGGATGCTCCAAACAACTAAGGCGGCAGACTGTGCCTTCGCTGGTTCCAACAACGGGCAACGATGGTATCGCTTCGATTAATATGATAGTCGATATGCCTGTTCAAATAAACTATCTTTTCTACCCTATGATGCGAACCCTTTTAAAGATTGACAACAGTTCCTAACGCCATTGTGTGCATCTTAGAGATATCTCTCGTTAAAATCTCGTGTATACAAGCTTTCAGCACAATCCTAAATACTTGTCTTTCGCTGCACCTGCTGTTTTTTTTTTACTCCAACTGTGCATTTCAGACGCTCGATGTACCGTTTTAGAATTCTAATTGATACGGTAAGTTTATCATTTACTCAACTCGTGAAAACACAATTGAGTGCTACGTTTCTCAATTGTCGCTCAGTTCTTTGTAGGTTCATATATATATTTGATGTGTTTCGTTATAATTTTTAAAAGGAAAAGTAGAATTTAAATATATATAATATATTAAAATTGTAGAGTGCGTAAAGTTATATAAATATACATTTATTTGTAATTTACTCATTTTAAAAAAAATTCTAAATAGTTTTACATTTAATGGTAACATTGACAAGCTTTTGTTTATTCACCCTTTAAGGAGCAATGAGATATATTATATCCATCTGATTTCCTACCTAATTCCTCTACCATGTATCCCAACTAATTTTTATTCCCAGCAGCAGAAACGCATCTCAGAATTTTTTTTTACAAAGTTTTACATTAATAATATTGAAGGAAATCTTCATTTATTTCTTTTGTTTCCGATTTGTTCGTAAATTCTGGTAGCAGTCTATTTTAAATCAGAGACATTCCCTTGCCTTGAAAGGGTTAACATTTTGATTTATAACAATACTTGAAACCTTGTAAGATTTTATTTTTATTATTATTTTCGGCGTGAGAAAATGTTTAACGATTATATTTACAATTTTTACCAATATTTAAAATTATAAATGAATAGCAAAAGAAATTATATCATGCAGAAATTGAAAAAAATATTAATGTTTTTAAAACTTCATAATAATTATTATATCATCTGTATTTGTTACGCTTGATAAAAATAATTTAAGAACTTTTCTTCTTTACACTGCTTATAGTATACATATTGTCTGCATTATACTTATTAAAAATAGAAAAGAATTTACCTAAAACGAAATATATCGGAGCATCTAATACTTAAAGAAAGAAAAAGAAAAAGAAAAAGAAAAGAAGGAAGAAAAAAAAAAAATAAAAATAGTAAAAGTAGTATCGAAAATCAGTCACATTTCAGAATAAGAGTAGGTTTTTTAAAATCTTACTTTTTAGTTTCTTCAGAAGTTTCATTGTTTTGTGAATACTTTATAGAAACAAGACGGTTCTTTGAGAACAAATAAGATTTGTTTTCCTTAAAAGTGTTTCGAATTTTTCGAAAATGTTCAAATAGTTGAAGTGAGTATAGAAAAACTGACTTAGTACGCCTTTAGATATAAACAGTTTCTGTCTTGAGTTTTATAATTTTTCAATTTTATTTTTCTTATGTATCGATATAAAAAATAAAAGAGAAATATTGTTGTCAGAAAATTATGTTACGGGAAATGTATAATGTTACTAAATAATAATAATAATAAAAACTGTATAAAAACATTATTTTCTAAATAAAAGAGTCTATTTTTAAATAAATTCTTTGCACTTATTGTTATTTTTACTTCCTCATACAAAGTTAAAGGAAGTAGTGAAATCCTGATTAGCGAAATGGATATTTTGACTCGCATAGCTAAACAAAATAATTCGACAACTTATGTAGTTAGTTATTTTGAAATGCAATAAATTTTTTGATAAACATGGATATTATTTAACATAGGCAAAGAATAGTTAAACTTAAAACAAAACGCAGATTGGATATTATTTAACATAGGCAAAGAATAGTTAAACTTAAAACAAAACGCAGATTGCAATAAGGAGAAAATCTCTAAGCTATGAGTTTGCCAATGAGAGATTCTGGAATAAACCCTTCCTGAAATTACTAGTATATTTGTTTGGCGGTATATACAATCCTATTATCATGACTTTTGTGGTTAGAGTAGCAGTTTTTCAGTATATATATATATATATATATATTGTGTGTGTGCGTATGTGGTTGGAACCTGCCTGTTTATTTACGAATCATTTACCTGAAACAAAACTGTCAATATATTCATAATAATATGTATATTCCAATGGGTGTATAAGGAAGACATGTGGTGTCCACATCAGATTATTTTTTCTTTTTATAAAACACATCAAACGGTTCGAGCATTACATTGTAAGTTTAATGCCTGTTTAATTTTCATCTCATTCTTCTATTTTTTATTTTCTATTTTTATTTATTTATTTATTTATTTTTATTTTTTTGAGTAATCTTGCTATTATCATGCCTTTCTTACGCACATGAATTGATCTATCATATTTGAGTAAGAATGGACCTTAAAATGACGAGAAATGTCAGAGCTACTTCAGTGCCAAAGTACAAATTATCCGAAGGAGGTCCTATAACAAAGCTGTTTCAGAAGTAGTACTGTCCATTATTGAAAAGATTCCAAAATGTTTCAAAGTTACATTTGTGACTGTCATGATTTGTAGTTATACATCTCCAACTCTGATCTTGACAAGAGCTCTTCTTTAATTAATATCTCTGATTTTACTTGAGTTTTCGTGACGTCTGTATGTACGTATGTGTGTGTTTGTATGTACAGTATCTCAAAAACGGTTCTACTTAGAATTTCGCAGTTTTTTATGTACGTTTGTTAGACATCTAGTTGTGCACCTCACTTTGGTTATTTCTGTGAATTTTCGTTTTGGTGATATTTACGAAAATTATATTTATAATGACCACAGATGCAAACTTTTTGTCCATTATACATGATCTGTCTTCATAGAGATTTAAACAGAAGCTAGTGATAGACCTCGTAAAAATATTGTTATGAAAGTTGTCGAGATTTTTGCGTATAGAAAGTAGTTTGTAAGAATATAAACCGATTCTAATCGACGAATGTACCTTATTTATAGAATATATTGGAAACAGTAAAATAAAACTGTTCTGTGTACTACAAAAATTAATAATCAACAAACATACTAGAAAGAATCCAACAAACAGTCATTTGTAATACAAAAGTGAAGGAGACAGCGTTCAGCACACACCACAAAGAAGTAATTTCTCTAATTTAGAAACAATGATCAACCACTCAGTGCTAAGCCTGAATAGAATTGGCATTCATGGAGACACTTGTATGTACTAGTTTATGGAATTTGGAAAATAGTTCTGTGCTGTAAACTTATCAACCTTTCAGGTAAAATTCTGAAACTCGGCTCCTAATGAAGTTAGAGATTCGAAACTTTTAAAATTGTAAACTACCACTTTTCGTCATATTTTGGTGCCAAATTCATTAATTTGACACAAAGTCATTTAGTCTACCGACTGTGCCCACCATCGTGGAAAATTGCCATGTGTTTTCACTTTTATTAAAAGACTAGGTAAAAAGTAATAGGTAAATAAACAGGCAGGATCTAGTCTACAATAATTGACAATGATATTTCTCTTTTTACAACCTTCTCGCTGATTCATAGAACTTTCGAGAAAGTTAGTTCTGTGTCAGAAACTAGCTAATCATTTCGGAAAATTCTAGAACATGTGTGCTATAAAAGTTATTGTTTCCGAAATTTGACAACATTTATCTACAAATTTTCACCAACAAATTTTGAAGACAACTTTGACGTCATGTTACCAAATTAACTCTGAAACCCAAAATATATGTTTGTAAATAATTTGGCGACTCTGCATTGTTAGCAATTAAATTTAGCGCAAGACAGTAGTTAAGGTTACTATAATCCGTAAACACTTTCTCAATTTCAACGAAGTTAATTTTCTTTATGGTGTTTCGTTTTTCGCCATTTACTTTTGTCAAAATGTACAAAAGTTGTCCATCTACAATCATGTGAAATCCATTGAACTCTAAGCTGTGCATTTGCTAAAGCGTGATTATGTAATATGCTGTGGAATATTTTCTTGGACAAAGTATATTCGTTGTCTACGATACATATAATCTTATTATCGTGGATTTTGTGGTTGGATTAATAGTTTTCTTAGCTTGTTTTCGGGAATTTTCCTCAACTGAAACCTGCTTGTTTATTTATAAACAAATTACCACATAGAAAAATACCAATATTTTCGTAGCAATAAGTATATATCAATGGGCGTATAAGGAAGTCATGTGGTGTCCATAACAGATATTTCTCCATAAAACCAATTAAAATTATTATAAAAATTTTCATTTTATTACTTTTTTTTATTTTATTTCCCTTCAGTTTTTGAGATAGTTTTTCAAAAGTAATATATATATATATATGTATATATATATATATGTGTGTGTGTGTGTGTGTGTGTTTTCTTTTTCAATATAATCATGAGGAAAGGAAATGTATTGTTTATGTAAATAAATAAATAAATAAAAACATAAGAAGAAAGTATAAATCATTATTTTCTATACAGATAAATCTGAAAACATACAATGTTCTGTAAAAATAAAATGCTTTTAATTTTTCTTAAGAAACATTTAGAATTGCTCTGTTAACGAAAAAAAAAAAAAAAAAAACCACAGCAATACAAAAACTTAATAAATGCAACGACCGTTAAAAAAGTGGTTTTCAAAAAATTATGAAATAAAATGAGAATAGTTTGAGTTTATGGCATGTAAAATGCAATAATTTCCATCCCAATGTCATTTCATGCATAAACAATTTACGACATTTTCCAAAGAAAACAAAATACATGTTTTGTATGTAGTTTATTATTCATAGCTTCTTTTGTACTTAGTTTATTTTTCAATAAATATATACATATAAACTTTAAAATTGTTTATTTCAGCTCAATGATACTTTATGCATAAGCTACAGCGAAATTTTTCCAAAAAAATAATTTTAAAAACGAAGTATGTTATTTTATATTTTATCGTTCTATTCATAGTTTCTCAGTATTATTTCGAAAAATTACACCATTAAAAAATTGTTTACAAATAATAAATAAACACAAATAATGCTACATGTATTAATTTTATTTTATTATTTTTTGCTGTATGATTAAAAATTGTTACATGATATTATGATACTACATAATATTTAGAGAAAGGTCTTGTTTAATGGAATCTGATAATATAATTATCTAAATATTCGCAACTATTTATCCTATAAACAATTTAGTGTAACACACAATCCTTAATCTTACCCTGCTGGTTATTGAACCATTTTTAATTTAATTTAATTTATTTATTTATTTATTTATTTATTTTTTTTTTTTTTTGGGGGGGGGGGTCTTGTGTGAAGGTGCTTGTTTACGTATATATTTACAAGAAAATTCAGATTGTTATAGAAAAAATAAAATAAAAAATAAATAAAAATGCTTTAAAATGCTTTAAAGCATTCCAGTTTTTTGTTTGTTTGTTTGTTTGTTTTTTAACCGACGATTACTCCTTAAAATTTAATGCACACATTGAAAACTTTGAAATAGTACTTAAGGTAATCCATATAATGTTGTAAAGACCAAAACAGATTTTTCTTTATATTTTATTATTTTTGTAATTGTCATTAAAACACTTACAATGAGCAACCCTTAAAAATTATACGTCCTTGATGAAATATGATTATTATTTAATCCATGCAGCACAGGAACTTTCTGTGAACGTCTAATAACGGTCACAATCGTTCAAACACCGTGTTCAGTGTCAAAAGAACATTATTAGACGTTAAAAAATAGTCTTATTTAGAACATTCTGAAAAGGTTTGCTTTGTACCATCTATAAAACGCATTTAATTCGATGTCGATCCAAGAGTAATTAGTTTAAGTTCTTCAATAAAGCTGTATCGTTGATTTACTGCAAATAATACTTCAATCATTCGTGATCGTGTTACAATCGGTTATAAGTACTGGCCGGTCAAGAACATAGATCGTTCACATTATATACTTGAAGTATTATTACACATTATATACTTAATACTATCATACGGACAAATCACTAATTAATTTCCACTTAATAAACGCATGTCTTCACAATAATATGCATACACATCTCTCCTATCCCAATTCAAAATTTTCTATATGGCTGAATATAACTCTGCACTAACATAATTCTCTTAACAAATAATTTTGAATAATTTAGAAATACTATTTGTTAAGTTATCAACCATGAAAAGTCAATTTAGATAAAGTGGAGTGTAATGTTGATTTTTATACCAAGTATGGGGGAAATGTCAGAGCCGGAATTCGAACCCGGGTTGTCTGCTTAACGTGCGATTTCTCTACCACTGTGCTATCCTGGCTGATAACTACCTCGGCATTTCTTACATATTACCGTTGTTAAGGGAATGCCATAATATATTATATAACATATATATATATATTATTTTTATTATATTATATATAATATGCCATTTTTATATATTATTTGCATTTAACACGCCATAACTAATTCCTTAAATTGTTTAAATCAACCGCAAATTCGTCAAATACCTTTTTTTTTTCGATTTTAACATTTCCCTTCACATAATATCTCTACTTAAATTTGTTTTGTTAGAAACATCTATCCTTCTTGCTACTATGGATCATCACTCTGAAATGTTTTTCCATAGCTGCAAAATGTAATCGGCCAATGAAGGGCCTTTCATCGAAATACAATAAAATAATGAATGACTAATAGTCAGAATTTCATGGAAAAGGATAAATCTCGTCGAAAATTCATCCGAAATATCTCATAAGGGGTAGTAGAGTATGATAAATGAAATTCGATGAATTTTTTAAACTAAACCTATCAAAATTTACCAGTATGACGTTAAAAAAAAAAAAAAAAAAAAAAACACTCTCTCACACAGTCAACCGCTCAAAATTCAAAGGAAAACCGTGATTTTGATCGAATTTTCATCCTGATTTTTTATCGATTGTACAACTAATTTCGGTATTTTTTTCCTCATGAAAATCCGTCATAGATATTGTTCGAAACGAGATGCCGATAAAAGTTCGAGGAAAAGTCTGTGATTGAATGAATGCTACTAGGGTCATCTTGTGACGTCATATGTTTTACATTTGCATATTTTTTCCTACTAATTTGAAAAAAAAATTCAAGGTGTCTAAATATTTGTGAATTCGTGACTTTTTTTTTTTTTTCTAGTTTCTGTAAAATATAATATTTGTTTTACAAGCGATAAAAACATTACCTTGATCTATTTCAAGTTATTAAAAATGTTTCAAGTATCTTTAATTCGTTTTGAGCATACTCAACCACATATAATTTTTCTGTAACTGATTTTTTATTATTGTGATTACATAGTATTTTTTCAGCATTTAATTCAATTTTTCAATTTGGTTCAGAAGAGAAATTTAAAACAGTATAAATGAGCGTATTTTTTTATTTTATTTTATTTTACTTTTTAATGGTGAAAGAAATTCTGCAGTAATATCTAGAGTTTTTTTTTTTTTTTTTTTTTTTTTTTTTTGTGTGTGTGTGTCAAAGTTATTTGTTTTGATGAAAACGACTGTTAATTTTTACACACTTAAAAATAAATTTTTTTGCTATCAATTTAAAGCAAAATTTCTATCAAAATTCTCTATACGTTTCCCTATTAGGAAGATTTCTTTAGAAATCAACCTATTGCCATCACTTCGTTTATCTATATATTTATATATGTCTATCTATCTATATATATGTAATGAAAATTTTGTCATCACGACAACTTCCGAAATAATATTCCAAATCAAACCAAATTTGGACAGCAAATTTATTTTATAAATATCTTGAATGAGTTTGTTAATCAAGTTTTTCCGCTGTTTTGAAGTGGAGACCACTTGAAAATTTCAAATTCACATTGTAAAAAGAGTATTTAAGACCGGATTTGCTTAAATTTTGTTGCATATATTGGCCATATAAGGGTCACAACTGATGAACTTTATCCGCCATTTTTAACAAAGTACGGGTGTTATAAACTAAGCAAAAAACTTGAATTCAGGCTACCACTTGGAAAAATAAGCATGATAAGTTTTTAAATTCTTATTCAATTCGAACCAAAGTTGGACAGAGAACTTATCATATAAATATTTTGCATGAGTTTGCGGAGTACTTGTTTCGACATTTTGTTTCTAAGTTCCAGCCGCTTAAATCAGGCTGCCACTTGAAAATGTGCCATCACGAAAACTTTTAAAATACCATAATGATACAAAAAAAAGTTGGATAGTGAACTTACGGTTGAAATACCTTGGATAATTTCACTTTATAACTTACTTCGCCATTTTATTTCTAAGTTGTGGACACTTAAAAATTGCATTATGATATTTTTTGTAATACTGAAAATAATCGTATCAAATTTCGCTAGTGGATTTATCATTCAATATCTCAGATAATTTCTCGGGGAATCTCACACCGCTTTTTGGTTTCCAAATGGTTGTCCCTTGAAATCACAGCATCAATTGAAAATTTCTTATCATGATAATTTTTGAAATACTGAATTAGTTTAAACTAAAGCTGTACAGTGAACTTATCATACAAATATCTTGAATGACTTTGCTGGGCAATTTGCTCCGCCATTTTGTTCCAATTGCAACCACTTACATTGCCACTTGAAAATTTGTCATGAGAATAACTTTTGAAACACTGCAGTGATTCGAACCGATTGGACAGTGAACTTATGCTTCAAATATCTTGGATAAAATTGCTTGGCAACTTGCTCCGTCATATTGTTTCGAAGTGGCGGTCATTTGAAAATTTTTTATCAAGATAACTTTTGAAATATTTAAGCAATTCGAACCAAAGTTGAAAATGGGATTTATTATTAAAATATCGATGATTTCGGTAGGCAAGTTTCTCCGTAATTTTGTTTCCAAGTTGCGGCTACTTAATCGCTTCCACTAATGCGATACATTTTGAAATACTGAATTTATTCGAACCAAAGATGGACAATGGACTTACTTATCTTACAAATATCTTGGCTTAGTTTACTAGGCAACTTGCTCCGCCATTTTGGTCCAAGTGGCGGCTACTTAATTTTTCAACACGATAACTTTTGAAACTCTGAATTAATTCGAACTAAATTTGTACATTAGACTTAATTCACAAGTGCATTTGATATATTTGTTTGCCAACTTGGTCCGCCATTTTGTTTCCAAGTGCCATCCACTTGAAAATTTCAAATTCACATATAAAAGTATTTCTGAACCGATTTTTTTAAAATGCCATATGTACATAGTCAACATCAATAGTTCTACTAAGTACATTAATAAATTGTAGCCGCCATTTCGTTTCAAATGTCGGCTATTTGACAAGAAAGATAAAATCAATCTACCCTTCCCAATAAACTGGATAGACTTGTTTTTTCCTTGTAAATCTTACAATAAAAGTAAATTGTGTATACTATAATTTAAATATTTTTTCTATTGTAACTTTAATTATAATTGAAAACAATGAAAATAATTTTATTTTCAAACAAATTTCCAAATGTAATGGATTAAATGTAATATAAGAATTCTAATAATTTAAAAGATTTATTTAAAGCATACTGATACGTACCTCAAGGATGTTTATAAAATAATTTTCCCTTTTCTTTACATTCATATTTTTTCTTACTTAATAATTTAGTGTTTTATTCAGAATTTTAATTATTAAATTAACTCTCAAAATAAATTTAGATAATTTATAACGAAAAACAATTATGCAATAAATGAAGAAAAAATTAACAATAACATTAAAATATATGTATATGAAGCGGTAATCTATGATGATATTTTGCATGACTAAACATTCAGTTTACATTGTTAAATTTCTCACGTAAATTAATTTCCTTTCTCAATAAAAACAATAACATTTACTCCGTTTAAATCGGATATATTTTTCCATGTGTGACAGATTTACAAAAATGCAGTTTCATTAAAAAATGTATGAACATGATGAGAAATTAAATTGCATGAAGAAATATAGATTTTTTTTTTTACAGATAGTTTATCTTTATTTGATTTGCATTTTGTAATCAAAATATTATCCATCCTAATAAATATGATTTCTTTTTTATTAGGTATAAAATTTCTGAACTTTATTTATTTGTTTGTGTGTTTCTTATAAATAAATAATTAGAGCGTTGAGATTTGTTGAATATTAAGACAATAAATACATATTTATTTTCATACATAAAAAAGCAATAAACCTTGATATTTTTTTTAATACTTAAAAATGTAATAATATTATTTATACACTTATTGTATCTTTTCTTGTTTGTATTTTCACTATTACTGTCGTTTACATTATTTTGTTTGTATTAATTTTAAGGTTCGTTTCTTTTCAAATAACTTTCCGTAGAAACCTTGTAATAGTTGTGAATTAATTTACAATCTACACAAATTAATTAGAAAATTTGGTTTAGATTTTAAATAAACACCAAAACCTCAAGTCAGTTTTTTGACATGATTTAATACTTTCTATACATATGTATGTTCGGAAAGTAATAATTAACCTTGACATTTTTCATTAATTTCATTTCTCCAAATCGTAACAATATTATTTATACCCTTATTGGTTCTTTTCTTGTTTTTCTTTTCTTTTTATTGCCATTCAGATTATATTGCTTGTATTAGATTTAATGTTCGTTATTTGCAAATAATTTTTCATCGATAATCTAGAAAAAATTGTGTATTATTTTACAATCCAGACAAAATTTTGTATAGATATTAAACAACAAATATCTTAAAAAAAAAAAAAAAAAAAAGAACATGGAATTTGTTTGAAAACTTTGTAAAGTGAATATTCTTTATATTTAATGTGCAGAAGATACTACTTGATAATTGGATATATATATATATATATATATATATATATTACTTACTGAAATTTTATTTTTTGTTTCATTTTTG
This sequence comes from Salticus scenicus, assembly GCA_963930645.1. Taxonomy (NCBI): domain Eukaryota; kingdom Metazoa; phylum Arthropoda; class Arachnida; order Araneae; family Salticidae; genus Salticus; species Salticus scenicus. The sequence goes on along the minus strand of OZ005659.1, from coordinate 228,059,285 downwards.
CCCCTTACCCCTCTCACATAAACCTTGATTTTTATCATCATTTTTTTTTTTTTAAATCATTCTCCTGCCTATTATAAAATATTATAAAATATATTTTGATTGCTTCTTTAATTGCCTTTTCAGTTTAGTAATTAAATATTTTGCTAATTTTGTAGCTCCATTGTATACGCAGTTCTCGTTATATTCATTTGATATATCTCAAATATAATTGTAGAGTGTTTGGAGAGTACTTATGTACGAATCTGTTGATATGCGTCTTGCTCATGTTCATTTAAACACATATTTAATAATAAAAGAATTTGAATAATATAAATTTTTATGATTTAATTTAATAATTTTTATAATTGTAATTATTTTATGCTGCATATTCCAATGGTAATTTTTTTATATATTTTTTTGTTAAAATACTCACTTCTTCAAAAATTTATTTTGGGGATTGCAAATTCATTCTTCAAAAAAAGTTTTTATTCAAATTTTATAAAAGACCTATTTTGATGTAATATTTCTTTTACTTTTATTAGAAATTCTGTACATATCTTGGCGGATTTTTAAAAAGCATCCTCAAGGAATATTTCTGGCATTTTATGCTTTTGACAAACGTCACACTATCTGAAATGGTTGACACTAAATCAAAAATATCTCCAGGCAAAATATATTAAGTACTTTTCAAACGAAACTTTTATTCTTTCTATTCAGCAATTTTCCAAAATATCACTTGCATGAAAAATTTAAAATACTTGCTTCATATAAACGAATGCACTTAGACAAAATGGAATATCATTTTCTCGAAGACTCTTAATTTAAATAGTTATTGATTTTTTCTACAGATATTAATATGACTTATCTAAAGAAATAAACGAACCAAGAAAATATGCTTATTAAAAAACAGTAATTTTAATTTTGAATGATATAATTAGCAATCTATGTCTTTTTATAGTTCTAAACAACTTATTTATACATACCTATTTATTTGTATATTCATATCTGAAGTCTGTAAGATAAATTATTCACAAATTGTTTGTTAATACTTTTTATAAAACTTTTGAAAAACAGAAATAAAAATGCAATACAAACAAGAATGTAAAACCATGCAGTGCGCATTAATTATTAACACTTTCCAACTGCACGAATTTCTTGTAACATATACCTTTCAATATTTTTTGCCTACGTTATCACACAATAGAGAGAGGTAAGCACTGAAAAGTATACAAATAGACTAATTGAATTTAAAATCACTCTTAGACATTGTTGGAAAATGTTAAGAAGGCCTAACACAAAAGAAAGTGCAGCCGTTAGATTATAATTGCAGCCCTTAATGTATCTGAATACTTTTGTGTAGCCCTGTAAATCTGAAGGTTAATCATATTACAAAATATTATGTTATAATATTAACAATACATAAAAATTTCTTTATGATTTTTACAGTAGAAAGTTATTTAAATGGGATTTTTAAAAATGAATTTCTTTAAACGCTATGTATTGGCATTTTTTTTTTTGGATGCCCCTGTACATAAACTAGTCGTACAGGACATATTAATGATATTTTAAATAGGAAACATTATACAGTGAACTTGACTAATACATAATATTTTTAAAACAATTCTGAAAATATTTACGGACGCTGGGGCGGGAGGCAGACTGATAGAAAAATAAACAATCGGACAGACAAATATATAAATTAAAATCATTTTCATTCTTAAAAATTGTTTGAAAGTGCTAAAAACGCTTAATCTAAACTTCAACAAATTTTTATTAATATCTCTTAAAGAAACTAAATATTTTTGTTTGTCCCTGTAAATCTAATCCTCATCATAGAATGTTCTATAGCAAGCATTCTTTTGTGCATATGAATAACATATTTCAATTTCATTAAGCTTTGTGAAAAGTAAAGTTATTAAAATTTGGCTTATAGAAATACTTCTCATAGAACGCAATGCTTCAGATTACTTTCGAGTGTCCTTGTACACGAACCAGTGCTAATTTTGCCTGGTTCACTGGTTTTTCCACTGGTTTTTCCAGTGGTATTTATGCCATTTTACATAAGAAACATCCCATAGTGAACGGGAATATTTAAATTTTATTGAGATTTGCTTACAATAAAGGTATTAAAATATGGTTTATAGAAATACATTTCTCAGAACACAGTGCTCTGGAAAACTTTCGTGTGTCCCTGTACACAAACCGGCAGAGATATTCACTCCATTTTCAATAAGGAACATCCGGTAGTGAACTTAAATAACATATATCAGTTTAAAAAATTCTATAAGTATTTAAGGAAGTTAGACCGTGGACAGACAAACTGATGGGCACACAAACAGACAGACACATACACAAACTGAAATCATATTAACACTTAAAAATTGTTAGAAAGAGTTAAAATACTTAATAAAAACGAAAGTGCAATTACAGAAACATTTATTAATATTTCTTTAAGCAACTGAATATTTTTGTGTGGATCTGTAAATTTAATGCTAATAATACTAAATTCTATAGAAAGCAATCTTTTGTGTATATGAATAACATATTTCCATTTCATTAAGCATAGTGCAAAATAAAGTTATTAAAATTTGGTTTATATAAATACTTCTCATAAAATGCAATACTTTGGAATACATTCGGGTATCCCTGTACACAAACCAGTGCTGGTATTTACTCTGTTTTACATAAGAAACATTCTATAGTGAACTTGAATAACGTATTTCAATTTGATTAAGATTTGTGTACAGTAAAGGTATTAAAAGATGCTTTTTAGAAATACCTCCCATAGAAAACAATGCTTTGGAATACTTTCGGGTGTCCCTGTGCCTAATCCAGTAGAGGTACGCACTCCATTTTAAATAGGGAACATCCGATAGTGATCTTGAATAACATGTATCATTTTCAGGAAATTCCATAAATATTTACGGGAGTTAGAGCGCGGACAGACAGAAAGACAGACAGACAGACAGACTGATTGGCAGACGGACAGGCAGACAGACCGAAGTCATTAACACTTTTCAACCTTAATGGAAAGTACTAAAAATACTAATTTTAAACCAAAGCAAATGTGTGATAGTTTTTCTATCTAACAATAACACTGCTCGGCAAAGTTTAATAACCTTGCTCGGCATCAAAGTTGCCCCCAACACGATTTTTGCAAACTATTATGTAAAATGACCTCCTGAATCTGAATATGACGACCATTTTTCCCCATCACTCACCGTTTATTGGGGGGGGGGGGTGAGTCCTTATATTTATCACTTTTCGGTAATTTTATGGCTATAAATTTGATTTATAGTGGAGAAAAAAACTATTTTAACTGTTAAATATCTTCTGAGGGCCTAAAGAGGTGAAAAATTCTATGACATAAACATTTCCAGCAAGGTAAAGATTTAGGGGGGCGGGGGGGGGGGGTTGGGATTGCCACTGAAATTATAAGTTACATTTATTATATTTTACAAATCAATTATTATTATCACTTATTATACATTATATTATTTTTAATTTTAAGAGTTTGTAAGGTTTGCGTTGAAGCAGACCCCGTATTAACTCAATGATTAACTTAGTTAATTTAACTACTTAAATATTAGATATGAAATTAACACAGAGACTCATATATAAAAATAAAACCAAGAGTTTATTCAACCAGATTAACGGAAGGACGATCTGGAATTGCGGTAGCTCAGTCAGCGTATTTAAGTACTTTATCAAGTAAATGTACAACGACTAATTTGGTTAGTTTGAAAATATCTCACCCGAGAATAGTAGAAGTTATGGACGGATGCACTCCTTCACGTAGATATTGTGACCTTGCAACCGGTTCGTGGATTCACAGACGAATCAGTTTCCGTTCGCAGATTCTCGCACTAAAGCATAACAACACTTTTCAAACTGCTTAACTTAAGCAGCACTTAATCTCAACTACTGAAATATAACTTTCTCCACACTCTACTACTTAGCCATTGTCTTAGACAAAAGTCGGACAAGACTCCACTACTCCACACCTTTTACGAAAACCATCTCCATCTTATACTACTTTCTACCAACTTCCTTTCTCTTCATTTCAATCAAACTTTCAAAATCGCTTCCAATTCATCTATCTCTCGCAACCTAATCCGTTCGTTGCAGCACCATGTCGACACAAAACTAATCTGACCTAAACTATCGGCGAGTCACTGGCGTCGAAGCGATTTAACCGTCCCAAATTTATACTTTGCTGGATCCAGCTTAATTTCAAACAATTGTGGCAACCTTGTACAGTCTCAACCTCACAAGTTGAAATAATTATTTCCCATTCTCCAAATCAAATTCAAGGCCATAAAATTATCGAAGATTGATAAAAATTGGGGGAGGAGGTGAAGTCCCGAGAAAACGGTGGATGATGGAGCAAAATGGGGGGTTATATTCGGATTCAGGAGCCATTTCGTATAAGAATCAACAGGTATGGTATCAAGGTTCGAAAACGTTTAGTTACTTGCAGCGTAGTGTAATACGAAATAGCAAATTGTAAGTACTGTTTGTTTTCTCTTTCTAATCTGATTTGGGCTATGAGCATGCGTCAAGTTTGGTGTGATTTAATTAAAATAAAATTCAGAGAAAGAACTTGATTTTATTTCTTGTCATAAAAAAAAATTGTTAACAGTAGCCATAGCAATCATCCCTTTATGTTGAAGTAGAACCATTCCCAGATGTTTCCCACTTGCTTCGGTAAACTAATAATATTGAAAAATGTTTTATTATATTAAGCATAAAAAATACTATACTGATATGTAAACAAAGCGCTATATTTTGTGTTTTACAGCACTTATTTCTAACAAACAATTTTCTGATAATTTCCAATGTATAGTAATTTTTTAATGCCGTATGAAAGTCTTCTTGAAAAACGAATACATCCTGAAAATAAAACATTAAAATATTTCTAAACATAGTGCTAAATACATAACATAAACATTTTTTTTTTATCTTTGATATTCAGGAAAATAGTTAATTTTAACAATAATATAGACAAAAGTAAATATTATCTGAAGAATAAGTTAGAATGTAGTCTATTCTTTGACCCCATTTCATGCGAACATGTGAGCCTCTGCGCAAGTTCTGACTTAGCGAGCCCAATGTTAAAATAGGGTTTATGACTCTTATGGTCGAAAGAAAAATCGCAATAAGGAAACGCGGAATGACTGGCTGCTTATCAAATCCTAATCTTTCGGCCAATTTGACAACCATCGAAGTCTTTAGAATCGTCCTATATGCTATGCGCAGAAAACGTGATCGCACTATAGCAGTTTAACCTGTGAGTAATTGTTTGTAAATAACTGTTAATATATTGTTTCCAAGATAATTTTAAGCTCAGATATAAGCTGTGGTTAAGAAGGACACACTTTTTGTCATTTTATTACAAATGCAAAAATGTTATTTCAATGAAACTAAAAAGCTTTAAATAATATATTACAATTGTAACTTCAAAAGAGTAACGTAAAAAATCTAGTGTGAATAATGATTTTATATCGATTGTGGAGCAAGTTAAGCCTAGTCAGAATGCCTTCCTCCGAAGATTCTTCTAAGGAGTAATAAAATTCATATCTATATCTATATCTATATCTATATCTATATCTATATATATATTTAGATTACTACCTTTTAACTTCTAGTTCATTCGTATAATATCAGTATTCGGTCTGGATTTGGTGGAACCGATTGACGATCATTTTTGCACATTAATGCTGTTTAAAATTGATTCTTAATACTTACGAACATCTACACTTGACCGAGATTCCAACCCGGCACCTGGCAACTAGAAATTAGTGCACTAATAATTTAGTTACCAGATAGACGCATATCAACAAGATAATAAAAATAACCAATTATGTGGGGCTCAATTGTTTTATGGGAAACTGCTTTAGCATTGAAATTTACATTTGGATGTTATTATTCAGTCATGCAAAAGGTAGTTTTCGTATAGGAAAAACTTATGTAGTTTAATAATAATAATAATAATAATACATTATTATTATTATTATTATTATTATTGTTATTATGAACCTGAAACTATTTAAAGTGCCAAAGAGCCAACTGTTAAAAAAATAAAAAATAAAAATAAATAATAAATTCTGGTAGCATTTTGTTAAGCATGTTTTATAAAAATCATTTAATCTTCTTCTTAAAGTAGTGATGCAATTTAACAAATGAAAAAGTGTTACACATAAAATATTCCTTATCGACAGGAAAATTGGTTTTTACAGGCAACCCACGTTACCTCCCGGAGGTAGCGTGGACAATAAAAAACGAATAAACTTTCGAAAATATTACAGTGCGTTCTTACTACGAATGATTCTTACAATGCAATCCAGTGACCTCTGTCATCCAGGTATTATCTAATTAAATAGTTAGGATTTTGAAGTACAGGATATAGTAAGTTATTTTATGTGGCATCCTTCTTATTATGAAATTTCCATTTCAATTTCCATTCACAATGAATTATATTTCCAGACATATTTAAAAATATACTGTAATAGTAAATTTCTTTCACATTTTTCCTTAACGAAACGTCAAATTGAATACCATTGGTGTCACAAAATCTAAAATCTTCAGTGGAAAATACTGAATATTTCTTGAAGTGACATAATATTTTTATTCTACGTCAAAGATAGATAAGTGTGTTTTATATTTTTTTCCAAATAAACGTATTCCATAATTATGTTTGAGAAAAATCATTGATACTAAAAAAAAAAAAAAAGGTTAAGAAGAACAATGTTTAAATAATATTTTCTCTCTATCCAATTGCATAGCGTAACACTAGTTCAACGTAAAAAACCCCAAAAAACCATTATCTCATAATAAATCCTATTTAACATTGCAACAGAGTTTTATTTAAAAAAAAAAAATCCATTTAAGATTTTAATAGAGGCATAAATTAAATGTGCTGTAGTCATTACAAAACTTAGTGGCATACAATTCTATATAAAAGAGCGTTATGCCTGATTTTGCGGTCTACACAAAAAAACAAATGGATGATAATAAAGCAAAATATACCGTAAATAAGTTTTTCAACCTTCAATTATAAAATTTCCAGTGCATGCCGTTATTAGTGGATAACAATGCACAGCATTTTTTGGTTACATCCTGTATTTCGACCTGCGCCGGTGACACCATTTTTAAATAATGGAATATGAAAAATATTATGATTTCTTTTAATTCATTAAAAAAATAGTGGAGTGTTTTGACAAACAAACAATTAAATCTGAGAATCAAAAGTTATTTTATGAATTTAATACCTGTTTCCTGTACCACTCATATAAAAATTTCGAAGCATAGTCAATTTTTCATTAGTATGTAAAACAAAGAATCGCTAAGCATTTTTTAAGAAGCGTATGAAACATAAAGTTAAAGAATAATGCAGCTATTTAGTGCCTGAATTCATTAAAATACCTAAGTATGTTTTAGTTTTATAGTAACTTTTAAAACTTAACATATAATTGTTTTAAAAACTTAACTTTAATAATAAAAACTTACTAAAGATTTGTCTACAGTGGGTTTAAACCGAACCACACTTTGTCTTTTAACTGTTAGGAATTCGAGAAATTAGGTAGGTTTGGTGTAAAAAGTTAATTATTTTTCTAAACATATTATCGTATGTAAAAATCAATTCTCAATTCCTTTAAAATTTCTGCTTATGAAAAGGGACGATTTTAAAATATCTGGGTGCAAAAATTTTATTATTTTTCTAAACATATTATCATATCTAAAAGTCAATTCTAAATTTCTTTAAAATTTCTGCTTATCACAGGAACGTTTTTAAAATATCTGTCATGATTTTAAAATAATTGTATTGCGAACAATATCTATTTATTTATTTGTTTCAAAAAAAAAAAAAAAAAAAAAAACTCAAAACGCAATCGTTTTAGGTAGATTAAAATTAGAAAAAAAAAATAAAAAAAAAGATTTGTCTAATTTGAAGATTATTAAGAACTTTAAACGACCCGTATACGTATATGTAAAAGTAGATTTCAGTGTGAAATGATAGCACAGTGGAAAATGCAATGGCCTGCTACTCAGGAAAGATTTATTCAATTTCTGCCGCAGGAAAACAATTTTATTATTTTTATGTTTTTGAGTCGCAGAAAATTTACAACATCGTGGTAAAAAGCTGTACAACAGTGTGGTAAAAGTACTGTAAATTTCAGCAAAAACACTGGCACCCAAATTACCAGTGATTAGTTTTTTCCAGTATAATGAAACTTATTCTGTAAAAAATGGCCCTAGAACTACCTTTAACTAGTAGTTTCATGTCATCGTAGAGTGGCAACTTCAACACAAATCCATTCTCTATATAAAAACGCTACCTACTGGTTAACATGAACAAAACATTAATCATAGCTCCATGTATTTGAAATATCTCAAACACAAATGTAAAGTGTTTGGTGAATATCTACTTATGTAACTGTTGGTATGAGTCTTCTCCACATTCTTACTATTCAAAAAAATATTCATATGTATATAATTTTAGCTTTGCATTTATTTTGTACTGTATATTATACTGTTTATTTTTTTGTACATTGTTAAAATACTTACTTTCTTTAAAAACATATTTTTGGAATTTAAATTCCTTATTTTAAAAAGTACTTTTAATCAAATATTGTGAAATACCTATTTTGATATAATATTCCTTCAACCTTTATAAGAAATGCTGTACATATCTTGACGTATTCTTAAAAAGCATCCTCAAGGAAAATTTCTGGCTCTTTATGCTTTTAAGAAACGTCAAACTATATGAAAAGGTTGGCACTAAATCAAAAATATCTCCAGGCATAGCATATTAAGTACTTTCCAAACTACAATTTTAGCCTTTCTATTCAGCAATTTCCTAAAGTATCATTCACATGAAAAATTTAAAATACTTGCATTTCTAAACAAATGCACTTAGACAAAATTGAATAACATTTTCTCGAAGACTCTTAATTTAAATAGCTATAGATTTTCTCCATAGAAATTTATTTCTCTTATCTAAAGAAAGAAACTATCCAAGAAAATATGCTTATTAGAAAACTAAAATTTTAATTTTGAATGAAATAAGTAGCAATTTATGCCTTTTTATAGTTCTAAACAATGTATTTATACATATCTATTTATTTTTCTGTTCATATGTATAGTTTGTAAGATAAATTATTCACAAAACTTGTTATTTAATACTTTTTATAAAACTGATTAAAAGCAGAAAGAAAAACTCAATACAAAAATTTAAGTTTCTTTAAAGGTCTTAACAATATATTTATATCTATCGATAACTATTTATACAGAAAGTATTCTCAAAATATATTTCTATTATTAGATGCCTTAGATCATGATTTTTGATATGTTTATTTCGTAGTGGATGTTTCTTTATAACGGAAACTAATCTCTAATTTTGTTTATTTAGGGGAGAGTTGTCTAAAACGGGGACGGCGGGTCAAATGGGGGCGTCCAGTTTCTCATTGATTAGTGCTGTTTTCTTTAAATCCAATAGTCTACGATAATTCTAATTCGGCTATATACAAGTTTGAATCTAGTTGTTGACATATTTAGCCGGCTCTGTTATTTTCTACAAAGTTTTCATATTTTTTCGATTTTCATTTCGATTGTGACCGTACACTCTATTGGATATTATCAAGTGACCGTTGATTGTTTGAATTTGGTAAGTATGCTATGAATTCGTCTAGATTTAATTTACATTTTCACATATTGTTTTATAGTTTTGTCTGACACGTATGCGTAGGGACGCCACGTTTTTAGCATACGTCATGGTCGGCTCAAATGGGGACATTGACGGGGTCCAAAACGGGGTCGTCCCCATTTTGGACGCCATGGAAGTAGGATAAATTTACAATTGTTATTTCGTTTTTAAAGTGTTTTAAAAGAGTACAAGTGCTTATTTATGTGTGTAATACATGTGTGGAGAGGACGAATAAGAGACAAGAAAATGGCTCATGCACCACCCTGGACGCTACGTGATAATTTACTAGGTAGGAAAACTTTCCGGAACTGCATTTTCAAGAGCAGCTACTGTGCAAAATGCTATGAATGGATTAAAAAAAAAAACAGGCATATATCTCTTTAACAGAGTAGTGTTCCTTGAACATTTATTTGCGCCTTCAGAAACAACTGAAAAACGTGCTTACAACTCTTTAGAGCCTCACTTAGCATCAAGGTGTGAAAACGTCACACCCCAACCTACCACTTCACCATTTGGAATATCTCCAGATATAGAACCCCAGAAATGCGCAGTTTTTAACACTTCGCCTAATAATGCCTCTACCACAAGGAACTGAACGTTAGCAAAAAAAAGGTGAATGACATGAGGAAAGGTAAAACTGTCATACTTACTTCATCACCTTACAAAGCAGAATTGAAAGCTGTAGAACAGGAGAAAAATGCAAAGCAGAATAAACAGAAAAGAAAATTGGTCAAGAAACCCACCGAACCTAATCCTAGGTATCCAAAAGAGAAGAAAATAAAAAAATTCAAGGCCCAATATTATCATCTGATGAGGACACTTGTATTTTTTGTAATGAACTTTACATTGACTCGAAAGACAAAGAGGGGTAGATTCAATGTAGCAGCTGTCGAAGTTGGGCACATGAAGTCTGTTCAAGTGTTGAAAAAAGCGATGTCAATTTCATATGTGAGGTCTGTGTTTGATTATTTTTTGTGTCATTCAAGTAACTGTTGAAAAAGATAACAAAATACTTTATCTGCATCTTGATTTTGCATCAACTTCACCTTTTCATTGTAATCTAAGTTCTTCTAATAAAATTTCGCATTAGACTTGGATTTACGTTACTTCTTATGAGTACCCCATTTTACCCAACCGGTTGTCCAAAACGGGGACTTTGCACATTTTTCAGTGTTTTTTCTGCCTATACTAATGATAATTTTTTAAAAATAACTTTGCCATCCGATAGTCCAAGACATGTTCTATTCAGGAAATGCTTTGCCAAATTTTTCTTATTTATAGATTTTTTTTACGGACAGAGATATGTTAACGTCCCCGTTTTGGACAACTTTCCCCTACTTAATGCAGTTTTTTTTTCTCATTTTAGCCATCTATACAAATCTCAATTTAATCATCAAGCCTTTATAAAAATTGTTTATTCCACGGCCTTTTATAAAATATCTCCAATACACTATAATTTCTTCTTAACCAGCCTTTTCAATTTAAAAATTAGATACGTTTTCTAATTTTGTTGCTCCATTTTAGACACAGTTCATGTCACATTCATTTGAAATATCCTAAATATAGATATAAAGTGTTCCGCGAGTATCTATGTATGTAGTTGAGGATATGAGTCTTGTACATGTTCGTTTGAACCAAATTATTTATATTAAAAAAAAATTATATACATTTTTATAATTTTACTTAACACGTTTTATTTTTGTAATTATTTTATGCTGTGTATTGTGTTATTATGATGTATGGTTTATTTATGTTTATTATACATATATGTATTTTGTTAAAATACTCACTTTTTAAAAAACTTATTTTGAGGAGTTCAAATTCATTTTCAAAACATATTTTTATTAAAATTTTGTAAAATACCTATTTTGACGTAAAATTTTTTCTTCTTTTATTAGAAAGGCTGGACATTATCTTGATGCATTTAAAAAAAAATATTCACAAGAAAAATTTCTGGTACTTTATGCTCTTAACAAACGTCAAACTGTATGAAATGGTTGACACTAAATCAAAAATATCTCTAGGCGAAATGTATTAAGTACTTTCCAAACTAAAACTTTAGTCTTTGTATTTAGCAATTTTCTAAAGTAACATTCGTATGAAAAATTTAAAATACTTGCATTTCTAAACGAATGTACTTAGACAAAATTTAATATCATTTTCTCGAAGAATCTTCATTTAAATAGCTATTGATTTTCTCTTTAGAAATTTATCTCTCCGATCTAAAGAAAAAAAAGAACCACGAAAACATGCTTTTTAAGAAGACAGGAATTTTAAATTTTAATAAACAAGTAGCAATTTATGCTTTTTTAAAATTCCGAACAATATATGTATTCATTTATATTTATTTTTATAGTTATATCTATATTTGGTAAGATAAATTATTCCCAAATTGTGTGATAATATTTTGAATAAAACTGGTGAAAAAGGAGAAAGAAAAATATAATGCAAAAAATAATAAATTTTAACGAAAACAAAATAGTGACTGTATTGTTATATAACAATAGTATAACGAGGTATAATAAATTGAAATAGCAAAATATAGGTACTGTTTGTTTTCCCTTTGTAAACAGATTTGCGTTATGTGCATGCGTCAATCTTGGTGTGATTTAATGAAAAAAATTGAGAGGATGAATTTTATTTTATTCCTTATCATTAAAAAAAAAAAAAAAAAAAAGTCAGCAGTAGCGTCGTTACAGCAATCATCCCTATAATTTGTAGTAGAACCCTTCCCGGTGTTTTACAACTTGCATCTATAAATTAACAATATTGGAAAATGTTTTTTTTTTTTTTTATCAGGGATTAGAAATATTACACTTTTATGTTAACTGATATTATTTTCTGTGTTTTATAGCACTGCTTTCTAACACATAATTTTCTGGTAATTTCCAATGCATGATAATTTTTTAAAGGTTATTTTCACAGCATCTTGAAAAACAAACACGTCCTGAAAAAATAAATAAATAAATAAAATAAGAATAAATAAAAAATAAAATAACATAAAGTCTTTATAAACACAGTGTTAAATATGTAACATAAACATTTTTTATTTTTAATATTCAGGAAAATAGTTAATTTTACTAATAATATAGAGAAACGTAAATATAATCTAAAGAATAAACCAGAAATCAGTT